>CM053172.1:1709230-1784634 GCA_012977825.3 Pteromalus puparum
AGTACGTACCAATAAATGCCTTATAGTGACGATTACAGACGAAACACGAAGAACGTCAACACACAAACCATCATTCGACAAGTTCCATGACCGGTGTCTGTCTGTCTGTTGCTTCCTCTCTCTCTCTCTCTCTCTCTCTCTCTCTCTCTCTCTCTCTCTCTCTCTCTCTCTCTCTCTCTCTCTCTCTTTCTCTCTCTCTCTCTCTCGGCTCCAGGTATCTCCAAAACACGACAAGAGAGCCGCTGCCGCTGCCGTCGCTCGCTGTATACACCTTTTCCAGAAGTCACGAACAGACAGAACGTCCATCTCTGTCTCTCTTCTCTCTGCTGCTGCATTGAATCGCGGCATCAAAATCGGGATTTCATGGAGATTATTGTGGTACATTCAGGCCACTTAGCGAGTGTCGCTTGCGCGCTTACGGGAACAATGTATTTTGCGGTGCTATGAGCTCGAGGAATAACGTCGATGACGTTTCGAGCGAGATGAGAGAAGCGCGAAGCGGCGATTTGTCGCGGTTAGTTTGATTCTAGTTTCAGGGGTTTATAAAGTTGTATTTTGGAGGCTTTTTGAGGCGGAATTTTATATATAGGGGAGAGTGTGTATTTGAAAACGATTGAACTAGCGAGTTTCATTAGTTCTGCGAAAAATCAACAACCATTTGTTAATATTCAACGACTTTGGTATTTGCAATCTGCGCACGTATTGCAAGACCTACTATGTAGGTGTGGCAGAATTTAACAAGAGCACGCAGACAATTATTAAGCTGTGCAAGTTTCAACAAGTTCGGCTTATCGTCTTTATAGACCGTCTAATAAATCTATATACCTATTCCACTTTCGAGCAAGCTTTCCCGTATTATATTTGATCCGTACTTTAAAGCAGCTTTCAAGCAGGTCAAAATCACCGTTGTAAAGCTCAATCGTAAACTTTCGGATTGGTTTCTCGATATTATCTTCTGCAATAAATATCGCTGTCCTTCCTATTTGCGTGCGGTCAAATTGGCCCGGCTCGAATACAGCCTAGCAGTACACATCTGGCTGAAATACGAAAAATTCAAATTCGACCGACAGGAAACTACTCGCTCTTAAATTCCTCGAAAAAAATACACTAAATTTACCGTTTAATATCGTTAAATCAACTGGTAGACCAACGTTGAGGTCGTTCCAAACCTTCAGTGAGCCTTTCCCTAAACAAAATACATCCGCAGATTATCGTTAATCCGGCGTTTTTCAACCAACGTCGTAGGCTTGTAAATTGTCTAGCCCATGAGACAATACCGGGTTTTACCTGTCGAGACGTCAGGTGTCGCCGGCTTTGCGGAGACGTCAGACTCATTAGTTTACAGGCATAGTCGTATATTCGGGGGTTTTTACAGAAGATAGACAGAGAGAGAGAGCGAGAGAGAGAAGAAAGCGCATTGCTTGCTCTAGCGGTTTCGGTAGTAGTGTTCCTAATGCCATGGTGATTATGGGTGTGTCGGGGAAAATTATCGTGGTATATTGAATGAATTTTTGCCGGGGAAAAGCGAATTTTACTCCGAAAGAGAGAGGGGGGGGGGAAGGGGTGGACCCGACAGTTTGTGGAAATTTTGATATACAACAGCTAGCTTGAATCGGCTAAGCACGTTCGATATTTGTTCAATCTTCGTCTTATATCTTATACGTAATGCATATTTTCCATTTCGCAGCAAAAGTTTCGCGAAAATGCCATATATAATCTTCGTTCTCTCAGCAGGAAGCCCTCCCCTACAAATTTTTCCAAAGCCTAATCGAGACGACGCCAATGTTATTAGGGTATTTTACATCGTCTTGAAGTGCGGCGGGTTCGGCGGACCCGCCTATGGAATTGCGTCTAACGGTATATAACTCTCCTACTGGCTACTGTTACTCTATATAGGTATACGCAAAGATGTGTGCGTGATGACGCTATGAACTGCACAAGCTATGACTGTGATTTTGCAATAAACATTTTTCACTAGAATCAATATGTTAAACTTTGAAACTGTATTTTCAAAAGCTAGAAAACAACAAACACTATATCACAATACAGCCGAGAAAATAAACCTCCACCAATTTTCCTGTAAATCTTGCGCAAATATTATCATATATCCATAACACCCTAGAGGCATATTTATAAAAACTCTAAAGAGACCCTCCAGCGGCCGACACTCCCCTACACTCGTGGCGAAGAAGAAAGTCAAAACTCTCCTAAAGAAAGCGCATCGAGCCGTCGGAAGTCGACTCGGGAAATTTTGACCGATTGACCGAATGCTGTTTGGATATAAAAACTCATTGTGTCCGCTTCGATGACGAATCACCGTATATTCACTGTCCTCTCTCTCTCGCTTTGAATATCGCGCAATTTCGGATCTCCTTGTGTGTGTGTGTGCCTTTATGCGTAATTTGTCGTCGGTTTTTTTTTCTAGTCTCCTGTTTACGTATGCGGTTTTGAGAGATCGATTTTTCTCTCTATAACACAGACAAAAAGCAAAATATCGAGTACCGCAGTATAGCAGTTGAAAAATCGACAGAAGGTCCTTCTTCCACCGATTGTTTTTCCCCAAACTCTCCTACAACTTAATCAAGTGGACACACACCCTCGTATACACGAGTGTCATTCGTCAGCTCTTAATCAAGAGCTACTCTAATGAAATCTCTCCTTCTTTTCCACGCGCGTTACATCCGTCATTCTAATAAGAGCCGAAACGATTTCGTTGTGTGCAGAAAGACCCGTCGGCGACAATAAAGTCACTTCACGCAGGAACGAATCGACGGTATCAATTCCCTGAAATCGTACGTGCACGTTTGTTTCCTATATCGGTGTATAGACGACAGTATAGTCAAGGGCCTTTTTGATGCGGAGAGAAAGTGCGCGTGTGTATGTGTGTGTGTGCCAAAATGGATTGTGTGTATAGATACGGCGAGAAAAGTGGGTGAGAGTAGGGGAGATGCAAGAGAAAAATGGAGTTTAGCTTTTGCTATGGAAAGGAAGTTGTTAGTTTTTTTTTCTAAATTGTTGCTGATATGAATTATTTATTATTAAAGAGACGAGTGTGTTAATTTGAGATACTGTTAACCATAATAACACAAAACGTTTGAGAAACGTTTCTGCAACGTTTGATTTGAAACCGTATAACGTTGCCTTGCAAGTTTTCATAATACGTTTTAGAAACGTTTCAAACGTTTTGTGCTATCTGGGTAAGGATTCGGAGCGTCACATTGTTAGCCAACTGTAACATATAACTGCATAGCTGCATATAATACAAACGAGCGTCTACTTAGCTAAAAAAAAAATCCGTTAAATTGCAAAATTACACGCGCTCTTTTATAACCCAAAACTCCAAACATACACTTACATACACGCACACACGCATCAACAAAAGCTGATGCGCTCACCCCAGCGCATCAACAATAAACGGCCGGCAGTAGCTGCAAAAGCGATCGTCCTCTTCGAGGGTATAGATATTGTCCACGACACACTACGAGGGTAAACGCTTTTTCTCTCTCTCTCTCTTCTCTCTTGCGATAAATCAAGTCTCGGAAAACTCCACCCCCGCGCGTGTATATGGTACGACACCACACGTACGTACACTTCGTGCGCGTATAGTGTCTCCCCCCCCCCACGCACGCGTCATCGTCCTGTACTATCTTATATGCTATATAGTGTCCGGCAGCTTGCGTTCTTTTTATGTGCGGCTCGTCGCTTAATGACAAGAGGTGTTGGAGAGGAGAGAGATGGGGCTTTTTCGGGCTTTTTTCTGTTTGGTTCAAGGCGAGATTGATGCTGCACGTGCTGTGGTTGGAAGAGGGGACGCCAAAGGCAAAGACTTGTGTGATATAGATTTAATATCGGTATAGACGCGGTGATCCGCCTGTGTGCGATCGACTGGAATGATTGTTAACGGATGCTGTCGTTATTGCGTTGTTTCGAATTTTCAGTTTTTGTGTATGAGTCTTGTTATTAAAAATATATTTGCATTCGTATACATGCCTTATAGTTGCATTCGAATTTCACGTCGAAAGCAACATCTATTTACGTTTACTCGTATAACAAGCGCTATTAGATAGTTTTGCAAAATCGAGTATCTAACTAAGCTCGAACTTATATATGCTTATTTCTCATAGTATCAATCAAACATTATAAATTTACTTCTAAATCTAAATCCAACGATTTTAGCAAGTCATGCGTACTGCGGTCAGCCTGTGGATTACATAACATTTGCCAAACACAATATTCCTGAATTAGATGTCTACCTGTTTTCGCTTTCCAAAAAGCGAACTAATCATTTTCAATCTATATCAGTATACAACTTTCTCACACGAAAACGAAATTTAACAACAAAATTTCCACGACTGCATCAAGTAAACAAAGAGCAAACTTCTACCAGTATCGAAAAATCTCACGCTCACACGCATCCGCCATAGCATTCTCGCTCTCTCAGTATCAACCCCGAAAATCGCTGGCAAAAAGGCACGAGCTCTATACGTCCGAACGCGCGCCTCGAATCAGCCCCCGGACATATCGCGGCTGTCTCTAGCTCTATGCGTATATCGACTAGAAAAGAGAGAGAGAGAGAGAGCAGATGCGCGTTGACTTTTTCCTCTCGAACGCACCGCAAAGCATTGCGGAGGGGATTTCATATTACGCGGGATAAAAGTCACGGTGTCATCGCTTGTATGTCCTATACGGAAAAAGGCCCGACAAAGGCGCGCTGCTGCGGATAAGCCTGTGAGGACACGGCAGCTTTGTTGTGTGCGCGCATATCGTGTATATAGCGTCTGTGTATGCAGAATACCGCAGATAAAGTGATACACAAATTAAGTGAAAAACATCGTAGGGTGTGTACTGTATTAAAAAAAAAAAAACAAAAAAAAAACAAACTTGCAAAAACGAGCTTGTAAGCGAAAAATCAGCAACGCAGTATTGTTACATTTTCCACAAACACACGAGTCCTCTCTCCCTCTCGATCCACTTGCAGGATTTTTCCGCTCCCTTTCCCCCTACCACCAGGCACCAGCAGCACACACACATCCCCATATACGAGCCCCGTATTCCCCCGCCATTTCCCCTCTTTTGCCCCAAAGCCCGGCCTCCCTGCATAGAGGGTCATGCGCGCTGGCCTATAACGAAGCGTCGCTACTAAGAGGGGATGTGTCTACACCCCCTACACATAACGCTATATAAAGCAAACGATATCCGAACTCCAAGTCATTTCTAGCCGAGACTCTCAGGTGTTCACTGGTGCTACGGTTTAGTTTCTTCAGTCTTCAGTTTGCTTTCCTTCCTTTGCCGCTTCTTACACGACAGTTTAGTTCAGTGTAAATTAAACGTGAATTTATCTAGTGCACATCATTTCTACAAGACTTTAAAATGAATAACGTACAATCATCATCATCATCATCGTCATCATCGCCGATTATATTTTCGGCGTCGACACAGTCGGCCTCTCGGACAGCATCCCCAGCTCCAAGGGCTAGAAATTCGTTCTCTATCGATAACATACTTCGTCCAGAGCCACCGATAGTCCGACGATACCACGTCAGTGTCAGCGATACCGACAGCCAACGATCAGACTCCGCCAGTAGCGCTGAAGATTATTTCAGATATCAAGTACAACATCAACAGCCGTACTACCAAGTGCGGTATCAAGTGCCCATGGCGATCTATCCGACCATTCCTTCCTGTTATTTGTCAGCGCCGGTAGCTACGTTAAATTATGAATTAGCGATTAAGCACCTCAAGGAAGAGGATGCTGAGGTCAAACAGGCCCGGAGGACAAGGCCAAAAAAATTTAAGTGCGAATTTCCTAATTGCACAAATACCTTCAGTAATAGAGGCCAGTTAAAAGGCCACCTAAGAATACATACAGGTAAGTTTCGATTTCTATTTCGCTCACATTTATAGCATCTATAATACCGCTCTTTCAAACAGCAAAATCTCATAACAAATTTTTTTCTATTTACAGGAGAGCGGCCTTTCAAATGTCAAACCTGTGGAAAAGACTTTACTAGAAACGAGGAGCTCACGCGCCACAAGCGGATACATGACGGTGTGAAGCCCTTTGATTGCCATCAGTGTGGAAAACCTTTCGGAAGGAAGGACCACTTAAAAAAGCACACAAAAACCCACCAGAAAGCTCTGATGGCAGAAGCAGAGAGAAATTACGCCGCAGCAGTTCACATAGCTGCCGCCGGATACCCACCACCATTCCATCCGCAAATACCATTTCAAGCTGGACCGTATCCGATAAATTGAGGGGGTGGAGTTTTTTTATGCAGGTAAATGAGGAATTTAGTGCCCGAGAACGCGTTTTTTCGAATTTCAAATGAAATATTTTTGATAGAATTATTAGACGAAGCCCGTGCGAGGCGGATATGAAAACGACAGTACAATGCGAAATATCAGCGGATATTTTTTCAGGAAAATAGTAGTTTAACGTCTTTCGGAGTTATCTACACGTATTTTTTCGAGGATGATTGTTTGATTATACATGCGCGCGAATGTTTGACTTCTCACATCGATTTGAGAAAAATACAAGTATCTTTAGAGTGAATGAAAAAGATTGTAGAAATGCCGAGAAAAAAGATTCAAATTAACTTGCGTCAGAAAAATTAGATCGCGATTAACAGATTACAGCTAATATTGGTACCGAAAGCTTTAAGATTATATAAGATAAGAGAATATATAAGATCGTTGTCGTGAGCGCGAATTTGCTTGAATTCTCACGTCGAGATGAGAAAATAAAAGTAATAATGCGAGAGATATAAGCTTCTGCGACAAAGAAGCAAGTACACAAGTACTCTAAATGTATATAGCGATTGCATTTGCATCAATTAATTACAGAAAAGCAAAAAAAGATAACAAAAATGTTAAAATGTGTAACGTTTATGAAGCGAAAGTTATTGTACATACATAAGCAAAGAAATATATATGTAATAGTCTCGGCGGAGACTATAAGAAAAAAAAAATCACCTGTAAATATCTGTATATATAGTTGTATAAGTTAATAATTACATTTTTTAAAGAGAGTTTATTATGCGACAAAAAATATATTTTTACTGAATTTATACGAAAATTTATGTATTTCACTCAATGCACCTTTATCCCTTATAATCCACTTAAAAAATAACACTAGAATTTTTTATATTCATATTTCCAATCATAAATTTGACAATTTTAACCTCATTTTCTTAAAACTGAAAAATAATCATTTACAATTATCTAGTACTTTATTTTCCTCGAGATTATAATTTTTTAACGATATATAGAATCTCGATAAAAATTAAAAAAAAAATGATGCTCAGCCCACACTCCAAACACTCGCATCAAAGCCAGCAAACATCCTATACATACTCCTCCTTGATGCATCAATTCAAAAGCCAAAACTTCGCAAAAGCACTCAAGTCTCAACGCGCAAATCTCCAGCAGCGCGAGTACTAATCGGCGATATCCGTCGGAAGACGTCCGTCTCTTCTCAGCAAAATTCGCGCGCCACCATTTTCCCGTCGATTAAATCTAAGATGGCGTCGTCATCCCCTCGACGCTGTAATCTCCCCCCATAGACGCGCGAGTATATACGTGCCGTGTTTTGTTCTGTCCCCCCTAACGCTTGACTCTTCTCTTTCTCTTGTCGCTTGCGTATAGAGTGCGTGACTCGATGCGCGCGCGCGACGTTGACTCGTACTACGCTCCGCGATAGCTTCGAGTGTTCGAGTATTTGATTTTCTTTGTTTGGCTTGTTGTATTTGGAGATGTTATAATTTTTTTAATATATCTATCTAGATGCATGATGAATCAAATTAGGGCTGTACTTATGGAATCAAGTTCAAAATTAGGAAAGAAAAACTGAAACGCATTATATTATAAATATTTATCATAGAAGAAATTAGCAGTTTTCTGCACTTATAAACTGTTTCGAAACTTTCTCATTTCATATTAACTTTATGAATTGCATAATTTTATCCAAACAGTATTGCAACTTTGCTAAAAAAAAAAAAAAAACAATACTCCATCCAGTTTTGCAACACATCCACTCAAACTTATTTATTTATCCACCCAATTGTTTATACTCCAGACACTCTCAACATCAACAAGCCCATCCCACTTTCCGCATCTCCTCGTCACCCACGTATACATATCATCCTGTCCCCTTCTTCAATTACGCGAGACTATACGCTCAGGGTTGCGCCCCTAGTTCACCGCAAGCCCCGTTTCTTGCCTCTTCTCTCTCTTTCTCTCTCTCTCTCTCTCTCCCCATATATAAAGACGTATAGCCTCTTTCTCTCTCAAACACACGCACACGTATATGCGTTTCGCGGTCGCATCCATGAATGTTATACGGTCGGTCCTGTAGGGTGTGCAGAGGAAATATAGATATGACGAGGGGTAGTTTGCTGGCAAAAAAATCGTCCTCGAGCAGAGCTGTTCCCCCTTTTGGAGGCTGGCTGCGGAACACGGCCGCAATTAACGTTTTGAAGGCTGGTGGGGCGATTTCGTGACCGATGGAAAATGGCGTGGCGAAGCTTGCTATGACGCTTTGGTTTTGATTTTTACGTGCTGTTTGGTTGAAAAATGTATGGGGTTTATAGTTTTTTTCGGTACGTAATATTGATCGATACTTCAATCTTCTACTTCTCGGCGAATTTGTATCATCAGCACTGTAAAAATAACATCGTAAACATTTTTTTTTTTTTTTTTACTAAAAATATTTAATAGATCTAACGAAACACTAGATGTTAAACGCGTACGAACCGAAATCAGCTATTTAATTACACTATAATGGAACAAAACAATCTTTTGTTAGCGCTGATATCGGTGGCGCACAGGCACTTTCCCATTTCCCTCATCACATCAACTCGCGCAAACTGCTTATCTGTAGCTTCCCGGCAAAAGGACTTAAGTCACATTTTCGTGTTTTCGACAAATTGCGATTTTAATGTTTAAATTGATACGTAAGATCGTAGCATACTAATTAAGGCGCGATACTGTGTTTACTATGAACTATCTTTCATAGCATTACATTGGGCATAACAAATAGATGATTGTTATTTTATGGTGCAGAAATTATCTTAATAAATCATTATGCCGGGAACACATTTTCCGTGCTCTAGCTTGAACATATCAAAAATGATAATAATGATTGGCATAGCTACTCATAAAGTTATAGACTAACACATTATACCCTCATTTTTATGCATAGTTGAGTCCTGGTAAAATTTGATTGTTAAACTAAATATACTTTGTTCCTAATTGATTTCTATGTTAAAAATTAACATAACGGAGGTTTTTTGTACGAGTCACTCACCCCATAAAATGATTGGAAGCATTTTTAGCATGGACTTAAGTCGTTTTGCTGGAAACGATTTGCATTAAAATGGACTTAAGTTGTTATGCACTGCATTGTTTACGATACAAGGACTGGTTTTAGAAAAAATTCGATAAAAGAGGAGTGTTTAAATATAGGAAATACCACTTAACCCAAATTTTCAAAAAATGTGACTTAAGTCGATTTGCCGGGAAGCCACAGATATATACACAGCGATATTCCATCCTTATGCCAAATCTACCTTATTGAACTTGCTCGAGCCGCTCATACTGGCTTTTGCTACTTCTTTAAATATACATTCTGCAAATGCAAAATTTTCATACGATGCTAAATATATATACATCGCATTTCTCGAAAAAATCTCTCCGACTATATTAATCATTACTCTCGCGTTCGCGCACAAAAACCGGTTTCCTCGCACGCATATAATGCATACATCGCCCGACAGGAGGGCTCGTCCAGCAGGGGGGTGTCAACGGAACCCCGCCGAAGAAGCTCCTGCAGAGAGCCGCAAGTGTGAGAATCCGGACTTCCTTCCGTGTATTCATTATTACGGAAAAGTCGACGGGAAGCTACAGGTTCGATTAGCCTTTTTTCTTGTTTGATGTCTCTTTCTCTGCAATAATGTGGCTATTTCCAGGGGGTAAATATTGACGCGAGGTGTGCGATTGTTCGCAGCACAGCTTGAAACTGAGCTATTGCGATTTTATGTGGGAATCTAGTGCAGGGCTTGACATCTATATTTCGAACTCGCGGGGGTGCGAGTAATTCGTATATTATACGTGGGAATGCATTGCTATACCTATAGTATATATTTTTCAAAATCTTATAATTTTTGCGCTCTTTAAAAAATAAAATACAAGCATACAATAGCTATAAGCCAATTACTACAGCTAAGAATAAACTCTCTAACCACCAGCAAGCCTTTGAAAAGCCCTTCCGAAAACCAGCGGCTAAGCCTTTACGACTGTATCACCTCTGAAAAGCCTCTACATGTATCTCTCTCTCTCTCTCTCTCTCTCTCTCTCTCTCTTACTCAAAAGGGATACGCCGAAAGAGCTCTTCCCTCGACGGGCTAATAGAACCGGCCCCTTTTGGTCCCTCGTCTCTCTCTCTCTCCTTCGACTAAGCGATCGTTTACGCGTTGGGATTACACGCAGCGCGGCCCCATAATCTTGGAGATTACGCGCGCGTGCGCGACAGTGAAGCTTAAGAAAACACTTTGACTTGAGAGTGGGCGTTTGACTCGCTGTACGCGCGAGTCATCCTATAGAGACGATCGATGGCGCGGAAGTTATTATTTTTTTTTTTTCTGTTATTTTGAAGGGCCGAAAGGGATTTACGACGCCCACTTTTTTCGGAGATGAGTCGAGGTGTTAACTCTTTAGTGAGAGAGGAACAATTTGTCGTCGGGTCAGGTTTGATTGTGTGTAATTGAAAATGGATTGGTTGAATTACGGATATTATATAATACAAAATTATTTATTTATAAATGAACGTGTTAGATTTATTACAATTATGAATTCGATTTTTGTATAAAATTCAAGCCACCTATTCCCTAAAAGAATTCCTCAGCTCTCAACAATGACCTTAAAAAAAAATCGCGCCGCGCTTACCGGTAGCGATTCGGCTTCGAATAACAAGACATCACTCTCGTATACAAAAGTCCGTCGCTAAACACACAGAAAATCCAAGAATCTTTCACACCGGATATATTTTTGCGCCGGCGGGTGGGCCATGTTTGGACCTCTGCTATTGTACTGGCCCATCTCTCGAAGCATTTAAAAAGCGTTTAGGGGCCCGTCAGGCCCCCCATCTGCGTCCAGTCAGCGCACTCCGGGTGTCTCTGCACCTTTTATCTATTCTGCTTACGTGATATTTCTATAAGAAGAGAGAGAGAGAGAAAGACGGATGTGTAATCGAATGTTGCATTACGTACACGAGGGAGACGCTGATATAACTGTGGGGTTTTGTGTGAGGAGAAAGGAAAGGAAGAGAGACACGAGACGCTGACGAGGCTGACGCTTCTTCAGATTCTTGGAGATGATGTTGTACTTTTTGGAATAAGCTTGCGCGTGTGCGGGGGGATTTGTGTGTGACTTGGGGAGGAGATTTTTTTTTCTTGGCTAACGTGAGGGTAGGAAGTGGTGATTTTAGGGGGGGCTGGGGGAGTGTATAGGTGGTCGTGCGCGTGGCGGCCGAGATATGGATATAGGATTTTTGAGTTTGATTTGAGTGCATATAAACAAAATTGTTTCTCTAACTATGCTGAATCGGTGCAGCAGTGTCTTCTGTTTTACTAGAAACATGTATATTTATTTAATAGCAACATTCGGATAATGTATTGAAATTAAATTTAAACTTTTGATAATCGTGTTGCTTGTTACATAAAAATAAATGTATTGTATTTGTTACAAGCAAATCAATTACTCGCTCACAGTAACTTTTAACAATATTTTATTGCACAAGTTTTTTCATACCCAACTTAACAATAGCCGTATTTTGACTTTCACTGAAAAGCAACTTTCCATTTATACTAACGACAAACCAACTTCTCGCATTTTTTCACCTCTATTCCCCGATGACGCCTTATTATACGTCTCTCTCTCTCTCCCGTTTCTTTCATATTTCGTACAGGCACACGCAGGGCATGTGCCGATGATGTACAAAGAGACAGAAGACGTGATTTTTATATTATATTTCCCCCAAATCCCATAAGAGGAAGTCGTTTTCGGTCGAAGAAACGGGCCGATTATTCGATCATCGACCAGCCATACCGATCGGTTATCTCTCGTATAGAGAGATACTCTCGGAGGTCCTCTTTTACACTCTTGATACAATACGCATTGAAGTTCGAGGCCGTTTTTCAGGTGAGCGGCGGTATAAACGGTTTTACAGCTGGCTGGTCGATGCGCTGCCACGAGTTTGATATAAATGTATTTCTAACTGATATTAATGATATAATTTCGACAGAAGTAACACACACACTATATATTTATTTATTTATTTAGTATATATTATACGGGCTAAGGAGCCCTTTACAAATTGTATGTATGTGTACAAGAACTAAAAATTAATAAAACAGAATAATATTATATACGAAAATCGTTTCTTCGTCGTAGGATTCCAAGAAATCATGCGCACATCACGCACAAAATTTTCCCGCGCACCTAATAGTGTCCCCCGAGCTGTCCCTAAAGTTCATTATACAACGCTTGTCTATATTGTCTTTATAATCCGGACAAGTTGAAACCTGAACGATTTCACCTCAGATAATATTATACGACTCCAGGTATCGTGCTGTGACAGTATACATATACTGCAGGAATACGTTGTAAATTGTATATTCCGCCGACCATTAGCGCAATGAGCCAATGAGCGGCGTCGCGGCACTCATTTTGCGACGACCGCCCCCTATAATAAAATTCCGTCGAGACAAAAGTGAGGGAAAAGTTTCCGAGATCGAGTAGATAGCTCATTTTAGAGAGGTATCGGGGACGGATGTGCAATATAAACGTTGTGCGCGGTACATGCAATTTATTTCGATTCCAGGTATAAAGAACAATTAAAAATTCCCGCTCCTACAATACTGAGCCCAGCACAAAGGCATTCCTTGAAAGCGTCCTCTCGTCAGCAATAAGACATTGATTTCCTACGTACATCCTAGCGCACAACACAAACGTGCTGTAAAAACCCTCACCTTCCGGAATTCATCAACCCATAGCCGTCTTCGAAAAGTAATCCCTCTAAAGTGGCTACTACGCTCACGCAAAACGACATACGCACGCGCACGCGCACACGCACGAATCCTCCCCCTCACCTCGAAAAATTTCATCCCAAACAGAGACATCGTCACCCGCGGCGCGTGTGTCCAGCTCGCAAACTCTCATAAATAACCTACTTCCTAAACACTACGCTAAACGCTATGCCCGATGTATGAAGAGGCTTGAAAACGTTATACGTTCGCGTATATAAGGTACAGTTATACTGTATCTGTATAACGGAAGGGACTTCTATGCACACAATGGCGTGATGCGCGCGAGGGAAGAGACGCGACGACAAACGAGCGACTCGGTTCGCAACAAAGCCTGAGTTTTTGGCCATTTGGGCTTTTGCGATCGCTGTCGTCGGCTACATAGTGAGGCATTACAGTTTTAAAAGTCGGCTGGAGCTTCGAAAACCCCCTCGTGCGCTGGATTTATGTGGCGGGAGATGATACTGAGAGCTCTTTGTTTGCGATTTTCGATTTATTGGAAGTTGAGATGATGCGCTTTCAGATATCGGCAATTATAGCGTAATTTTACAGCGGCGAATCGATGGATCGGATGGATTGTTGAGTTTAGTTTGATATTACGGCTTTTGTTGCGATTGCTAAGTATTTACAGTGTATATATCGATATGGGCAGTGAATGTGATATAGTTTCGTTTGGAGAGACAATTTACTGCGCCGTCGGATGCGAGGGTTCGCATAATGTGCGGATCGACCAAATTAGGATGGTATTGTGATCGAATCGTTTTAAATTTTTATAAGAACATTCGATTTTCAAATTCGGACTGGATCGACCCCTTGGCAGTCGATTCGAGAGGTCTACCTGGCCTAGAACTTTGTTTTTTTTTTCGCAAGGAATCGAATGCCATTGGTTAGAACGCGCTCCCGCTATCGGTTTAGCAAAATTATGATGATTGGATCTGCAACAGTTTATTGTTTCGATGCTGTCGGGGTGGTGGCGTCCTCTGACTATCTGTAGGTTTCCGCCAAAAAAATAAAAATCACAAAATCAAACATTTAAGGTGGCGCATCGGGTCTCAGCCTAGAGCAAGAGACCCACTGCCAATAAAATAGAAAGAAAGAAAGAACCTGCGACCGGCACTGGCAGGAATTTCCAGAATTCAAAGTTTCATTTAACGGTGTGTGTACATATAGAGAAGTGTTCTCGGGCGGCTCTTTCGTGTTACAAATATTAAAATGCCGCTTTCAGACTTATTTACCCCTCAAACTGTATAGCTAATGCTCTGTTCTTCAATACTTCCAAAGAGCACTTAAAACAGCGTGATTTTGAAATGTTCCATGAGTCGCGGGTGCATGCGTCGCACAAACCACAAAATTGTTTTTGGGTTGACGTCTGCAATAACCAAAAAAGAAAACCTGCACAGAGAAACATTGAAACGATTAAAAAAAAAATGTTATGAAATATATAGAGGCCATTTTTGATAAAGTTATTATTATTAACATTACATGTTATTATTAAAGGATGCACAAAATAATTCAAGAGATGGCAATGTGCAACGAACTGCACTTGAGCAAGGCGAAACAGAAGATTGACAAGTAATGTTCTGTAACCTCACCAAATTGGTCTCTGTATATGTCATTTCATTTTTTTTTCTTTTAAAGTTTCTCCGTACAGGTTTTCTTTATTAGTTGTAAATTTGCAGACATCAACCCAAATATAATTTCGTAATCTGTGCGACTTTCGACGACCGCGACTCATTGAACATCTCAAAATCACGCTGTTTTAAGTTATCGTTGAGTGTATTCAAGAACAAAACATTAACTAAATTTTGAGCATTATTTTTTTTTTCATCTGTTGCAACGCCATTACCGTACGCGGGTCTTGGGCGTTGTCGTCCACAACGGACGAGTGGGTGCCCATCACCACGACACGAGGAATGGCCTCTAAAAAGAGGTTAGCTGATGTGAATAAGTTGAATAAGCAGCCGCGAATAGCCGATGGGTCCAGGCATGGGTGAGATCACTAATTAAAACCAATATAGTATTGGAAATACGACTCAAAATTTTAATATTTTTAAAATTTTTCTAATAACTTCTGAACTATGGATTAAAAGTATATATGATTAAATGTACTTTTGGAAATGCGAAGGAAGAAGAGTAATTTGAAATTTTACTTATGAATCCAAACTAATGTATCAAGTAGGAATTTAAGTAAAAAATATTTTATTTTATAAAATAATGTATCTGCATTCGTGTACCTGAAAAATATGAAAAACAATTACTTGACATCAGTTATGTTTGTTTTTGCGATATCACAACTTTTGTAAAGAAACTTTTACTTGTCAATATTTTACCTTTTAAAAATGTATTTATTCAACTAAATTAATAATTTACAGAGTATACATTAGAGATATACTCATAGAGACTTGCAGAGGTAAACGCAGTTAATTGTTTGTAAGCTTGGTATTTTAACGTATATAAAATATACAAGAAAATTCTATGAAACGCAAAATATACTTACACAGCCCATCATCGTCCCCATTCGATCCTCGGTAATCTCAAAAAATGTCCCGTGACTCTTTCTCCCTCGCATACGCGCACCTTGCATTGTGTGTCACACCAGTGCACTGACTCGACTTCGCGCAATCCTCTTTATACGCATTATAATAATGCTCGCGCAACAATGATCCAAGCTCAAAGTCACACGGGCCGCACTTGCCCTGGGAAATATCGGTCTGTCGGCTACGCGTCGCATTGTCCAAAAAGTGGGCTCGTAGTAGGCGGGTGCAGTGAAAGAGACAAATTCAATGGACTACGAGAACGATATTCCACACAGCATCACCTGCGAGCGCATGCCGTGCATGCAGAGGCGCGCGCTGTGATCCATACGTTCTTTGCTCTCTATGCGAAGATCGTGAGAATTCTCGAGTGTCAATAAGGATTCTTACAACAGTTGCTTAGATTCGGAGAACTTTGATGCTGGATTGAGATTTTTTTTTCGTGAGCAAGGTGCTAGGTTTTTTTTTGGGTGGCTATGGGTGGATCCGCTGTATTTATTATCGTATGAGTTTTGTAATTCTGTCTTGCAATCGTCGATTTATTTTTGATTGAAAAATCGTGAAAGAAATCAAATCACACGGTGATTAGAAAATTGAGATGATCCTGTTTTCAAAGAGTCGTTTTTTTCACACTAACTTATTTATAGAGCATCTTGACTTTACAGCGCGGAAAGGAAAGAAGCGCGCGTAAAACAGCAGGAAGCATTCTATACCTGCCAAAAACTAAACCACCCAGTGCGCCTTTGTCTCTTTATCTGAATTTTCACGGCTCTATTTTGGATTCTTTTATACGTTTTGTTGACTGCGGCTGCTACTGTTTTTTCTTTGTTCTTTCAGCTTTAATTTATATAGATTTCCTGATCGAATCAATTTCAGTTATTAGGTGGTTTCAGTAATATTTTGTGCATGTGGGGCCCATCGTTCCCAATTTTCTTTTATTTTCAGCTTTGATCTTTAATTTTTATGATTTTACAATTAATATTTTGTTGTGACAGTAATATTATTAAATAGGTTAAAAAAAACTTTTCAGAAATCATAATCATAAAATACTTTATTTGAATATAATAAATTTGTTTAACTAGTGTTTAACTAATACTGTAGTTTTTATCTTATCGATTCTAACCTTGTGGTTCATTCTGTTATCTTTTTCTGATAAGTATTTCAAAAGAGTTTTTTTTTAATAGATATATAGGTCGCTGATGTATTCAATGAAATAGAATAAGGTTCTACTTTGGAAAAAGTTAAAAGTCACTAGAATAAAAAACACTTTAAATATATTGACAACAATAACATATGCACATGTGTCCTCCAGTTTTCCCTTATCCCATCAAATATATAAGATAACTTTTCCAGCTTGATGGTATAAAAGGCGAGATCAAAAAAATTCGATACGAAATTTAATTTGTAGATTCAATATACAATTAATTTGGTTTGTTAAAAAATGGCTAAGCCATGTTATCAATCTTCGTCATATAACGGTATTCTTTAACGTTCTTTTAACAGTTAGAGCAAACAACTATTGCAAATTCACTTGTGACAATGGACAACACACTAGGTGTATCTACCCGGTAAGTTTTCAAATAATTTTAATATATTTTTTTTAATGTATCTGATACTTATAATATTTTATGCAAAATTACTATTTTGTGATTTAACATCGTCATTGTATATTTATTAGAGAAATGCGCCATCACATACTTGTTTTGATGTGATAAGTATAGGTTTAACAAACCAAGAGAAGTAACGTATCGTTCAGTTGCATAATAAATTTAAGGCAACAGGTTGCAAATGGACTAGAAAAACAAGGAAGTCCGGGACCTCAACCTGCTGCAAAGAATATGCCAAATCTGGTACGATTAAATACAAATTGATAAATTATTGTTTATATTATTATTTTTTACAACTGTTGTATCGTTATATAACAATAAATTCATCAATTTCCAGCAATGGGATAGCGAACTTGAAATAATTGCACAGAGATGGGCTAATCAATGTGACTTTAATCACGAATGCTGTACTGTTGGTAATGCTAAAATAACTCAATTTTTTATTATCTTTTAAATTAAAATAATGCTATAATACAAATAAAAACAATAAGCAGCTTGTACAAATTTTTAATTATGTCGTTAGATCGATTTAAAGTTGGACAAAACATAGCTATAAAGCGTCACTCTGCTCACACTGGTGAAGTAGAACCGTTGGTTCAAGGATGATATAATGAAGTTGAACAATTTGACGCTCGTGATGTTTCTTCTTTCAAGTAAGTTATTCCCTTAAGCACCAATTGAATAATTTTGTACTCTATGAACAATATAATAATTTTTTTCTACACTTCAGAGCTGGCAAAAATACACGTGGACAATTTGTTGGACATTACACACAAATTGTGTGGGCCAAAACTACGAAAATCGGCTGTGGGTTGATTAAATATGGAAAGGATGACTGGTTCGTAACTTATCTAGTTTGTAATTATGGTGAAGCTGGTAATTATAAATGAAAAGAAGTAATAGAATAATTTGTTTTTTCTGTGATATTTGTATTCGTCGTTGTTAAAAATGTGTCGCACGTATGTTTAATTTACTCTGACTCTTTATTTTATACAATCATACTTAGGAAAGTCAGTATAATACTTGCATGTAAATGTAAATAAACTGTAAATTAAGTAAACGCTAATAAATGAAAAACTTAATATTTTACAATTTTTATTGTTGCTCAGTTTTGTTCTTTTTACACTTTTTTTACCAATTCCGCTTTCGCCATGGTCTCGGAGATTTGAACTCAAGATCAAGACTATGCTTTTTATCACCAGTTTCGCACTTTCTTCTTATTTTCAAAACAAAAATATTTGGATTTTCTTCGGGGTTGACTGTAGGTAGTTTGCCTTTTTCCTTGATACCGCCACCTTTTCTCGCATCGTCTCGCTTATCTGATTTCTCTGACTTGGAAGAGTGTGTATCGGTAACTTTAGGATCTGGATGTGGATAAACTGATATCGTTCGATAACCCTCACTAGCTTTTTGAAATACGTAGTCGCTTTTGCATGGAATCTAATTAAAATCAATGCGAATCTGTTATTATTTTATTTATTTTTTTTTTAATATGTGTAACTTGAAAGTACCTTAAAATCTGATTGTGACTTGGTAGGACTAGTCTCGATGCAATCGCAAGGTGGATCGTATTCTTCTTTGGGACGTTCTTTTTGAATTCGCATGACCATGCGACTGTTGTTGAAAG
Organism: Pteromalus puparum; assembly: GCA_012977825.3. Taxonomy (NCBI): domain Eukaryota; kingdom Metazoa; phylum Arthropoda; class Insecta; order Hymenoptera; family Pteromalidae; genus Pteromalus; species Pteromalus puparum. Next base: position 1,728,078 of record CM053172.1, read on the forward strand.
TCGCTTCTATTTCCTTGTACGGTAGACCTTTGCTGACGATTTCCGAGACCACAGTCGGCTTAGGCTCTTCGATTTCAGATTCAATATCACAGCCATAGGCGCTTTCATTTTCGTCACATTCTAACGAATTGTAATAAACATATCAGTGTAATATAGCAGTTTTATGGATAGCTTCAAAATATTTAAGATTATCGAGTGTACCTGTTAAAACCGAAGTTTCAGATTCATACGTTTTTAGGCTAGCAAAACTTGGATTAAAGAACGATGTTTGTGAAATTTGTGGCAGGTCATGCACTGGACAACCGCATTTACGTGCTGATAGTATCATTTTTAACGTTTGAATTTTGAAAGGTCCGAAAATTATAATTTTTGTATTGATGTAGCCGAAATGTAAATTTTTTGTTAACCAAAACTTTCGCTTGTGTGTTTGTTATTCTTTAGAGTTCTGAAGTTATCTATTTATCGAATCGATAACATAAAATAGACAAGTTCACAAAGTAAGGCAGTGTGTGTGAGCCTAAATTTAACCTCCTTTTCAGAAATCAATTTAAATTCCAGTAAAAATGGCACTTCTATTAAAACCAGGTAAAAACTGAAAATAACATGTTTCTTATAACAAAAATATGTGTAACTTATGTTTAAAAATCGTAAACAGAAAATTCCGACAACTGCTGCTGTCCACCTATGCCAGGACCTACCGAACCATGTCCTCCACCTACACCAAAATCTGATCTCGAAAAAAAATACTTTCACGAGGTAGGCGCCGAGATGATAGGCAATCAACTGATAATTCGTATGGAGAAAGACAAGACGAAGAAAAACAAGAAAAAAGGCGCCTGGGAACCACCCTGTGACTGTGACGTTATTGAAATCAAAAGACCGACGAGCACTAAACCACCTAGAATCGTTAACGGCGGCGATAACAATCAGATATTGTTCAGAATACACTCGAAATCGCATTTAAATAAAAAAGAGGATCCTAATTATAAGCCACAAGCTATCGCTTACAAAGTAATCGCATAAACTAATTTTTACCTCTAAACGCACACATTTACAAAAATTAATGAATAAAAATCATTTTAAAACTTTCAGATCAACAGATCAGGTACCGATTCGGATGACCGCTGCCGTAAGATCACAATCCACCCTCAGTTGGGCGGCCCCGTATCCCAGGAAGTCTACACCGATCATATCAGTGATGGCGATCACGACGTGTATTTACTTCGGGTTAAGAAAAAGAACGATGCTGTTGAGGGTGGAAACAAGCGCAATTTGGAGGTGGAGCTGAGAACACCAAAGCCCCCACCGCCACTGAAGCCAGTAGCAGCACCTGTGGTGCCGCAACCCGTTAAGTCATCGGAAGCTATAGCGCAAGAGAGAAAGGGTAAAGGCGTTGGTAAAGATGGGGCAAAGGGTAAGAAGAAAAATGGAAAAAAGGGAAAGAAGAAATGATTTTTAGACAGTATTTAAGCTGAAGTAATGTTAGTGTTTAATGTTGTTAATTAATAATACAATGATTTTACATGTAACACTAAAAATTAGACCAATAGCAACAGCATAAAAACTCGACTGCTGAATGAACTAGAGCGAAATTTCTTGAATGCACCTGGGGTGCCTCCACCCATTGTTCCATAACTGACCCTTATTCGGACTGAGGTCGAACTCCGAGCTGACTAAACAAAACCGCCTAAATTGCCACGTGCGTCTCTCTAAATTATTTTACGACTCTTGACTGCTGCCGCTTTTAGTTGTTCTTTAGAAAATTTTTCCGCACAGTTAATTATACTAGTGTAAAATACGATGGTCGCAATTTGCGCCTGCGGTGCTGCAATCTATTGAGTAATTGGTGCAATATTTTTTTTACTTTTCTTATAAGAATTATGATTTTTCACAAAAAATAAAAATACACAAAATCAATCTTCGTAAATTTACATTCCTCAAGTAAGTCGGCTAAACCAGCCAACTTCATAAAAAGGATCCAAGCCAAAAGACGAACAGACTATAAGCCAAAGAGAAGGTCCAGAAAGAAAGTCTAACTACACTACACTGTGTAGTATAACACACTCGAAAGCGACTACGCCTTTTACGGGTTTCGTGAATAGCAATTTGCGGGAAAAAGCCTCGGCGAGAGTTTCATTCATAAAAACGTCTTGTCCTTCTCAAAAGTCATCAGGACACCGACCCGCCCAACGTGGAGCTGAGCCGCGCGTTCACACTTCATGCTGAGCGCTAAGAATGTACTTCTCTCTCTTTCTCTTTTTCTTTCTTTCGCTAGGCCTAGGAGTAGCTTTTTGACTTGGATTTTATGCGATGAAATTCTTGACATTCCTCACTTGATCAGTGTAGGTTTGTTTAAATAATGATTTGCAGATGAAATTAAACAATACATGAGATGCAGTTTTATGATTCAGTTTGAAAAAATTTACAAACATATGATTGTATACTTTTTATTCGCTTCGATCATCTTGCATAAAAATATAAAAAATCAACTCTATGCTCTAGGCTTTTAAATTCCAATACAAACGCAAATTTCTTCTTACAAGTAATAATCACTTATTCTACACCTCACAATAAAATCAAAAGCAAAAATCCTCATTGCATTCTTCTTCCCCGATCCGTCGCATTTACTCGCTACATCGGACTCGTAAAATGCTTTCGTTACGGGTTTCTACTCCTCAAAGCTCCCCGAAATTCATGAATGAACGAGACGACGTTAATAGTCCCATAGCCCGAAAGATGACTCGATTATTATCATTATTATGCTCACGTCTTTAGCATATAACGACGATTAATGATGATACCTCGGCTCCCACGAGACTAGGCGACACTTTTTTCAATGCTAGCAGCAAAAGCTTCGATAGTCAGATTTTTCAGGTGTCGAACAATGCTTTTATAGAAAAGAGACTGTGGATTTTTAGGCCGTTTGTGATTATACTATTGTAGAAACGTTTAGAAGAGGCTACCGGTATGCTGACGTGGCGGAAAACAGGTGAGCGAAGACAGTCGTCGGCATCGCGAGGCTTTGCTAAATACGTTTGAGGAGTATAAATATTTCAATGGGATGCGGGGGCTGTAAGGATGGTGATTTGAGATTTTTTTTGACGGCTTCGTTAGAAGCGAAAATTAGCCGAACCGATATCGCGAGCGCGTTCTAACCACCGGCATTCGATTCCTCGCGAAAAAACACGACTTTAATAGATAATTTTAAACGATGAATTTATCAAATTTATTTATAGTCGAAAGACAAGTGCAGTTGAATTATAAACAAAACAGAAATGTGTCGGAATAACTTTTTTTTTAAGGGTTTTGTCATTTTTAACATTTTTAAACAAATATTTTGTTTAAATTTAAGATAACTTTTTAAGATTTAATTCACTTACAAATCCCTACACTCATGTCAGAACTATGTGTATTTCAAACATGTTTGTAAAGTTTTAGTGATGTTCTTCGATGCCTAGAACTGAAGTAAGTCTGCGGTGAGTGAAAAAATGGAAATTGTGAATTTTGGCCTTCGGAGATATGTTGCACCTGGTATTTAGTACATATAAAAATTGTTTCTTGTTCTCTATAATTTTTTTAAGTTTATATGTTTGTTTACTACATTTTTTAAACAATTTAATGTTGATATAAAAATAAAATCGGATTTTTCATTTTTTGACAATTTAAGGTAGTTAGGTCCCCTTAATACGGATAAGAAAGTTACAAGTAAAAATGATAAATCGCTGTCTCGCGCTATCAATCCTGAATTAATGCAAGCTACCAAAATTTGTTTAAATTTACATAAACTTGATTGTGGAAACAACGTGTAAAAGTACGAACGAACTTAAAAAATATCAATGATGCGCGGATGTACAAATATAGTTGCCTCTTCGCCTATACCGTGTAAATTCTCTGCGTGTCCAGTGAAGATAGGTGGCGCATAGGTATTTTTTCATTTTCCTTATCACGATCGGCGCGCTGAGCTTACATATAACGCTGTGCTATCAATGCCAAAATTGCCTCTCAGCCGCACAAGCTATAACTGCCTTATATTTATTCTTATCAATAATTGTTGGTCTTTAATCGTACACGATCGTAAAAATTACACCCAAAAAGTCGCCACCAACTACACATCCCTATGAGAAAATTCAATCGATTTTTACACGTTTCCGCGTGAAAATCTTCTCTCGCTTTCTCAAGTAGCTCCTTCACCATCTTACAATCGACACCCCGATTTCTCCAAGTTTACGGAAAGAACACGCGTGAAGCCTCCTAACAATGACCTCCAGGGAAAAAATTGCGTCTCTCTCGGCTCTGAATGAACCGCATGAATGAGCGCGTAAGCGAGCGAACGGGAAAATCGTAAAAAAAATGGGAATGAAGAGAGTCGCGTGTGTAGAAACGTCTCGTGGGAGTTTATGAAAAAGTCGAGAGAGCTGTGTCCAGCGCTTGTGTGGTCGCAGGTATATATCCGAGAGGGTGACAATGGCAAAGCCCCATAAATTACAAAGATTCGTGGAGGCCCGGAAAGTGGATAATATGACTGGACGCGCGTGTGTACTAGATCCTTACGCTTCGATCCTTTTCGATTTCTCGTAATCGGGGCTTTTTTTAGATGAAATTTTGTGAAAGGAGTGCTTATATCTCTATATTGGAGGCTGTCGACCATAATTCATTGCCTTTTGCTTGTACTACTACGAAATGTTTCTATGCTGTGTACAAGAGTCGGAGTAAAAATCGAATAAAAATTATTAAATTGTAAGAAAGCGTAGTCTTCGCAAATATAATTTCATTATTTCGTTCTACAAAAGTAATTCCGTACACTGATAAAATATGCGAAAAAAAATAAAATAAGCTATGTTTGATTTTACAAGCTTAAAATTGTAAAAATTTCAATTTAAAATAATAGCTTCGAGTGCTACAAATGCAATCAACAACTTCTCAGCATAAAATGTCAAAGAAAACGAGCGAACAATTGCATTCAGCAAGTGCATTTCAAATTCAATATACCCCACACCTCGCAATCCCCCAAAAAGTCCAAACATCGCAGTGTCCTCAAAAAAAAGGAAGAAAAAAAAAATAATAAATGCCTCCCAGTATCCCCCTGTATACACGCATAGATGCGGTCACCCGTCTGAATGGTCCGAACGACAAGTGACCGCGATATTATAATGCCACTCGTGAAGACTCTCTAGAAGAAAATGTCCCAAGTCTCACTCGTGGGAGGGAGCAGCAGCAGCAGCAGCAGCAGCGACGAACGGATATAATTTATCGTGCGAAATGGACCGGGCGCGATCAATGAGGGCGTATTTTAGGCTCTAACTCTCGAGTAGGGTGGCATTCGTGATTTCCTTTATTAGCTGGAGTGGGAAAGATTCTTCGACGTCGCTGAACTGGAAGTCGTGAGTTCTTTTTTTTTGATTCTTTCCTATTTGACTTTTTTTTTAGTATTGTGTCGAGATGTGAATGAAGTCGATGTGTATAGTAGATGGAAAGCGATCGCGCGTGTGAGCTTGAATAATTGCTGTGATCGTTGGTGGGCGGAATGTCTGTGAGTTGGGTAAATAGCGCTTTTTTTGCTTATCTAAATGAGGATAAGATATTTTTGAGAAAATATTTTGTATTGTGTAATTTACTTGAATAAATATGTTTACAATCACACATCAGTATTTTACTTCACGAGTGCATGTAATGAATTTTGAACTATGCGAACTCGTGAAAACGAGTCTCACGCTCTCGAGAGTTATGAAAAAAGACCAGTAGTTTATTACTTTCCGGCAGCTCCATAACAGTACGAATATTCGGACAATAGCTGCTGCTCCTCATGTGGTCAGAGCTATGAATGGCCAAGACAGCAAGTGGTCGAGATGTCGCATAGTTATGGGTCCTCTCGAAAACTCTCAAGAGTAAAATAGCATCTTCTTGGACTACTGTGGAACATTCCATGCGTGTGTGACTGGATGCATTGACGGAAGACGATTTATCGTGCGAAACAGGCGCAGTGAAGCGCAGGTCGATCGTTTAGCGATCAATGAAGAGGGCGTACTCGTGGGTGGATCGGATGATGATCAGTTGTTGTGTGCTTATGGTTCTTTCGCTAGAATATTTTCTGAAGCATATTGTTAATTGTGCTTCATATTTTTTGACACTGTGTGTGGTTTCTCTTTTGGAGGTACAAAATATTAATTTTTTCTGGGAATGCTTTGAGAAATGAAAGTTTAGAATTTATCGTGCGAAACGAGTGCTCATGTGAACTACAGCTTATACAAGTTGTTTAATCATTAATAGCAAATGCGTGTTTTTCGATTAAACAAAAGTAGAGGTTTCGGTTTTTTGTCACATTAATTTCAAAAATATAATCTAAATATGACGGCATTTGTGTGATTAATTATCGTAGCGTACACAATGCCAACTACTTAATACAGCACTTGACTTTGAATTTATAATGTGCTAATCGGATTAATGAATTGAATTCCTTTTATAATGTTTGATTAGTGATAAAGACGGCATCCGCTATGGAGCGGAAATAAAATATTTCAGAATATTATCTTCAGTTAATTTCTCCTGCATATAAATGTTATATGCAGGTAATTATATTTGGTTTGAATAATATTTACATACAACGTCACAAACTTTATGATATAAATTAATGTATTTATTTAGCAACAAAAACTGAAAAAAAATTAACGCGTCTGGTAAACTGGCTCTCCAATCCAGTTGCCAGCTGGTCCGTAGTTGCAGACGAGGTAGAATTTGTTGAACATGCCATCCTTATATTTGATAGCGCCACATCCAAGTTTAGTAGTCTCAGCCCAAACAAGCTGAGTGTAGTGACCAATTTGTTTACCACCATTTCCACGAACGGCACTGAATAAAAAATAATTCTTGTTATAAAAATCGGCTACATTTCCAAGGTTTTAAAATTTAATTTTTTAGATGTATGTGAACGTACGCAAATTTAGCAACTTGATTGTGGTTGTAGTCCTTGACTTCATTGTACCAGTTCTTGACCAACTGTTCAACGTCTAAGGTACTGATGTCTCCTGTGGTAGCTGTGTAAGCGATGTTCTGGCCAACATTGAAACGTTCTGCAAATTCAAATTATATATGATTAATAAACATAGATAAATCAATAAAATCGATTAAATTTTCAATAATTATAGCAACAATAATACTTATATCTTACCGACATCTCTGCAAGAATCATGAGCGAAGTTGCACTGACTAGCCCACGTTTGCGCGATCTTCTCCAACTCATTGTCCCACGACTTGAAAAATAAAGAACAGAAATGTAATATAAAACTGTGCATTTATAACAAGTAAATATCTATGGCTTCCCGGCAAATCGACTTAAGTCACATTTTTTGAAAATTTGGGTTAAGTGGTATTTCCTATATTTAAACACTCCTCTTTTACGTGAAAGTATTGATATTTTTCTAAAACCAGTCCTTGTACCGTAAATAATGCAGTGCATAACAACTTAGGTCCATTTTATTGCAAATCGTTTCTGGCAAAACGACTACTCCATGCTAAAAATGCTTCCAATCATTTTATGGGGCGAGACACGTACAAAAAACCTCCGTTATGTTAATTTTTAACATAGAAATCAATTAGGAACAACGTATATTCATTTTAACAATCAAATTTTACCAGGACTCAATTATGCATAAAAATGAGGGTATAATGTGTTACCGACAAAACGACTTAAGTCCATTTTTATCTATAAAATATTCCAGGATAAGAAAAATAATTTAGAAACTAGTCTATAACTTGAAGAGAAGCTATGCCAATCATTATTTTCATTTTTGGATGTTAAATTTAATACCGAAATGTCCCAGCACGAAGATGTTTAAGCTAGAGCACGGAAAATATGTTCCCGGCATAATGACTTAACTTAAGGTAATTTCGGCACCATAAAAAGACCATCACCTATTTGTTGTACCCAATGTAATGATTTGAAAGATAGTTCATAGTATATTATGTAAACACAGTATCGCGCCTTAATTAGTATGCTACGATCTTACGTATCAATTTAAACATTAAAATCGCAATTTCTCGAAAACACGAAAATGTGACTTAAGTCGTTTTGCCGGGAAGCCACAAATATGTAGTATAAGGTGGTTTTGATAACATACCAGATGAGCCATGTTGGTCGCAGCAGGCTGAGGTCCCGGGCTTCCGCGACTCTCTTGTCCTCTAGCTACCTTTTGTCTCAGCTCATTGTGAAGATTCAGAACTTTCTGCTTCTCTTTGGCTGTAAGACCAGTTTGTTGTACGCCAGTGCATCGAGATGACGGTAGAGCAGACTATTAAATTAAAAAAAAAATAATAATAAAGTCAAAGTTAGCTAATTTTTACTTCTTTTTGTTTTAATAAGTAAAAAATATAATGCTTACCCTGAATTTGCAAACCGTATGTGGTCTACCTTGACAGGTCTTGATATTGCAGTAATTTTGCGCACTAGACAGTCCGCAAAGTACTGCGACTAACGCAAACAATACAACAGTTCGTGCGGCCATAACACCGAAGTATGATTCTCAGGTAAACGTAGAGAACACTGTTCAACTCCTTGTAAAATTCGAGACTGATTCTTGAACACGCAACTTGAGCATTTATAGGTATGGATACGAGTCAGCAGGTGTTGTTATGCAAATTGATATAAAATGTGATAATATGACGTGACGATTCGTCATTTTTTCCGTTATTCGTGCTTGAATGATCAATAGTGACGTTCATTAATTCGAGCTTACGTTTTACTGGGTCTCTCAAAATATTTCATTGATCGTTTGTTATCGATAACAAACGCAACGTTTCTTATATCAAAGTGCAAATATCGCTACATCAACGTGCGATAATTCAAATAAAATAATGTATTGACGAACGCGTAATTATAAAGGTTATGAACATTTTTTTTCGAACATCCGATCGATTCTTTTTGAATTTATGTGAGGTATTTGTTAAAGGTGAAAAAATCAATATACCTCCCGAGCATTTTTAATGTCCTATTTTACAGAACAGCATGTGCCACTTAGGATCGATGACTATGCCTCTTTCCGGAAGACAATAATCTTTATCAGCTGCTTAATATTTTCACGGCTACATTACTAATCGCAGGGGCTTTGCGGTGCCTACATCGTGTCTCAGTGTAAATAGATAAATATAGTACACTTTGTTTTTTAGTGGATCAGGGTCTAGCCTTATGTAAACATTTGATATTTTTTTAGTAATAAAAAGCGACAGAAAGTATAGGTATGAAAAATACAGAACATTACGTTTATACGCAAATGTTAAAGATTAAAATTACAATGTGTATTATGCTAATTTGACTAAATATTATCTCCTTATAGATAAGTATTCATTCAGAGGAAAGTTTGTGGGTTAAACCTCGTATTAAAATTAACATAAGAAGATACATTAAATGACAATTATCCTTGAATTCCGCTCCATTTTATAAATATTTGCCATATCGTCACATTTGTGATTATTGATGGTGCGATAAAACTTTCCTTTGCAAATCAATCATGTTTCTGCACATGTGATGCTAATCATAATCTATTGACGAAAATTCCATTAAAATAAAACGTCATAAAACATCGCCTCTTCCACAGCTTCCAAAATTGAAATAATAACGTACAAATTATGATAAAAAAATTGTTTACATTGTAGCCAGAGCCTTTACAGTTACACGTAATCACAGCGCTCCTGCATTGACGCGCGCAAAAACCAAAATAAAAAAGTCAACGGAAATAAACAAATCCCAGACCTATTACCACTGCCTTTTTACAATTCAATCCATAAGGAAGTAATTACGATCTGCCAGCGTCGGTATACTCCGATTTTTTTCGAGTTACAATAATCACGGCGATTTCGAAGAAAAAGAAAATAATACAGTCATTCGTTGCAAAAGTTTCCTATACCATTATTTAAACATCTCCTTGTTTAACCAGTGCTTCGCAGCTATACGCCACAATCTACTCGCTCGAAGTCCGCGTCTTTTGCGCTATTTGTGCATAAGCGAAAACAAAGTTCGCCGCGTGAATGTGCAGTGCAATAATGGCTCGAGCAATAAGTCCACACGTAATTCAAACCGTACGTACATCGTCATTTACATTATGATAATGGTGAAACGATAAAGCGTCTTCACCGGAACCTGTGGTGTATACTGCATTTCGCATAAATAGCCAAAGCGCAGCTAACGTGATTTTATAAATCCGGAAATCGTTACGGAGACGAAAAGTGCCAAAAAATATATAGATATACAGAAATGAGTGGAAAACTGTTTCTAGTGCTTGTGATCGTCGTGGTTATTAATTTTTCGAGTGCCGCAGATTACTGCAATATTAAGAGCTGCAATAGCAAAGCTCACACTGCTTGTACCTTCCAAGTGAGTATATACATAACGTTCGATAATTTGAATTTTGCTTTTTCAAGTGTTGTGTAAATAGCTGTTGTTATACAAGCTACGTTTTTTACTGTTATTGACCGAACAACTTAAGGGCGTGTAATAGGTGGTAATATAATTTGTATGCGTATATTATGTGATATATATATAGTCGACTAAGCCATCAAGTCGCTGCCGAGGATATCAAGGATCTGGATTAACGCAACTGGAACGGACGAAGATCCTAAACCTGCACAATCAGCTGAGACGAAAAGTGGCTAGTGGCAATGAGAAACGTGGTAAACCGGGACCTCAACCGGCTGCGAAGTCTATGCCGAAAATGGTGATAAGGATTTAAGATTTTTTTTCAAAAAGCTTATATTTGTCAAGCGAATATTTTTAACGTTTTAAAAAAATCGTTTAGGAATGGGACAGTGAACTAGCTACAGTAGCTCAAAGATGGGCCAATCAGTGTACATGGGGACACGATACGTGCCGAGACGTTCGTAAGTGTTAATTGCCTTTTTCAGAAAAATATATTTAAATACAAGAAATCGATTATACATAAGCATGAAATATTTCAGCACGATTCAAAGTTGGCCAAAATATCGCCTACATCGGCACTACAGGAACTGTTAAAAGCATTAACGTTTTAACTATGGTCAACAACTGGTACAACGAGGTCAAAGATTTCAACAAAAATGAAGTCAAAAGCTTCAAGTACTATTTTTTATTCTAAAAAAGCGCATATTATTATACTTGATTTAGTGTTTTAATCAATTTTTACTTTCACAGAAATGGCAATGGTCTAATGATTGGTCACTACACACAGATGGTTTGGGCTAACAGTACAAAACTAGGCTGCGGTGCAACGAAGTACAATGATGGAAAATTCAACAGATTTTATTTGGTTTGCAACTACGGACCATCTGGTAATATCTTGAGCCTACCCGTCTATCAAACTCGATAGTCCAGCTTCGAAACAGTTAAATATTTTGTGCATCAAAAAACTTCTTTTTTTCAATGCCAGAAATGCCAGATACGTAATCATGTATTTTTAATTTGTGACTTAATTCACATCATTTTGGTAATATATCTTAATTGAAAAAATGACTGATATCTGTATTGATATTATTATTAATCATTTTAATCCTGTATCCACTTTCGAAATCGCTTGTATTACTCATCATCAAATACGTCATTCTTAAGTATTAAGATATGATTTTGTTATCATTGAAAGATGATTGCAACTTTTACGATACTTACTAATATCTAAAAATGAACTATGACTGTAAAAAAATTTAGTTTTATGGATAATTTGCTTAAAACCACGTTTGTCAATAAATAGTAAGGTCGTCGGTACTTTATCTCAAGATCTTAAAGCAAAGACTATCCCAATGTTGTAAAAAAATATTATTACCCTATGTACAAAGTTTTCATTTTCTTGAATCTATCCAATAATCACAAAACCTACTTATTCAAAATAAATAATTTGCAAAAAAAACTGAAACACACCTCGTCCTTGAAGTGTCCATGCCGTTATCACCAACAAATCTACTTTTGCTAAAAGCGCCATATAACCCACATATACCCTCAAACGATTATCTACAAGGCAGCTCACTCCTCTGCGTTTCCCTGAACTCTTTCGCGATACTTACACACTATCACCGCAATAAATTGAAAGAAAAAAAAAGACCTAATACATCATTTTTCCAACAACTCTTCCACCCATTTTTTCACGCAACGCATCGCATATCCTTATCCTCTCTTTTATATCATATTTACCGATTTCACCGAACCAATCGCTAAAAAGCAGAAGAAAAATAACGGCTGCACTTGCACTTGTAGCACGTCCAGTCCGATGTGTCATATAGTCGGCGCGCGTCTTTGTTTGCGCACTGACGGCGATAATGGCCGGCTCTGATAAGTCGCCGGTTTAATGAAAGGAACGCGCTTCCATCGGTGACTTTTCATAAATAGCTCGCCGATCGCTGATGTCGACTCAGGAAGTGTTGAATCGAGTGCCTGTGGGGTTTGATACGCAGTAATTAGAAAAATGGTAAGAAAAAGGCTGATGGTGTTTGTCATTGTGTTTATCGGTTTGTCGAGAGCCGATAATAATGAATATTGCAAGCTTCGGACCTGTCGGGGATTACCGCATACTGCTTGCATGTACTCCGTAAGTTTCATTGCTTTTCATGTGGAATTGTGTGAGGATATGTGCGTTTTTCGGATCGGATAATCATATGCGGAAAGTTAAGTCGAATAAGTCAGAGCATTTAGTGTTATTTATTGCTTGTAAGCGATAGTTGGTGGTGCTAATCTGTCTATAAGTGTATGGACTGTAAAAGCTTTGAACTTCATTAGTATATTTGATAAAATATAACGGCTTTAGTGGTAAAAAATGCATGTGCATGTCCGATGTGTAAAAACATTAGAATTATGAAAATGAAATATGACATGTGCTCGCTGTATATACGCTTCTGTTTATTTGTCGTGTGTGAATAATTTCGTGTCGTTTGATGCTTCAATCGATTCTGCATTTTGATATTATCTTATCTTACTATAAGTGAGACCTAATAAAATTGACGTTTCAGGAAGTGCATAATCGATTCCGTGTCTACATGCAAACGATTTTTACTTTTTAAACTAACCATTTTGCATGATTTTTTTCTCAATTTAGTCTGGTCTAGCGTCTTTCTTTACCGGCCGTAACAAGAATATAATAAAGTCAGGTCTCACGAAAGAAGAAAAACAGAAAATCGTAGACTTGCACAATGAATTACGACAAAAGGTAGCAAAAGGTCAGGAGACAAAAGGAAGTCCTGGACCGCAACCTCCAGCAAAGCATATGCCCAATGTTGTGCGTATTTTTAAATTTTCTGTTTTATCAAAATACTTTTAATAATTTTAACAAAACAAATATTGTTTTAATCTCAGGAGTGGGATGACGAGTTGGCTAGTCTAGCTCAAAAGTGGGCTAATCAGTGCAAATTCGCTCATGACACTTGCAGAGACGTCAGTAAGTAAACCCCTGTTTCCTTAGCATGTGCTAGTGCTTATAGTTGTTGTACCAGTTAACTTTGTATAACAATTTTAGAGCGATTTAAAGTTGGACAAAACATTGCAATCATTGGCACTACAGGGGACGTTAACAGCCTGAAAATTGAAGATTTGGTCCTCATGTGGTATAACGAAGTTGAACATTTTGACAAGAATAGTGTCGCTCGATTTAGGTAAACTTTTATATCAGCAGTGTAGCTTTCATTATTAAAAAACTTTTGAAATTCTAAGCAAAATTTTTATTTTTAGCGGTCGAGGTGCCAACGGTAAAGGAGTTGGTCATTATACCCAAATGCTTTGGGCAAAATCTACTAAGATCGGTTGTGGAGCAGTCAAGTACAAAGACGGCGACTTCAATAGATTCTTCCTCGTTTGCAATTATGGACCAGCTGGAAATTACATTGGTGAACCAATGTACGAGACTGAGTAAAAGCAAAATGATTGATAAATTGATTCCTATAGTTGTCGAGTTAAGATATGTTTTATAGATATCTAACTACCTATAAAAAGATTTAAAAGAACAAAGTATTCATGTGATTATATGGTTAGGGAGCTGTTTGTATAAGATTTATCGTCTCAATTGTCACAAAATATTTCTTACATATGAAAAAGTATATATTTTTCTAATAAAACAAGCCTAATTATTAACAACCCTCACTTTTTCCTTGTAAAAAATATAATGGTCAATCATCACATCATTAAGATTGATTGTCAGAGCCAGTGCAACACTTAAAAAATTACTGCGATCTGTTACATCGCAATGAACAATGCTACATTTCCTCAAAGTATTAGCTTGTTATTTCCTTGTACATATCATGCATTTAGAAAATTAATTTCTATCAGTAAGTATTCTTTCCTAACATATCGATCAAATTAATTGTCGTAATTAAAAATACAGTAATCTACCAGTGCATCGTCTATATGCAATAGTCACACACTGTACATTCTCAATAATAGATCATGTGTCATCCTGCCGTTCAAGTCGCAGATAAGATAAACCTGTGTTACCTGTGGGTGGGTTGATGACGAAATTTCACTTATAAAATAGAAACCGGTAACGAATTTTCACTTAAAGTACAGGAAGTATCTGAGTCGACTGACACCTGAGGAAAAAAAAAGTAAATATGAATAGAAAAATTAAAGTAGCTTTTTTCGCGGTCTTAGCAGTGTTGCTTGAGTTTTCCAACGCAGCTAACTACTGTGACATTTCGAGCTGTGGCAATCAGCAAACCCTTTGCAGATATCCTGTAAGTCATTTTTATTTTTGAAAAATCATGCAGAGCTGCAGAATAAAAATTGTGTGATAATATCAACTATCGTAAAGAATTCTGGTCCCTCGTCGAGATGCACCAGGTTCCAAGGATCTGGATTGTCAGATACTCAGAGGCGAAATATTCTCAATTTACATAATAAGTTGAGACGTAATGTGGCCATTGGAAACGAAACCAGAGGAAGCCCTGGACCACAACCCGCTGCCAGATATATGCCAAATTTGGTAAATAATTAAAAAATTTCTTATTTTTTTTTTTATTTTTGAGGCAAATACGATAACTTAAGATTTTCCAACAATTTTTAGCAATGGGATACTGAAATAGCAGTAGTCGCACAGAGGTGGGCTGATCAGTGCAGTTGGGGTCATGATAGTTGCAGAAACGTTGGTAAGAATTCGTGCATCACATATCTGCAAATTTTTCTGCTGTAAAACAATATTATTTTATTGTACCATCTTTTATGCAATGTTTAGCTCGCTTCTCAGTAGGACAAAATATTGCTTATAAGGGAACAACTGGCAGCGTCAACAGTACCGACGTTTTGGGTATGGTTCAGTCGTGGTACGACGAAGTGAAGTTTTTCAGCAGATATCAAGTTGCAAGTTACAGGTATATCTTCGCAACTAAAGCAGAAAATCCAATACTAATACATGATTATCAAATTAATTTTTCTATTTGTACAGCGGCAAAGGAGCTAACGGACAACAGGTTGGGCATTACACTCAATTAGTTTGGGCTAAAACTACTCATCTTGGCTGTGGTACTACAAGGTACTTTGATGGACAGTATAACAGATTATACCTTGTATGCAATTACGGACCTGCCGGCAATTATCCAGGACAACCATTATATCAAGCTGACGTCAGCTAATTAAAAAAAAAATATATATATATATTTAGTCCATACTTGATTAAATTAATTAAATAATAAATATCTTAAATTTGTTTCTTATCGTACAACTGACGTTCGTGTTATTTATGTGAAGAATGACGATTGCTTACAATTGAACATTCCTTCGTATAGTCAACTTATCACACGGCTCAGTGTATATAAATTCCACTGAAATCTACTTGTAGTGAAATCAACTCGTCCAAACAGTTATGTCAGATTTTTACGTAACTGAATAAAGCATGAGTGGCCCGAGCAGCAGGCTCAATAAAAAGCAGTTTTGGCTAAGCTGGCGGACCTCTATATCTGTAATCATAACGCAGATTAAGATGAGAGAAACATAAAGTTGCCTATGCGCCACCTATAGTGGCTAATAATTTTATTTTCGAATTTTCAAGCGCAGCTGTTTGTCAAAACCGCACTACAGTAGGTTATAGTGTACAAAAGACGATATTAATATTAAATCTTTAAACATTTCCTAATTTTTGAACAAATAATTCAAAATAAAAGCATCACACGTTCACAACTCCGATCCATAATTATATCACTTTACGAGCAAACATCCCCTCCTGTGCCTACCCTTCAATATCCACAGCAAAACAAATCTGATCTCCCCAAAACGGATCCACTTTACAACTTCCCTTCTGCGAAGGCCATATAATAACACATCCACAAGCGGGTATCCGCATCTTATCTATCATCTCCATAATATACCGTAAACCTCGTCATCGTGCAAAGGAGACGCAATTATAAGGCCACATAGCATCGCCAGCAGCGTCAAAAAGAAGGGGATGCTTTTTGTTTGGCTCTCGGTCGGTTTTGCGGTGGACCGCCGACTGGGCGCGTTGATTTATTTGCCCCCTCCTAGTATTGTGTGCCTGTGTCTGTGCGTTTCTGTATATTTATATGCGTGATCGATCGCGAGAACGTGTCAACGTATATATGGGCCGCACGTTTTTCGAGAGGAAGGTCGAAATTATACGCGGATGCTGCTCTGTCGTATAGGTGAATGAGCCTAATTGTGTCTTCTGCCCTTTTGTGACTCTGTGGGGTGAAGAGTCGAGGCGTTATAAGGAGATATGATGTGGATATGTGTGTGTGTGTGTGGCACTGGCAGTTGAATCGATTTGGGTTTTTGTGGGTATATATGGTTTATACTTGATTCAGCTTCGCGTGGAGTGTGTTTTTTTTTTAGGCTGGATTGTGGTGGATCTGCCTTTTGTGCACTTTTTAGAATTCGATTGTGCCAGATGGGTCATTTCCTACTTTTGTGGATTAGCTGCGTGGAGGTTCGCTCGATCAATTATATAACTGAGGGAATTTTGCGTTTGTCAACAAAAACAAGATCTTAAATTATTAAAAAACTGTATCGCCAGATCCATAGTACCAGCGTATCGATTTCACGAAAAGCTATATAAAAATAATACAAATGAATTCATCGAAGCTCCCCCGTAGAGCTTATCCTCCGTATCGCATCCGGATGATGATTATATCTCGGCGGTTATACCTGTCGGCAAGAGTCGCGTAAACTGACCAACATTTCCGGAGATTTATCGCTTCATTATGTCCCGCCGCGACGCGCCACGCTGTCTGCCACTGCCACTGCTGTCTCGTGAGAATTTCCCTGATGCAGCCAAACAATGTGTATTGGTTTCACAGATTTTATCGTAGAGTCAGCATCGGTTTTTGATCGGTATCTATGGTGACGATCTTTTTTGTGATCGGTTTGAATATCGGTATTTAGGTGAATTGTGATTTATGGATGTGCGAAACATTGTTGACTAATTATAATTAATTGTTTATGCTTAGAATAATATTAATTCAAATTATATGTTGTAAAATTTTGCTGAATATAGAGCGAAAATAATTTATAAACAAACAAATTTCTCATTATCTTGAAAGTGCAGTATGAGAATGACATCGTGCATCCTATTCGAATAATACCTTTCTTACTTTGGCGTATAGCGGGTTGTCAGTACACAGGCGCAATTTGGCTACATCTTACCCATAGAGTCGAGCATAGATGCACAAAATTTAAAATTTACAACTTTATTCATACCTACTATGCACTGATAATATTATTTTTATTTGTTTTTGTCTCTTAAATATAAAAGTAAATTTTTAATGGAATATTCTGTTGTTCGACAGGTAATTTTAATTTACTTGTAGTATACTTCACGTTGTTATTGTCTTGCATCACATTTACGGTTATAATCTCCCAGTTTCTTTTCAAAATTACACCATTAAGTGCAACAACCCAAAATGTTTAACTTAAAAGACACAAATAGAAAATAAAATTGAATTGAAAGCAAATCAAGCACTATCCTTGTGTCCCGAAGATGTGAAATGTTTGACCTTCTAGGTGTCGGTATATGCATTGCCTGCATCTCATATTTGTGTTGCATATACACAACTGCTTTCGTAAGTCTTAACCTTTGTTTACAGTAACTGTAATTTAATTCACGATCAAAGATGTTATAAAATTAATGAGAAATTGTAACCTACAAGATACGTGAGGGATCTTGTTTGGCATAAAAAATATTTATAGCTCAATTAACGAACCGTGAACTTCATTAAAAAAAAAATTTATGAAAATAACAGTGAAAAAATACTCTGAGTCACTATATTTACCACTTCTCTTGTGAAAAATTAAAATGAGTAGTCGAGTTTTCTCGCTAAGTATGCAGAGAACCAACTTTACAATTATATTTTGCAACTACTAGAATAAATCGAGCGTGCAATTAAGACAAGTGTAATTTACAACGATCAGAAACCGCTTAATTTCTTCCTGTACAGCCGTTATGAGTGTTATGAGTCATAAAATGTTATTAAAATAACCTGTCTCACGTGTGGACGAGTTATCGACCTCAGTTTTTAACGCTGATAGATTGTTGATTGAATAATAATGTATAGGTTCGGTTTTCTATTTTTAAGAAATCGAAATCGGTAACACGTGTTAAGATTACGTACTCTAAAATATTTCAGGTAACGATAACGCCAAAATGTGATCTACGAAAACGCCGCAGTAATCGTCGTCACCTTCTCGTGCCGTCTTCAAAACCCTCTCCAGACGATAAAGGACAGCTGACGACCTGTGCCGAAGATACGGTGATCGGTAACTACTCCGAGACGTCGTCATCGCGACATAGGTGTCCATGCGCTGCAGCTCGATGTACCGAACGACAGCCGATCGAAGGACCTGGAAGACGAAAAATTTGTCTTGTTGCCAGTTCTTTTTTGGATTTCGAGAGTACTGAAAATGAAGAGGGTAAGCATTTTTACTAAACTTATTCAACCATTACCTAAACTCAGTAAAAATTTACCGAAAACAAAACTTGTATAATTCATGCTCTTTAACGCCTCAATAGCCGCGGTTTCTTATCTCCTTAACAGCAATATTTCATATTTTACATTAAAAATATAGAAACCGGTTAATAGAATACGCCATTATTTAATGCTTATACGATCACCTTATCCTGAGCTACAACAGCCTGAATACCGATTCTTCCCCCATATAGCTTACGATTTCTCAATGAATTCACAGCGATTTATAGAGGCTCACCAAAATCATATATAAACGTCAAACACAATACCGCATGAAAAGTCATAAATGAGCAAAATGTCGTAACGATCCTCAATAACACTGATCATCGATTTCGATTTCCCAACAGCAGGAAAATGTGAGCGAGTCGACGAAGGCCTGTGCTACTGTCCTTCCGGCGATAAGTACCAACTCGCTGACTTTCCACGACGCAGCAGCAGACAGTTCGAGTGTCGTACGTGAATCTTCTTCCATTTTTTTT
This sequence comes from Pteromalus puparum, assembly GCA_012977825.3. Lineage (NCBI taxonomy): Eukaryota > Metazoa > Arthropoda > Insecta > Hymenoptera > Pteromalidae > Pteromalus > Pteromalus puparum. The sequence goes on from CM053172.1 coordinate 1,747,463, forward strand.
AGAAAACTGTTATGCCAAGCTTTCACTCAAGATTTTCGTCGGATTAAACGATCTAATTTAGATCGTTCTCGTTAAAAAATCGGTTTGTGAAATCGGTAATTGTCCAAGTAAAATGTATTAAAGTTTATAGTTTGGTTAAACAAAGAGTTTTCAGTTCATGTTCATTATATACCATGTGTCTACCAAGGCTGCTGCTATACTTTCACGTGAAAAAGAAACAAAGAAGTACAGTGAACCTTACTGTGAATTCGTGTGTATTTATCGAACCGGATTCCCGGTGCAGCTATGTATACGCGGAGAAAAAAAAAATCGGCAATGCTGTAGTCGTGTGCGAGCATTCGGAATCAGTTGTATATTGTACGCAGTACAAAATAGTTTTGGACTGGCTGTTTTTTGTAGTTCTAGATAGCAACGGTAGGCGGCGCATATTTCACTCATCTTAACCTCCGCGAAGAATATACATATAGAGGTATGCCACTTATGTCAAAACTGGCTTTATTGAGCCTGTTGCTTGGGCCACTCATTCCAAGAACCTGAACTCATTGTTAATTCCTACGGATTCAGTGGTTTTGTCATATGACAAACAAACATTTCACAGCAACCTATCCGCTGAAAATACTAAATAGCGACGTAAACATCACTAAGTCAGAAATCCACAAACTATCCGAGGTTGGAACTCCAGACAGTAAAAAAAATGAAGCAGCGAAAGAAGACGATTAATTTCCAGATTACACTTCCAACGAAGGTCGGCATTGGCGGAAAGCGATATTCTTCCGGTTCACCTTGAATTGGCATAGCCGCGCCTCCGGCGAAATGCAAGCGAATTGCGCGTTCATTGAGCCGCTATGTATATCGGTAACCGCGAATCCAGTTTTAAAGGGAACGAATACTTTGTTTTGGTTTGGCTTCGTGTTTACGGTTTTAGAAAATTGGTATTGGATCGTTTTTATCATTCATTAGACATTCTTTTTCATCACCACAGGGCATTAAGTAACAACGGATACTCGATTTACAAAACTATATTTTTGCCGTAATTTTATTGTTCTCTCTCGCAACTTTTCAAACCGCAACATATTACAAGTGCACGTGGTATATATCTCGTGCAAAAAATCGTTCATCCGAATCGCTGCATCGGCTACTGCTACTGCTACTGCATGTATAATTTGTACTTGCCGTTTTTAACGTCGCCGGACGCATGTCGACTTTCGCAAGGGGCAAGCTTTCATAAATTGCCGTTCCTGGAACATTTCATTAGGAGCGATTCAAAAGTTATTAAAAGTGAAATTATAAACACGAGTTTGCTTAGGGTATTTAACATTTTCTCGGAATATGGATTTTTTCTCAACTGACCATCTGAGCTGGTCCTCTGAAGATTTGCATCGATTTTTTTCTTGGTGATTATTTCCGTTTGGTTTATTCGAACAATTTACAGGAAAATCGGCCGATCGAGGATGACGTCGAAGCTTACAGTCTTTGACTTTGCAACTGCGCTTGCAATTAGTCTGAAAGGGTTTCGGCTTTGAAATCGGCTTAAACGTGCACTTGTTCGAGTCTGTGTCGTCGAAATTGTTGAAGTATTTTGGGAAACTGCAAAAAAAGTCAATACGATTACGTTCCTATCAACCGGTTTTTCGAGAATCAATAAATCTGATCTAAGTGCATTTCGTCTACTCTAACGAGCTTCCATCAAACGCAAAAAAAAAATAATCTTACGATGAACTCTTCCATAAATGTAAATCATAACCCGCGCGTCAGCACCCGACTGACGTACACACAATTAGCTTGCAAATCGATTGAAAAACCTGCATTCGTTCTTCTTTACGATCGATATCTCAAAATCACGATCGGCTTTTCCATCATAGCCTCGAGAGACAAGTCGATAGATATCTCACACACGTGGTGTCAGGTTTCACAGAAAATTAAAATTCTCACCCCGTATCATTACTCCCGATGTCAACGCCCAAGACAGTAAAATTAAGTCTCAAATAACCGTTATCGCTTCCCTAGCCGTGTGATTGAACTTGATTGGCATACCAATGGGAGAGTAACAGGCACCAAATGCAGGTTATGCAACTGGTGTTGCAAAGCGTTAGACAGTCCACCATATTATTATTAAATTTCGACCGAATTGACGAACGGAAGAGTTTTTTCCTTCACTCCGTCCACCTGTGATACCCGACAAAAATTATAATTTTTACCCAGATAGAGAGTCTTTTGAATTGGTAGCAATAACCCGCGTGAAACTGACGACAGTCGATTGCAAAGAACCAACGCATTTTCAATTCGGTCGCTATCGATCGACTGTACGTGTGTGTATAAAAAACACTTTTACCGCGGCGATGCGTGTCGATCTTGCGCAACGAATAGAGATAGAAAGTTTTCTCGGATCTATGCTGGAATTCTAAATCAGGACTGTCTCTTCTTTACGAGCTTTCGTCGTTTGCTATACATTTTGACGTGTCGACTGTTTTATCTGGTTTTTTTTTTCTTGGGTTAGGAAAGAGTTAATTGTGACCGTAAGTGTGTGAAAACGAAAGTTTTACCGGCTGATTTATCGCGATGATTCATACTATATGCATATTAATTAAACTGATTTATTTATGTGTATCAAAAAAAAAACTTTGATCTTATCAGACGGAAAGACGTAGATTCGAGCGCCGGGAATTGTAAATTGAGAAACACAACAAAGATGACTCATTTAATTTTGTTCACGAGAGGTATAGTGTCTTTGTATTATCTGCGTTTTTATTTTTAAATCTGTATAGAAGAGTATGTCAGAAATATTTAGAAACCTTTTTTACAGCAACAATACGGATTCGCAAACGATAACGACCTACTATTTAGAAATTACGTCGCGCTTGGATGGAACACAGTCTTCTTTCGTAACTCTGATGTGTTGTTCGAGTGTAATGGCAGAATGTGCACTGCGAGCTACTTAATTCCTCTGGTAGCATTTTTGCTGACATACACATCGTATAAAAACACGATGGCCTTATTTAAACTTTTTTCCGCTAAGCGTAGTTCGCTAACTGGAAAATATTTATTATTTTTGGATCAGAAGCAAGTATAATCGCTTGAGTATTTTTAGATACGAAAACAAAAGTTTTCATTATCGTATTTGCTAATACCTTAGTTAACACTTTAGTAATACAATACAACTTCACAAATCTTCTCACAGTACATAATTAAGCCTACAGCAACTACATACTGTAAATTTTTCATTGTCTGCACTAACTTAATCTACTCGGACAATAGGGTCTTAAGACAAACCTTCAGCTTCAGCTAATTACAAATTCACTAGCAGTTCGACATCTCGCATCATAAGTATAAAAGCGAGTATCGTATCTCAATTTACTCGACGTTGTTATGCCGTACATGTTGGCGCAGACTTCAAACATCTCCGTAGAGTCAAGTGCGCATTTTTGTAATTATGCAAATCGACGCGAGAATGAGTAGCTCGTGGATTCCGGTATTATACACAAAGAGTATTATTGATATACGCAGTAAATTAATTAAGGAACTTGCGTTTTACAGTTGAGTGTGTATACTACGCGCATTTTGGTTCCGTATCGATGATGAATCGTTTGAATCGATGCGATGATTAAATATTTTATTGGAATATGTGAATAGAATTTATGAGACGTTTTCTTAATTATTTTCGAGGATTTCTGTTTATTTAGACTGCTTGAGTAAAGCAATGTAATTTTATCGATTATAAAATTAAGTCGGTGTAGAAATATATCGTGTAAACAACATTTTTTACGCGTCTTCTATTTTGGACTTATACCGTAATGGAACGGGACTGGATTCAACAAAAAAAAACATAAAATTAAGATAGTAAATCGATATAATAAAAGAAATCTTTTTATGGACGAAAATAAGAAAGGTGAAAAGAATATATTATGTAAATTCACAAACAGTGTCGTTGACTTTTTCGCCTTTCTGATTGTAAAGTCTACTTTTTATATTTTTCATGAATAATACATGATTCTGATCGATGCGGGATCCGGATAAAATGGCTATACCATATGATACACACGTCGTTGTTTTTACTTGGCACAATTAAATCGTAGACAATACCAGATTCTGTTTTGAATTGCATCCCTATTCAAATCTGTAAGTACATTAAAGAGTAGGTATACTTTGTTTATTATTACTGGTTATTAGGTTATTTATAATTTAAAAACTTGAAGTGTTTTTAGAAATTAAATTTTGTGTGTTCCTTTTTATAATGATTACCATATAAATCCATATAAAAGTTCGAATAACTGTCTAGTATTTTTCCAACCAGTTACATGGTTTTTTCGGTTTCACCTCTATCCGATCGAGATTCAGGATCGTTACGTCCTCACGAAAATACAGTCCCAGTCAGTTTCTTCTATATGTAAAAAAGAAAGTAGATGCGAGCATAAAAATAAATCTGTAGGTATTTATGGCTCAACAGTTAATATTATGCATAAATTATATTACTTTCAAGTTCTTATGTATACTAGTCCCTTCGCCTGCATCACCGAGTCTCAAAAATTATAATACCAATTAATAATACGTATACCATCACATTCATACATTCCTTTCCATCAAATACCGAACTAATTACTTACACTAAATAGAAAAAAACCTCAAGACTCTGACCTACTAATCAACCCCTAAATATAGAACCCAAACGATGAAATAGCTCCATCTTAAACAAGCTTGAAAAAAAAGTTCAAAGACATCACCTGCGTCTCACAGCGAAAGAAAACCGCAGAATCTCAAGTGTAAAAAAAAAACTCGTCGAAAAGCCGGTGCATGCCTTGCTGAATCGGGGCTCAAAGTAGGAGCGCCCGATCACTATATGTAAGTACTGTCAAGGTGATTGCGAAATTTTACACGAACGAGTGAGTATAGCCGCTGCTGCTTTACTCACGGTGAAATCACGCGTAACTCGAGCGAATAAATGTGCGTTGTTTTGGCTTTGTGTGACGATTCTTTTGTTTTGATTGGGCTATTATGAGATATTATGCAAATGCCTTTAAAACTTTAAAACAATATCATCCCTTCAAAAAACCTTGTTAAAAATATTATAATAATAATTGCTATTTCACCAAGTACTGAATAGTAGAAATAGTTCAACTAAAGAATAATAAGGAAACGCCTAATGAATTTGCAAGAACATAAGGCAATATGACACGAACTAATTTATATCTACCTTCAAACCACACCTAAGTACAGATCCAGTCCACTAAACACATACACACTCTCTACACCTGCATCTATACTTCACATTCTTTTTTTCCACAGCTAATAATTTCTCAATAACCCATTTCCAATCCACAAAGTCAAACATCACACAACCAACGGAAATGACCAGACCCCACTATCATCGAGTCTCCCCGTGAGAAAAAGAACTCACTCAACACATAATACACCAGAGGAGAGAAAAACGCAGAGTCGGTGGAAAGGGACAAAAGTAGAGGGGAGTCGTCGAGCTCGCGCGCCCGCGAGTTTCAACTTTGAATCCTTCGCGACAGATATGCCGCGAACGCGCGCCGAGTAACGTTATCGAGAGAACACACGACCTCCTGAGCTCTCAAGGAGGACTTGTTTCTCGCGATTGGCTGCGGCTCCTTTGTTTCGATTTCCAGATCGTTTTTAGCTTGTTGATCTAGTTGTTTTTTTGAAAAATCGGTCGGTTGTGTACAGATATGAACATTTTGACGTTGAAGAGGAGAACAGTTGATCGCTTCTAGTAGGTTCTGTAAGGAGTTACGCTCGAAGAGTTCGTACATACGCTGGGATTGTTGGTGGCTCTTTGTTTATACTGAGACCCGAGGATTTGGACTTGTTATACGGCTGAGAGAAGGTGAGTTTTTTTATTGTTCTGTGTAACAAGGTATCTAAGGTAATTTTTACAAAAATGGGTAAAAAATGCTATTTCAAATCCGGATAGAAACAAACATTTTTAAAAGTTTGCTGAAAAAATTAAAGATTACGGCCGCATTGGATCCGTAAGGGTGAATACCGGTTTTGCTTGCTTGAGCTTTTGTAGTTCCTGCTTACTGTAAAACAGGTTTACAGGTGTTTAATCTAGAGTCATTAAATAAGACGAATCAAACCATCTTAAATTAGGAAATATGCCGAATTAAATTTATTTTAAAATCTAATAAGAATAAAGCTCCAACAAAGATCTGCGTCACTTATACGTACAAAACAACATCACTGACTACATAAAATTAAAATGCATATTTCTCAGTCAACAGAAATCACGATAAATATGAATAAAATCACGGTAACACTTATACCATTACCGCCAGATGACTTCCTTCATATACTCCAAGTGTACTACGTGAATGTTGACGGATGAAATATCGTTATGGTCAAACAGCATTAGTCTATGACGTTAGGCGGTAAATTAAAGGCAGTTTCCGCGGAGGAACACTGGTAGCCACGACCAATTAGAAAAACAAATAAGACGTCCGAAGTCACGTGATTATCGAAGGTCAGCCAATGACTGCAGAGGATTGTAACCACCGAATATTGCCGTCACCTCATCCCTAATTGATATTCTCGGAGTGTCGGCGTTAATAGCTCATAAAGTCCACAGTGTACTCAGTAAACACGAAGTTGCATTTTTTTTTTTTTAATGTCGGCGGACGGTTTCACGGAAGAAGAATATAATGGTATACGACTGCGTATGCGCAGTCTTAATTTTATTGAAAAACAAACATGCAAGATTTACGCTGATCGCGTGTGTGTATGTATGCTAAGTATAATGAAATCGATTTGCTCTTCCTTCAATCTGATTTTAATAATAGATGGTTTGCTGAACTCTTTTTAATCGACGACGACAAAAAATTGTAATTATTATTGGCTATGATTTCATATTCCGCAGTTAATATTATGTTGCTGAATGCATAATTTTAGTTTTTTTTAGTTATTGTTTCTCTCTTAGGCTTCATAAACGCTATGAATACGGTAATTTAAAGTTGGCGTGAGTAAAATTTAGAAAAATTTTGAAGGAACAGCAATTGTTATTTAAAAATTGCTGAATATATCGCGACACAAATACTCGACTTCAATTATGCGGACTGCAGCATTTCGAAACGCAAAAAGGAAGTAACGAGTAAAATGTATCGTTCGTTCGATTTTCATGCATACTTCGCTAATTATACCTTTGTTTGCGTCAAACTTGCACTAGATAAAGCCATTTTTTATAAATAAACTAGCTGTAAAACTCGATTTGATTAACGTCAGTGGAACAATCACAAATTTTCTTAAAAGATAGATAACAAAATGCGTTTGAAAGAACTTTTATATTATAATATCAAATTGCTCAACCAGCTCACAACAAATTAATCGTCTTACATAATCTAACGATCTCGCTTATATGTAAAGCACGTGTTTGAAATTTAAATGCATATAGCACAAAGCAATCGATTTTCTCCCGTATAATAGATTAGTTTAAAAACCAGTATAATCAATTCACCCGCATCGCGAAAGGCAACACGTTCGCGGGTGGTCAAAGAAATTTACTCGCTTTCCAATCACGTAGTCGATTTCGGGATGTATAGTAATGCGTAGATTCGTGGCGCGAGTCACGGTAAAATAAAAACATCGCTTTCTAACATCGTGTTCGACGCATCGCTGATGCATAATCGAGTGATTTCTATATTTTATAAATGAAGAGGTAAAAAAGGAAGATTTTTACGGTTTCATTTCTTTTTCGAAATTTATCGGATCGATTGTACATGCAGAAAACGTAGCCGATAACTTTTGTATACAAATTATACACCGTATCGTATCAAATCACGTAGTCAGCTCACCTGCAATCCTGCAAAGAGCATAAATTATTGAAAACACAGCGTCCGAAACTGTGTCATAACATAATGTAAAAAACAACAAGCTGATCCATCATTAAAACTTATCTCGTTTGTATAATTTAACCAAGTCGTGGAATTAAAACAATAAGTACAAATTTCCAAAGCGCATAATGCACATCAAAAGCTATAGCAATGATCCCTTTGTCGATAATTCACGCAATAATAACAAAGCCAGATTAATTAGTATCCGTTGGGTGTGTTTACGGCATAAGGTCGCGTTTATCGCCAAGAGAAAAAAAAAGTTTTTCCATGAAGACTCGCCGGAAATCGTGAAAATTTAAGCCAGTACCGTCACACATGATTCACCTCACGTATCTCGCAAATTTCGACATATGCTCGCTCTTGCCAAATCCGTGGAAAAAAAAATAAAAGATCGACGAGAATTAGTGTTTGGGATTCGATTTCATGGAAAATGTAGTACCTACACTAATTTCTTGTCAGACACACTATAAATGCAGGCTCGAAAAAAAATTCAGTCAAAAACTTTCCCTATGGTTCCTCTTAAACATCACTGAGTAAACGAAAACTTTAACATATACGACCGAAAGCACAGTCTAAGCGCAAATATTTGACTCGTCGGCGAGTCATCGCATCGTCGTACTGGAGAGTCGAGTCGAAAAAGGTGCGAATTTCTCTGTTCTGGTAAACCTTGTCTCGAGAACTCGTGTGAACGTCGATCTTTGTCGGTATAATTAACTGCGAGTCTAATGCGGACACCTTTTTCTTAGGTCTTTGTTTGATATGTTTGTGGGAATATTCGCTTACGACATGAGTATGCAGTTGCTGTATAGTATCTGGTAAATTTTGCAATTAATTAGGCAAAAAATTCATTAGCTTAAGATTTAGATTTTAATCCTATATGAAGAAAGTTTATGTGTCTGCATAGTCTTTCTTAATTTATTAACGTTTGTTTGTTTTTTTTTATTTTAGATCAAGATGACGCTACTTCCGCCGACGGTAGAACAGCAAAGGCGGATCGACGAAGTTCTGCCACCGGATCCAGAGATGAGGAAGCGTGATATCGTAGCGATTAGAGAGTGGCTTGCAAAACAGCCTCATCTGCCAAACCATATGGGTGAGTTTGTATATTGCGAATATTAAAAATCGATAAGATACACTTTTCATTATAAAATTTGATAAGTCAGATTAGATTATACCTTTAAAATCGCAGCTTCGGTGGAAAAATTTAAAAAAAAACAACAGATGTGTTACTTATTGCATAAAGCGATTGTAAAATCATGACGTAAAACTCTTGTAATAAGGATCAACAATAAAGTAGAGGATAATCGTTCGTTTCAGATGACAAGAGGCTAGAGCATTTTTTGTTCGGCTGCAAAAACAGCATAGAAAGGTGCAAGTTAATCCTCGAGACGTACTTCAGTGCCCGAACGGCACTGCCTGAATTTTTCGCTAACAGAGATCCGCTTGCGCGCGACATTCAAGATAACTGCGATGTTATGTAAGTTTTTTTTTTCTTTGAATACACTATTTTTATCATTGAACGAGCATTAATAACGTTTGAATTTTTTTACAGAGAATATTTCGTTTTGCCAAAATTAACGGAGGAAGGTCACAGAGTAACAATACTACGGCTGAAGGAGACCGCGTTGGAGCGATTTTCTCTCACTGCGATAACGAGGCGGATCCTCATGGTTCTGGATATTCGTCTACAAGAGGAAGCTTCTTTAACGAACATTATGATCTTTGATCTCAAGGTATAAATAGAACTATTGCCGATTAATTGTCGATTAATTCTAAAAACAAAAAATATCATTATCGCGCTCTTTTATTACAGGGTTTCACAGCAGGTCACTTTGCCAAATGTGTCCCTACCCAAACTATCGTGAAGAAAGCCATGCTTGCAACGCAGAACAGTATGCCTTTCAGATTACACCGGATCCACTATTTGAATGCTCCGACCTTCATCGGTAGCGTTCTCAACATCTTTTATCCCCTTCTGAAGGAAAAACTCATCGAGAAGGTAATAAATATATATATCATGCAAAAATTTACGTAGATTTGAAATTGTCTACGAAATAACCGATTTTTTAAATGTTTGCTTATAGTTCCGTATTCACACCGGTGGCGGCGAGGAGCTTTATCCCTACATGGACAAGGACATTCTGCCGAACGAGTGGGGTGGCAAAGCTGGTACTTTCCCGGAGCTTAATGGTACGTATATTTAAAAATCAAACTCCATGACATTTCGTTTTTCTTCTAAACATTAATCGAATTAAAATTTATTTTTGCTCCACTTACAGAGGCTTGGCGTCTGAAGATCGAAAAGCACAGGGATTGGTTCTTGAGAGAGGAAAAGCTCAGCCGGACAAACGAAAGCGCGCGACTCCCTACAAGCAAGTCGCTTATAGCTAAGGAGCTTGACGGTGTTCAAGGCTCCTTCCGCAAGCTCAACATCGATTAGATGTACGAAGCGGACTTTTTTTATTTTGTTGTAGATTATTTTTTTGTATTATTGTATTTTTTTTATTATTATTATATAATGTAATTTTTAGTATTATTTTTATGTGTGCACTTTAATAAATAGTATAGTTTTTATGAAAATATGAGTTTATTATTATTTGAAATTTGTCCTTCATGTGGTGATAATGACTGATTAATAAAAGTGGCGAAGAGAGAACTTGGCGAAACTTCAATAAACTTTGATTTACAGTCTATAACTTTACGTACTGTTTTGGAATGCAAATGTAATGCAAACACTTCCTTATTACAACTGATAGGTATCTCTATATAAAAGTAAAAAAATTCTTGTTAGACTATGGCGGTGTGTATAAAAAAACTTAGTAGCTATAATACACATAATAATACAAGAATAAGATTTGAGTTATTCGTGTACTTCGCTTTTTTTATCAAACCAGGTGTTTTGAAATTCGCGCCACTTGTCGCTCCAAACGCTATGTAGGTTCCAAAGCGCATGCGCGGAATCTTCACAGCCACCGCAGGAAACGGCCATCATTATTTACAGGGAGTAAGAGAGAAGGAGACCCAACTGCTATGGGCTCTGAAGGCCGAAAGTGTTCCGACTTTTCCGGCAGAGATCGCCGATGCCGCTCGGCGGAACGGCTGACATTTAACGAGTATCAGAGCCTCTCGCGGGAACCAAACGCACTAAACAGCGCTCTGAGCTTTCGGGGCGCCGACCGGGGATCAAATCCCGGGTAGAGAACTTTTTTTTTATACATTTTTTTGTATATAATAATATACTTAGCATTAATATTTATAATCGATGTTCATTGAAACAAAAATAAATTTCATGAGAAGTAAAGTATAGCAGAAACCCTATAGCGAGGGTAGGTGCATGATCTATTTATTATAGTTATTATAATAAATTACATCCTAAAGAAATAAATTAAATATTTAAAAAATTGTTTATTGTTCCTTCACGTATTATATTATGGCTCTGATCATGCCATAATTTACTTCCAGAATATCTAATCACTTACGTAGATATATGGAAATAAAGAATTCAATTGCAAAGATGGAAGGTAGGCGTATTTTTCTCTGCGTATAAACATTAAATTTACACTTAAATATTTAATTATCACGATAACTAGCATCCAAGGTAAGCTTAAACTAACCCTTTCCGTTATACCTAAGCTATAAACATATGCGACTTTTAATATAAATGAGCATAGTTGGATTCGTGGTCCAGTGGCGCGAGTCACCGACTGAAATTCTTTTGGTTCAGGGTTCAAATCCCGCTCCGAGAAATCTTTTTTTTTCTAACGAAATCAGTATTGTGCACATTTTATAGTATTATTACATGTTAAAAATTAAAATTATGTCCTGTTGTACATATATATACACGTATATTATCTATATCTATACAATATATTATTTAATATGCAGTTATTGTAATAATAATAATATGAAATTGTTTTATTTATTCAATATTTATACAATTTAAATTTTAGATTTATAATATTTCTTCCTTTATTTAGTTTCGTAATTTTGTTAATAACAGTGTTTAATCTATTAACTAATATAAGATTTAACTAACAAATTACGGTAGTCTATAATGAACGCCGATCTATCGATATCCTTTAACTGATCTAAAACAGGTAGGTATACGTATTGTAACAGCTTTTGCGTGTACAGAAAAAAAGTTGTTCGCGTTATACTTTTTTTTGGAATTCGCTCCCCTACGCTTTTCTTGATAACTACGGATTTCGAGAAATATGCCGAGCCTCGCGTCTAGCGGAGACTCGCTAATAAAGTGCATTTGTTTTTCTTTCGCGATGTGTGCTTCGTTGTAGTGGAGTTCAGTTGTTGCTTTGCTTCGTATCCTAGTTGACGTGCGTGCCTGGTTGTTTTGTTAATTGAAATAAGTGCTCAAGTTCAATGCGATTTGTGTACAAGTTAATTATTTTAAAATGCAGTCGTGCTTCGTACGAGGGTGCTCAACAAGAAGGAAACGAAGTTCTGGAAAGGGCGACGAAGGTCTATCCTTCTTTAAACCTACGACGGTATTATTGTTAAATGTGTAAATAACAATAGTGAAAACGATCAATTACTATTTTAATACATTCATAATACGTTTTCAATAGGATCAAGCTTTGCAGTTATGGCAAAGAGTAATTCCTGGAGGCGACTCACTACGAAAACATCATTCAGTCTGTGAGTTGCATTTTAAAAAGGAAGAAGTGGAAAGAGAATTCGTGCATGTTATGGAAGATGGTAGTATCTTATATAGATTAAAGAAAGACAAACCTTCACTTAAGAAAGGCTCGTTACCATCGATATTTCCAGTAGTCGAGCCTGAACAAAGCATGAAAAGTAGCGCGAATGTTTGCTATGTGGAATGTCCTGTACCGCAAAATACCGTCGAGCGCAGTAAGTTTTGCATAAGCATACAAATATATTTATAAAGAATAAAAATAATTAGAATACAAGTAGGTCCTTTAGAAGCGCATGTACTGCAAAACAGCAAAAATATAAGGAGAGAAATGGAATGCTTGAGGGAGGGAAATGAAGAAGATATAAGTAAGGTCGCGCATAGTGAGTTTGAAAAAGGTATATCAACAATTGACAAAGAGAATGAAAGGATTATAGGTGACAAATTTGAAAAAGGGCTGAATAGTAATACTGTAGACCTTGTAACATTAGCAGTTGACCAAGCAAACAATACCGCTGGATGCATGCTGGAATGCAACGAATTGCATCTACAGGAACTGTCAAGCAGTGAGTGACTATGATCGAATCACTGTTTTAACGAGTATCATTCTAATAACACGCAAACAATGCATTTGTATATAATATAATAAAAATGCAATTAATAATACATTATTATATTTTGCATTATTAGATGTCGCATCATCAAGTGGAATACTCATAGAAGATCAAATTGAGCAAAATAAATCTGTGCAAAATTGTGACACAGATTTGCCAAATTCTGAAGTTACACGTTGTAAGTATTGAGAACAATGTAAAAAAAAAGAACAAATATGTTGCAATATAATAACTATTTTTTAAATGACAACAGTATATATAATTATATTCGTATATAGTATAATGGTTATAATAACAATAATTATTTTGAAACGTAGGTGAAGATTCGATAGAGTTTCATCAGCTTTGTAATGAGCTAATAAAAAACCCGCAAGCGATAGACGTACCTGCGACTTGGATACCACAAGTTATTGTTACTGGCGTAAAATGTCTGATGTTAGCCGAATGGAAACCAAGGTACACTGGGATTAATAAAAGAATTGTAATATTTTCCAACATGACTGTAAATGTGAGTTATATAATTTATAAATTGACTTCACTTTTCCTTTATTTGTTCATCCATTTCCGTAGTCATTATTATATTATTACTCTAGCAATAAAATATATTTGAAATAAATTTTAATAATTACAGATTTACATAGAAGACACTTTAATCAGTATAGATTACGTAGATAAATTGAAAACTGCGAATGACATTACGAAGCTGGTAGCATACGTGTCCGATAACGTGTTTCCTTGCCAAAAAATTGATGGCATTAACAAGTAAAGTATCTTTGCGTTTTTTGCGCACATAAACCAATTTGTTGACTAATTTTTTGTTCGTAAAGTTGTTTTGTATTATGCGAATTTCATCATTTACTAAACCAATTTCCTGCAATTAAACTTTTTTTTTTATCAACTTATCAATACATTGTGAGATGGCGCAGAAAATTGTCATATCCCCGCACACGAGAACATAATTTTTGTTATTTTAATGCAGATCCGACAACTGTCCTGGTTTTTTAATTCGCGACAAAAGTAGGCCTTTACCTGGTCCATTAAAGACACGCTGCGCTGAATGTACTAAAATGCGTCTAAAATTGAAAAAAAGAGTACTTTCAAGTAAAAAAACAGAAAAGTTGAAAGAATATCGAAAAAAATACGTCGTGCGAGTAAAAGATCTGAAACAAAAATCAAAAAGACTTCATCGAAAGGTTATATATACTTCTATTGAGTTTGATATTTAAATGATACTTACGTATCTATATATAATGTATCGATTTTAGATTGGCGTATTAAAACAAAGGATTAAAGATATACAAGTTGAATGTTCAAGAGCAGATAAGGACGCACTAAAAAAAGCGTGTGACTTGTTACCGGAAAGCCAACAGGCTGCGGTGAAAGCATGTTTTGATGCTTCGCATAAAAAGGACAGCAGAGGTAACAGATACACTAATCAGTGGATTTATGAATGCTTGCTTTTGCGTATCAAGAGTCGCAAAACCTATAACCACTTAAGAACGCATAAAATTTTAGCTTTGCCATGCTTAGAAACATTAAGCAGGTATATCAAATTAATGAAAGGAACCTATGGTTTCGATGATAAAACGTTTGAAATTTTAAAAAAGAAAACAGCGAGCATGGATCCAATGGATGTTCGTGGTAAGTTTTTATATTCAATATAAAAAGTCGTTAGATATGTATTACGTGATACAGTAAGTTACATCAGTTTTCACCCAAGGAACTTTGTGAACTACGTAAACAAAAAAAACTCGCGTTTATATTAATAAATATTTTGCTCCGTCACCGGTGCTGCCTTGATTATGGGCTTCTTGGTGTAAATTGTATGCTCGCGAAATAACGCGGGATCACTGGGTGTTCCGGGAAGCTTTTTAAAATGCGTAATGATGTTTTTCTTGTACAACGCGACAATTTATTGCATTCGACACGCTTATATACCTCATTCCCAGGAGTAAAGTAATCATGCCAGTTTATCTCGCCTGCATCGTTGGAAGATACATGACTGATTCGGCGAGCTATTATGAAAGCGAGATCTCTATTTAAATTTTATAAATTGAAAGGAAGAGCGAAGCATCTTCGCCGTCCGTGTGTGTCCCGCGACGAGATCGAGCGCGGGTGTTCAATTAACTTTCAACTTCTCGTTACGCATGGTAATAACATTAAGATACGATCTAAATATGTATAAATTATACTTATAACGGAAAAATAACGACTCGAGAATCGCTGAGCGCTCCATCGAGGGCTGATGATTATGTATATAGGAACACAACCTTATAAATTCGTGTATTAAATAAAAGTAACATACGCACGACCGTCTGCCGCACAAAAACCTACATAGTATGCCAATATTTTTCAATGACTGCAACGAGGATAAGAGAATCCACCTCAACGATTACTGCATTATGTATCTAAAATTAGTGTTGTTAAATTGCATATATGCGTCGCGCGCCAGAGCAACTTTTCCTCGCCTCCGAATTTATTTCAATCATATGTGAACATATATTTTTTGCACGCGTGTATTAAACGTAATTTTGTAATATTTAGTGTCCTTTCTCGCTCAACTGATTCGAAAAATCAATCCGATAAAGTTGAGTGTATTGTTTACTTATCAGCTATTCGCTAAAATGCCGTCGCTATACTAGCCGCGCCTTTTCATCAACTTTTTTTATTTTTTCGCCTCTGCATCGCGGAAAATTGCATTCCACCTCTCATAAGAAATTACAGCTATTTACGGTACGAAAGAGACAGACGCGCCAAAAGGTATAGAGCTTTTTGCGCGATATAGTTTCGCGGCCGATTGAACGTACATGCACGAAATACGATTACTTACATTTAACGCGCGAAGTATTATATAAGATAATCTTAGAACGTCATGCTTGAAATCTGATTGTCAATGTTTATTGTATTGATTATTCGCACACAGTTGATAAACAACTGTGCAATCGTTAATCATTTTTTTTTTTATTTCATAGGCATACTTTTGGTCGACGAAATGAAATTAACAAAAACATTGTCTTTCGATCGACAAAAATTGAAAATGGAAGGTTTCACGAACCTTGGTAAATATACTCCAAAACACCAGGAAGGGCAAAAAGGTGACCACGCATTAGTCGTAATGTTCCAGCCTTTCAAGGGAAAGTGGGTCCAAGCGTTGGGATGTTTCTTGAGTAAGGGTAGTGCAAATGGAACGGTTCTGCATCAAATTCTCTTGGAAGCCATAATTTTAGCCGAACGAGCGGGGCTAAAAGTCGATGGCATAGCTAATGATGGAGCATCATGGAATCGCGCAATGTGGGATCTTTTTGGAGTTACGGAAGAAAACGTTAGCGTTGAACATGTTGTTGACCCGTCTCGACGTTTATGGTTTTTTTCGGACTTTCCACACTTAATCAAGTGCTTACGCAATTTCTTTTCAAAGCTAAACAAATATGATCAAGTTTGGGTAAATACATTTTTTATTAAAACTTTGTCGGTTTAGAGTACGTAGAAAATTTATATAATAATCTTATGTGCAATATGCTAATCTTGCACATCAAAAGTAACATTCAAAGTGCTCCTTTTTAAATTATGTATGAATTGCCTACGGTAAATTTATCTGCTATTTTTTTTCAAATTGTGTAGACGCCTGATGGACGAGTATCGTTAAAGCATTGGTATGCAGTGTTAGCAGTAGAAAATCCAAAAAATTTCAATTTAAAAATTAATTATCATTTGAGGGAAGAGCACATTAAACCTGAGTATTATCAAAAAATGAATGTGGCTCTAGCTTTTCAGGTAAATATAAACATTAAACAAATAAGTGAGACAAAATATGCATGACAAAATAATACTAGACGCATACAGTACTGATGACTGACACACAGAGCATACGGGTACACGAGTGCGCAAATGCGATATCGCTATTCTTAACGAAAACTAGTACAGCTCAAATTATAATGAAGTTTTCTGAACGAGCATATTTTGAGACTTGAAAAAGCGCTAAATGTGAAATGTGAACGTATTAGTTTTCGTCGGGAACAATAATATAATGAAAGAGCACAATTATTGTGGAAAAGAACCTGTTAGTAACATGTTTTTCAGTTTTTTGGAGCTGCTGACGCAATGGAACTGTTAAGAAATGAACATCCTGACTTACAGGACTGTGATGGTTCTATTAAATTTTGCCGAAGAGTCAAATCATTGATTACGGCAATGAATAGCCGGACACCCATAGATAACTTAAAACCTGGAAATGAAAAGTACAAGGTATGTTACTATGCAATCTTATCAACCGCCGGCATGGTAAAAAATGCTAACTTGGCGTTTTGTTTCATTTATTTAATAATTCCAGAGAAAAAATAATGTAATAATTATCGTTTTTTACAAGCGCGTTCTGAGCTAATATTTTTCTTGGCTCAGCCGCCGTCGATTTCCTATACTGGTACGACTGTATGAATAATTACGTACATTTAATTTAAACTATACGTATAATTGTACATATATAAGTAAGCTACACATTAATAATTAATCTATTCTTATATGACGATGTCATTCTTTACAGACTATAGAATCTTTTTTGCAATTTCTACATGAATGGGAAAATGAAGCAAAAAATGATGCGAATAATTTCGAATTTATCACCAATTCGACATGCTACGGTCTTAAAATTACATTGCGTGGTGCTCTGCAAATATGCAATTTTCTCGTACATGAATGTGGGTTTAAGTACTTGATGACATCAAGATTGAACCAAGACAATTTAGAGGTACGTACAACATTTGAGCCATAAATATATAGTTTATATCGATACAAGTGCGCAAAAGTAGATTTAACACGAGTGTGAAGTTTGTCAAACGAGTGTAGAATCAATAAAAAGCACGCGTATATCGAACGATATTTTTGTATACAAGGGACGGAAAGTGCGATTGAACGCACGAGGAGCTTAGGTAAATGTCCATTTTACGTACACTGTATCGAAAAATATAATATAGTTTTATTTATTCTGCAATCTCTTCGAGCTTCCAAAGCTCTGTAGCGAAAAAATTTTCAAATTCATGCATATTGTTGGTTTTATATGGCTGCTAGAAATAAAATATAATAACGATTCATAATAAATATTAATTATCTGTAACGGAAATTATTACTTACAAAATACATTTTTTAGCGATTTTTTGGAATGATGCGGCATTGCTGTGGGTCAAATGATCACCCTGACTCCGCCCTTTTTATACAGATGTATAAGCTCATCTCTACATATTCCTTGATAAAACCACCCAAGGGTTCCAATGTCTCCGGAGGGGAAATCGTGAATGTCTTATTAAGTATCAAAGACATAAAAGATGATAACGACAGACGAAAGCAGTGGGATGCACAAATCGATACAATTCTCGATAAAGGATTGCACTCCGATACGCTTTGTAAAGCTGCAGAAATCCTCGAAGAGCACGATTATTTTGAATGCTCTACATCAGATTACGTTTTGGCGTACGTTGCTGGCTTCGTGGCGCGGAAAGGAACTCGTTTTGCTAAAACGCAATCAGGAAAGAAATTTAGCGTTTGCGAAAACTGCGTAGCAACGCTTAAATTGTCTGCAAAGGAAAGGGAAACGGTGACGGAGGCATATAAGCTTATTCGAATGCGTACTAAAGGTTATTTGTGTGAACCTTCTGCTACGCTATTTGAATTAATAAGTTTATTGGAAAGGGCTACGCTAAAGGTCATAAATTCAGGGCAAATAAATGCCGACACTCTATTTCAAATAACATCAGAATCTCAAAAGCTAGCACCCCTTCCGTTAGTCGGTTGCGAGCAGCACAAGGACAAACTGACTCGTCGGATTATATCATTTTATTTAACAACAAGAATGTTTTTTGTCACCAAACAAGTGAATAAAAACGATTCCATAGAGAAAGAAAAAACTAGAGAGAAAAGAAAGTTGTCAAAACTTTCTTATGCTCCGGATCAGAAAAACGATTTCGATGTTCAGCATTGCGAATCTGTAAAGAAGAAAAAAAATAATACGTCTAATAAAAGGAAAAAGGCTGAATCTACAAGTCAAGTTATACCAAAGAAAAGAAAAATATGCACTAAAGTGAATCAAAATAAAATAATCTAAATTGTAATTTGTTTAATGTATGCAGCGTAGCTATATTGTTTTACGTTAATCTAAAATTTTATTTAATTATTCATAAAATAACATTTTATACAACGTTTAATGCGTTAAAAGTCGCATATAATATTATATAATAATAATATAAAATGTGCACAATACTGATTTTGTTAGAAAAAAAAAGATTTCTCGGAGCGGGATTTGAACCCTGAACCAAAAGAATTTCAGTCGGTGACTCGCGCCACTGGACCACGAATCCAACTATGCTCATTTATATTAAAAGTCGCATATGTTTATAGCTTAGGTATAACGGAAAGGGTTAGTTTAAGCTTACCTTGGATGCTACTTATTGTGATAATTAAATATTTAAGTGTAAATTTAATGTTTATACGCAGAGCAAAATCCGCCTACCTTCCATCTTTGCAATTGAATTCTTCATTTCCATATATCTACGTAAGTGCGATTACATATCCTGGAAGTAAATTATGGCATAATCAGAGCCATAATATAATACGTGAAGGAACAATAAACAATTTTTTAAATATTTAATTTATTTCTTTAGGATGTAATTTATTATAATAACTATAATAAATAGATCATGCACCTACCCTCGCTATAGGGTTTCTGCTATACTTTACTTCTCATGAAATTTATTTTTGTTTCAATGAACATCGATTATAAATATTAATGCTAAGTATATTATTATATACAAAAAAATGTATAAAAAAAAAGTTCTCTACCCGGGATTTGATCCCCGGTCGGCGCCCCGAAAGCCCAGAGCGCTGTTTAGTGCGTTTGGTTCCCGCGAGAGGCTCTGATACTCGTTAAATGTCAGCCGTTCCGCCGAGCGGCCTCGGCGATCTCTGCCGGAAAAGTAGGAACACTTTCAATGTACGGAGTTCCGTCTCCTTCTCTCTTACTCCCTGATTATTTACCATCAGTGGGCAAATACACATATATAGATATACAAGCAACAGCGTTTTACGAAAACATTGCTCGTAAGCTGATGGCATGCACGTGTACAACGTCTAATAGCCAAAAACGAGAAGACGACTTGTTTATTGTATTTATGTGTTTTTTCGCAAGGGTTCTTGAGCCTCTGTGGATTGAATCAACACCCAGGTGACCAAAGAGCGACAATTTCAACGTGTTTTGAGGTCATCTTCACTCCTATACGCGAGCGTGGGCTGCTCCAGTTTTCAAGACGTTTTCAATTTATAAACCAGCTTTAGATCATAAGCGGCTTTGGTATATACGTAAATAAGGCAAGTTAGCCTACTCAATTATAGAAATAGAATATAACTATTTTATGCGAAATAGAATGAGATAAAATAACATAAACATGAATACTTATTTGTAGGTTATATACAGTCGACAAAATGCCCAAGGGAAAAACAAAAAAGTTCATCGATAAAAAGAATTCTGTAACTTTCCAACTTGTACATCGATCTCAGAGAGATCCTCTAGCTGCAGATGAAAATGCACCGCAGAGAGTACTCGTTCCCACTGGAAGTAAACAAGCACCACAACAGAATAAAACAAATTCTTTAAGTACTGATAAACGCAAAGAAGAACAGCAGAAATATGGAGTCTTCTTTGATGATGAATACGACTATCTCCAACATTTAAAAGATGTAACAACATTGACAACAGAATGGGAAAGAGTTGAGCCTGCGAATAAAGTAGATAGCAAGAAACCTTCAGAGAAAAAGAATGAAATAAACTTACCTTCATCTGTGTTCGAGTCCAATGTGGAGGAAAAAGTTGGACTTTTAAACAGAGCTGCAACTTCAGGGCTGCAGTTAGATCTTGATCCAGATATCGTTGCTGCTTTGGATGACGATTTCGACTATGATGATCCAGACAATGAATTAGAAGACGATTTCATTCAATTAGCCAATGCTGAAGGAGGTGAGGATGGCTCTTCTGAATATAGTGGTGAAATGAGCGATGCCTTTAAAAGTGATGAAGATGAAGATGGTTTAAGTTGCAGTGACCAAACATTTGGAAATGAAGAAACGAAATCGCGTTTCACAGAATACTCTATGAGTAGTAATATTATGAAGAGAAATCAAGGGCTTACTCTTTTGGATGATAAATTTGAACAAATGTATGCAGATTATGATGGAAACGAAATTGGAGCCTTAGATTGTGAAGAAATAGAAGGTTTTGTTGAACCAAACTCTGATGTACTTTTACAATGTGCTCAAGAACATGAGAGTAAACAAAAACTGGAAACTGAATCAATAGCTGAATTAGTAAAGAAACATATGCATTTAGAGGATGATTCCGAAGATTACAACAAGTATCTAGAAAAACTATCTGTCGATGTACGGGAAAGAAATAAATGGGATTGCGAAAGTGTTCTAAGCACATACAGTAATATTTACAATCATCCAAAGCTGATAAAGGAATCCAATGTACAGAAAATCAAAGTTGATGAGAAGACTGGCATTCCAAAAGATTTCACGGGTGGACGCGATAAAAATCAATTGACTGTCAGGAATCTTTCGCAGTTTGAGAATGAGAATGAACTTTCAAACAAAAACGCTTCACATGCAATGAAATCTGTCGTCAGTGAATTAACAATCAGATCCAAGAATGAAACTCCAGAGGAGAGGAGAGAAAGGAAGAAGAATTTCAAAGAGTACAGAAGAGAAAGGAGAAAAGAACGCAAAATCAACATAGAGGCATTTAAACAGGAGAAAAAGCGGCAAGAGAATATCATGAATAATGAGAGGAAAACTATTCAAGCGAAGCGTATTTTATAAGAAGTTAGTATTGGATAGTTTAATATAAATTATTAATTTTTTTCGAATCTATAAAAAAATCAATTACTATTTTTTGTATATATCTTGTTTAGAAAAATAAATACATACTTTTAAAAGTAGCACCATGCATCTACACTGGATTCCCGTTATTCTCCATATTATAATAAAAGCACATCTGACGTCACAATATAATTATTAGTTTGAAAAACCCTTGCTATTAATTATAAGAAATATAGAATCCTACATTACCTGCTGTTGGTATAAAAGTCGTTAAATTCCACAATAAAATTTTATTCCTCAAATAATGTATAATCAAACTTTTATTTAAAATTGGTACAAAAATTGGACCTTATCTATGATTTATAATAACTAAGCAGTTTCGTAAACAGGTTCACCTTCGTAATTTCCTGCTTCGCCGTAGTTGCAATATAAGTTAGTTTTGTACATCTTATTTTTACGCCACACTATCAAACCGCAGCCGATTTTAGTAGTCTGAGCCCATACCACTTGCGTGTAGTGCCCGATGGCAGGCAAATCTGAATCCAGATCCCTCGAACTGTAAACGTATTTCAAATTAGAGTTTTTATACACGTTTATTTTTCAATAAATTAAGTTTACACTTACGCAAATGACGAAACATCCGCTCTGTTGAAGTACTGAACTTCGTCGTACCAGCCTTTCACCATACCTTCTAAATCATATTTTATAGACGATTTTCCTGTGTAAGCAAGGTTCTGACCGACTTGAAATCGTTCTAGAATTAAAAAATAAAGAAAATTCTTATAAATACGTTAAACTCTAAATAAAAGCTTCAAAATAAATAATCACTTACTTACGGCACTGCAATAGTGCTTGAATTTACACTGAATAGCCGCTCGTTGAGCCAAAAATGCCAGTTCTTCATCCCATTCCTTTGAAAAATATACAAAAAATATAATAAAAGTATGATTTGCATTATTGAATAAAAAACTTTTATCGTACCAAAATAGGCATATCCTTTGCAGGTGGTTGAGGTCCAGGACTTCCTCGAGACTCTAAACCACTAGCCACAAATTGTCTTAGTTTGTTGTGCACATCAAGGATTTTTTGTTTATCATCTTCTGTTAATCCTACTTGTTGCACATTAGTACAAGCTCCTGCTGGTGAGGGGTTCTGTACAAAATTTTAATATTCGAATACATTTTTTTAAACACGTAATTAAAAATTAAAAAAACTCACTCTGAATATACACAAAACGTGTGGATCGACGACTCCATCGTCAAATCCATCAGTGCAATTGAGATTGCAATAATCGTCTACGTAGGCGTCGTAGTTCTTCGAAAATGCGACTAAAAATTTAGAAAATACCAAAAATGTAAATGTTAATACTCTATTGATCTTCATTTTATTATTTTTCTCTGCAAATCTACTGGGAACAACTTTACAATATTCGTTGTGTTTACATGCTTGTCAAATTTCACGAAATATATACGATTTCACATGATAATATAATGACATTTCAAACGAAGTAAAAAAGTATTTTATTACCAAAGCACACGAGTGACATTATTTTCGAATGAGCTTTATGTTCTTTGATTTTTATTGTTTATACTTCCTGTAATAAAAAACTGTGGCACCTTTTTTATACGAACAACTATTATAATACAAAAAATCCAAAACAGTATTTTTCAAATATATATATCATAATAATAAGCGCACACTTTTAATTTATCGATCAGCACTTTCGCATTAGCCAGTCGTATCACCAAAACGTTTTTAAAATAGAAAAAATATAAATAAATATATATTACGAGCATCATCACAGCAAAATCATTATAAAACAAAACCTTCGAGAAAGCGCACCCGATAGATGTCTCCTTTACCGGTCTCTTCGAATTACGGCTGCAGCGTTCAAGTTTACAACAGGGTAAACTTACCTCTCCCCCCACCCCCTACTTTTCCAAGCATCGGCTGGCCCAAAGGACGCGCCGGATAGTTATGATGCCCGAGATCGTTTACCTGCGATCCTCATTTTGCTTTGAGATGTCGACGGCGTCGCTTCGTGTTTTCCACAACGACAATACCTATAGCTACGGCGTTATGCATCCTCCAGAATATTCATTTCCTTAAGGTAAGCGTCTCACTCGA
The DNA here is from genome assembly GCA_012977825.3 of Pteromalus puparum. NCBI lineage: Eukaryota > Metazoa > Arthropoda > Insecta > Hymenoptera > Pteromalidae > Pteromalus > Pteromalus puparum. The sequence continues at coordinate 1,771,555 of CM053172.1, forward strand.
AATTCGTACGTTGCTGCATTTTTTTAGTAACAAAAAGTAGACTTTTGTAATCTGTATACTATTGATTAGCGTATGTGGCTTGTTTCGATTATTGCATCATCTACTGTAAGTCCGAAACAAATGATCTCGCCGCACGCACCATATACTTTACGCAGTCGGCAGTCATAACGTGATGCGTATAGGTGAGTGCGTGTTATAGATTTTCTATAGGTTTCGTGAAAATTTACAAATGTCCGAAACTTAAAAATCTTTAATCGTAAAAATCTTTAATTAATTTTTTCATAAAAACTTCATAAAAAGTAAATCTTTATGTTTTTTTTGTAGAGGTCTAGTCAAAAAGTTATGAAAATGTTCACGCTCTTATTCGACGACGACTCCTGTAGCGACTCGGAGACGGAGACTATAACCGGCGACTCTCCTGTCTCTCCCACGGCTACCAACAGAGAGTTACTCCTTAAAGCTATAGAAGAGAAGGACTATATCGATATCTGCTACTATCTAGCGCTCGAACCGCACCCCGACCGAACCATCCCTGGTGAACCCTCACCCTTATGGATGGCTATCCATAATAGTACCCCGGATATCGTCGACGTCCTTATCCGCAGCGGCTGCAGCATCACGGAAATGCAGTGTCCGTCCAGTTACTTCGTGAATAGCAGTGACTACAAATACCGCGGCGACAGCAAAAGTTTCTCGGACGTCAAAGGCTACACTTACACGACGAAGATGACCCTCCTCCATTGGGCGATTATCAATAAAAGCTACGACAAGGTTATGGTTCTATTCGCTCACGGGGCTTCCCCGAACTGGGTCGATGAACGAGACAATAGTGTCCTCCAGTACGCCGTTGAGAGCCGAAGCGTCGAAATCGCCGAAGAACTGATCAAGAGAGGGGCTAAAGTCAACGAGCCTCTCTTCAAGCATCCTGGCAACTTCATCATACACGACGCAGTCAACTCCGGTAGCATCCCGATGGTAAAGATGCTGCTGAGTTACGGAGCCGATGCCAGAGTCGTAAACTGGTATAACCAAAGTGTCCTGCACGTTCTGCTAACACCTGAGCGAATGGCCAGAAGCGAAAGGCCAGATCTGGTCCAGATCCTGATAGACGCAGGATGCCCGATCAATCATCGACTCTACGACAATTACTCACCGTTGTTACTAGCCGTGGAACAAAAACGTGTCAAGACGGTGAAGATACTGTTGAAGCACAACGCTGACCCAAACTGCACGGATAAGTGGATGAACAAGTTTCCACTTTTACTGGCCTGCGATCATCGCTGTCCCGTGATGATAAGGCTTCTATTGGAAGCAGGTGCGGACGTCGACCAGAAGACCAGTGACAGGGGTCAAACAGCCTTACACGTTGCTTGTGAGTTGGGATACGAAGACGTCGTCAAACAGTTGATCAAGTATGGCGCTGACATCGATGCCACCGACAACAAGCGTAAGACTCCTTTACACACTGCGATTGAAAAGAACAAAATTTCGATCGCGAAGTTGCTTCTGGTGAACGGAGCCAACGTTAAACTGTACGACTGTGACAAGTGCACACCGTTCTACGCCGCCACCGTCTTGGGTCTCGAGAATATTGTGAAGTTGCTGTTGAAATTTGATGTCGATGTAAACCAGCAGTTCTTTTGGGGCTACACACCGCTCCACATAGCTTGCAAAAATAATAGATTGCCATTGGTGAGTAGTTGATTTCTTTTTTTTCAACTTAATAATATTAAAACGCTTAATAATATTCCTAACCTCAAAATGTAAATCGTTTCTTCTTCAGTCAAAGCTACTTGTGCAAAACGGTGCCGACATAAACCGCAAGTCAAGGGACGATGAATTAACCCCTTTGCATCTGGCGGCCATGCACAGCTCGACGTATCTTATCGAGTATCTTCTTCAAAATGGTGCAGATGTCAACTGCAAAAATACAGAAAACGAAACCCCACTTTTCAATGCGTGCGGTTACCACCATGCAGCTAAAATAAGGCTTCTTCTGGACTACGGTGCGGACTTGAACGTCAAGGACAACTCCGGGGAGACGCCTTTCTGCAAGCTTGTCTATAGAAACAACGAAGCTGGTCAGATTATGATAAAGCATATAGCGCTGAGGGTTTATAACAATGAATCAGTCGACGAATGCAATTTGAAAGAACTCAAAGATTCAGATGTAAATCCGTATTACTTGAAAGTTCTTGACGGGGTGAAGATGTTGGTAGAAGACAAGTTTTTCAAAAATTTTACGTTCTTCGATATCTTACGTATGAAACAGTCGAAACTTGTTCGGCTCGTAAAGAACCCTGACTTTGTCAAGGCATTCCAAGAGAATTATGAAAAACATAATGAATTCTGGAATGATTTGAAGATCAAGTTTGATAAAGCTGTGATGAAAAAAGAATTGCTTTACACTACGGAGGATTATTTGGACTCATTATTTGGAAGATACCTTCCGAGTGCGATAATAGAGCGACTTGCGTCTTTCGTTATGATTAAGGTTTTAGAAACGATGGAAGAAGAATCACACGAGATCAATGATTTTTTTTGATTTCTATTTTTTGATCTTGCGCGATTTTTCGCTTCCGTTCTCTCCAAAACCCCAATCATAACGAAAGTCGCAAGTCGCAATTATATCGAACGCGCGAGCTGTTATATATTTTTACGGTGCAAATCTTGTAGCGTGAAAGCGTTACTCACGCTGTCGCCACCTATCGGCGACTTGCGAACTACATGGCCAACATTTGTACATTTTTACTAATCATATAAGTTTTATTTTTATTTTATTTAATCAGTATAATTGAATGTATAAAATTAATTTTTGTAAAAATTGGCTAATTAACAAATAAATCTTTTTTTCCATCAAACTCCAACCGATTCTATACAGCACACTCCGCAACTACCTCGATGAAGCAACCAGGTGCAACGATTCCCGAAAGCTCACCTGTATACCCTATTTGCACTTCCTCTACCTCGACTTAGCAGATCAATAAGTTTCGACTGGATAATTCGGCGAAAACGACATCGTGGGCCGTCGGCGCTACTGCGGCGACCTTGAAAGCAACCCCGGCTGCATTATATTTTCGGCGCATCGAGCGCGTATATATCGCGATTTAAAGCCAGCTAGAGAGAGAGTGTGTGTAAAGGTATGGATGTATAATGGCCTCGTCCATTGAGCGCGCGGCAACCGCTTGAATGAGACAGCCCGTTCGAAATCGTTCATTGATGATTTTGTTGTTTCGTCGTTAAGGTAGACACTTGAAATTTTCTCGCAAGATCTTGGTATTCACGCGTTTAAGCTTCAATTCTTTTGTGGGAATGAAAGTTCGCTTGATTTTTTTTTTTGCGATCACTAATTTTGGAAAAAAAAACATGTCCAGTACACTCAAAGTGCTTCCAAAAATAGATCCGAGATGAGATTACCACTGACCTTGACACTGAGTCGTTAGCAGGAATTTTTAGAGAATACGATAATTTACATTCTAGAGTCACTTTTTGAAAGGTTTTTTGGAGCTTGCGGTTTGGTGATGACGTCACGCTGCCGCCAAAAATTTGAACCAGCTTATTTTACATACGCTGAAGATAAATCGATAGAATTTTATGCCCATTTTTATTGTTTCGTAAAGATAAAATCGTATTCCTGATGCTAATTATTGCATTCATTTTTTTGTTTTCAATGATAAGTCACAAAATTAGTTTAAACTTTTGAACAAAAAATGCTTTAATTATTTTTGTAAAATAAAAAAAAAAAATTTCAATCCTATAATTTTGCTCATACAATTTTCCTCTACAATTTCAAACTACTTTTCAAACCGAACGAGACCCAATTCTAAATCCAATTCTCCCAAACGTGCATCAGCGATGACGATCGAGTCTCCTTCTCCGAAATAATCCTAATCATTTCTCGAAAATCTATGACCCATACAACTCCCCTACTCTCCACAACGCAAAAAAAAAAGCAAAAAAAAAAAATAATCCCCTCGAGCTTGACTCCCCATCACCTCTTCTCGGGTGTAGTATACCTTGGGGTCACGGCAGGTTCATTCAGTGTCGCGGCCGAGTCGATCCGCGGCGCAGCGACACACAGACACAAACTCTCACTCGTAGCAACACACACACACACACGACAGAGAAGCAAAGCTCGACTCGAGCGCTCAGACGGCTGGACGTCGCCCGAGTCAGTACTCAACGCTCCGCGGACCGCACCGCGCGCATTTGGTTCGTCTCTCTTATAGCCGCAAGCTCGTCTTTCGCGCCGTTGGCTTTTTCTACCCAAAGAGATCGGCAACAACGAGGCACACGTTGTTAACTGTGATTCCTCGCAAGCTCTGCCGTAACCTATAGAGACAACAAGACGAAAGAGAGATTAGCCGCATAACAGAAGGAACCAAGGTGTGCACACTGCTACTCTCCGAGCGATCGATTCCGTCTGCGAAACGAGATAGAGCGAAAATTTGTGTGTGTGTGTGTGAGAGAGATACTGCAGCGGCTGCAGGCGAGTATAGGTCGTTCTCCAGGTTTTGCAAGCTCGTGAGTGCTTGTCGTCGAGCTTTTCCTCGATAATCGTCGTGGTACAGTATAATGTAGGGAGATGGGATAGGTTCGAGGGAAATGTGCGATGCATCTGCTGCAGCGGCGCTCGTGCGGCCAATTTTTCGCTGTGCGGGAGAGAGCTTGTTGGTTATATAGCTGGCCACTGACGTCTTCGCGATGCGCTGTTTTTCGGAGCTTGCGGGCAACCGAACGGTCACTTTTTTTGGGGAGCGTTGAGAAATTTATTTTTTATTTTTGTTTAAATATATATTCAACCGACGTTAATCTAATTAGATTGCGATTAAAAATTTAAAAAACTTAGAGAAAAAAGCGCGCTTGAATAAAATAAGCGAGTCGTTAGAGCGCGCACTGGTATTTACTTATACACAAACTCATAAATAAAAAAGCGTTGCAAGTTGGTGGTTGTTACATCGACCACGACCGCTTCTTGCTTAATAATCAATGTTGTTCAAGCCGTGAATGAACAACCTTTCAACTGAAATCACCTACTTTTAATCGTACACGTTTCCATAGTCTTTCTCCGAACACGTGAATTTTCAAAATTACCGCCGAAAAAAAGCTCCCATCGCGATTCCCTATGAATTTTCGATTGTCATCACACGTGCATGAGTACACGAGAATTATATTTTAATATGTAAGTGTGTGTGCAGCAGCCACGCTGTGCGACTCTACGCGGAAGCTCGCGCGAATCATGACAGCCAGCCGGCCAAGTGTCACTCGCCCTTTGCCGCATCAGCATTGATTCTCGGCATCGATCGCACGGGCCTGAAGGTGAGTTCACATTGTGCGCAAGCTCTTGCATATTCTTCTCTTTACTCTATTTTTTTTATAGAATATTATATAGGTGTGAATTTTTTAAGCTATTTAATTTAGAAAAATAATTGATTTGTGGAGGATGAACGAAAGCTCGCGAAAAGAGCTTGCATCGGTGCGTCTGTCAGCTTGTGTACGCTTATATAGAGATAGAGACTATCGTCATGCGCGACATCGCGACGCGTCGCAGTGCACTGCATGCACGAGATTTTCGCGAAATAGTTTCACCGGTGAAACGTCACAAGCAATACGTATGCGCGCGTTACTAGTTTCGCTTTCTAGGTGCAGTTAATATGGATGTATTGAAATGAATCTGATAACCTTGAATAATGATTTCCAACTATGCTACGTCAAACGACTTTTATTAACGTTTAAAATTATCGCAAAAAAAAAAAAATTTTTTTTTTTTATCTGAGAATAATTAGAGTTAACACATTTCTGTACCGACAGAAAATATCTCCAGCATCTAAACAATAGCACAAAGCCTAATTGTCTCAATTATCCACGAAACACAGCGACGAAAAAATTCAAATCCATTCAAGATCTAGCGACTTTCTCTCGTATTATTCCAAGTCACGTTTTTTTCAAAGTATATAGCGAAGATCATTTGATCTATCGGCAAGCATTATGTGACGGTGTGCATCTACATATAGTCATACAGAAGCGCATCTGTGCGCAGGTGTAGAATTACCTGAACCTTTAGATTTTCCACACGCAGCAAGCTTATATTGCATTTGCTATTTTTATGAATGACGGGCGATGGAGTAGGGCCGATCAATTTTTTTCAGCTGCTTCGAGAGAATGGATGGTTTGACCTTTGCTCGTTTCACTGCTCATTCTTGTCTGATGGATAAGCTTTAAAATTTGTGCTTTTAGTGAGTTGGTATAATAAATGTGTTATTTTTTGTATTAGAAATTGTAATAGGACTTTTCAAGGCAATGAGACAATTGCTACAAATTTGTAAATAGCATGAGTGGCCCAACTAGGCCCAACGAGATTTAGTTTCGGCATGGGTGAGAGACCGCTATATATTGCACTGAGCTTGCAGATACTGATTGAAGAAAATAGATAAGCACTTCTGCGCTACCTATTTTCTCTTACCAGAGACCATTTGAGTTTATGCGGGCCAATCCAAAATTGCTACTTTCTTTTGAAATCTAAATTAAGTTTGGACTCGCAATTATTAAAAGTCTTTCATAAAAAATTATCGTGTAAAAGTCGATAATAGATCGCCAGATTCTCGTATTAACTATTCCACCCCAGGAAATAAGTCGACGTTCGAATACATTGTATCCCGTCGATCCTCTCTTTGTTACCGGGCGTCGGATATACACGTATAATATGAGCAGTTTATGATAATGAAGCTGAAATAGAAAAGACGAGTTAGAAGCTTTAACTTCGTAGCCGATGACCTTCGGCCTTCGGTTGAATAGAGCTTATATGTATCGGCAACTTTGTATTCAGAGGATAACTGCATGGAATATACACAGTTTCTCTCGATATTTTCAAATACTCGAGCTTGCGGCTGGTAAATAATGCATTGGTTGAAAACACCTGATAACAGACCAAAACATCCTTGTTTTCTACGTCTATTACCTTCTATGACATATGAGTTTATCAGATACTTTGTGTGATGAGATGACATACCTGATTACGGATCAAAACACCTCGTCTTCTACTTCCTCTACCGCAACAAAATCAAATACAAAATTGCGAACACTTGCCGGACGTGGCGTAATCCAGACACAGGTCCTCCACAAAGAAACAAGCAAACGTCGACATCATCATAATCTCAAGAGAATAGCCCATATTGTACCTTTTCCTCCCGTCAACCCTTATCTGATCGATGACGGCTGTAGGTTGATGTAATCCTCAGAACAGCCTTGAGCTGAGTAAAAATCCTCTCCTCTTATTTGTCAAAGAAAACTTTTCAAATTACCTATCTATATACGCTTCAGAAATTATTATGCGGATAATTACTCGGCACGAAAGCTCGCGCGCGTAACTTTATCCGCTGAAATCTCTATGCAAATGTCGCTTTTTTCTCCAACAAAATCGTTTCCTTTTTTTTCACTCTACATCGCGCACGCGACACGTACACGAATACACGCGCGTATAGTTTTAGCTCGAAATTCTCATTGCACACAATTGCTAAATAAATACGAAGTAATGTGGCGCGAGCGAAATTATACAATTGAGGCTAGGCGTTTGCTGGAAAGTGAAATTGTATAAAATTACAGCTTTCTCGATTAGACCCTAAGTATTCGTTAACCTAATTTATACGATGTATAATTTCGTTTCGATTTTTCTCCGGTGCAGTTATATGCGGTGTATGTGTGATTAGGGATGCATGTAATCACATACAGTTTTCGATCAATACCCAAGCCATTACCTAATACACGCTTATACACGATCTCATATACCATAAATGCTACATCACACGATACAAACTTCGTAAACCGCATCACTATGTGCTCATATACACGTATCAAACAAGTGTACAGAGAGGACAATTAAGCGTCTGGTAAACGACGATCTTGTTTTCTCTCTTCTTGGCGGCACTTTAATCGACGAGTATATAAAACGTCTGAAGCATCTCTCGCTACAAGTCTTCATCTCTCGTTGTATAAAAGTCGCGCCGCATCGAGTTGAGGAACTGCGCATATGAGACACACATAAACAGGTCGCTCTCATCTCGACACGCGATCGTCATTTCACAAAATATTCCATCTCCCCTTCTATATGTCAATTTTTTAATAACAAAGTAATATCAAAATCCATCATCGTTACAACCTTGACGATCATCGCCTAAACTTCGCGAAATATGAATCCGTTCTATATCGTTATAAAACCGCGCGGCGCTTAATACCGAATAGCGCCCTGTTACGCAAGTCTCTCTGTATGCAATATATATATCGACGTGTGTGTGTGTACATATCCGTGACATTGCAGCCAACTACGTATACATACACATATATACGCGAGACCTGCAGCACTGCTGATCGATCGTCGTCGCGTCCGCAGCTGCGGAGGCGCGAAGAAGTCAATTTATTCGAAATCGACTGTCATCGGAATTGAGGAGAGAGAGAGAAAGGGGGGGATTAAGGGATATAGAAGAGCGAGTACGGATGCACCGAACGGTCACGTGCTGTAGGAGGAATTGGCTGTTGTACGATGCTGTGGATGTGTGCTGGTAATCAGTTGGAATGAGAGGAAAATTGACTAGGGATATTTCTATTAGGTGATGTGTCGATCGGTTCGATTGGTTTGGATTAGACTGTACAATGTATCAGGAGCTTGTTATTAATAGTATAAGTTTGTACTTTTCGAGTGATATTTTTCAAATCTAAAAAATAAATTATTATTTGTATCGTAACATCACAATCTCTCGCCTCTGATATTGTTTCCTGCTCTTATCACAAGCTCTCATCTTACCTACTTCATTCATCAGCCCACACGTTCCAATTTGCATTGATGCGTGTACCGCAGCTGCCACTACTGCGTACGACTACATCGTCGCTCGTGAATATATCAAACTACACGAGACAACTCGCATTTCCGCGAGAGACGCGCACTGCACGTGAGGACAGTTCAGCTTCATCATACATAACGGCTATATATACAATCAGCAATAAAGTCGAAGCAAAAAATAGCATAGCTTCTCTATCGATTATTGCTTCCTCGCGACACGATTATGTACACACACGTTGCTTACACAATCTTCGTGTGTACATTGTAGGCATTTATACGTGGAGATGTAGGAAGAATCACGAAGAGGAGGCGATGGCCGCATTGTGACTAATTTCGTAGACGCTCGTGTGTGTCAGCGTCAATATAATCGCTGGATGGCTAATGGAGCACAATTCGAGACGACTATTACGAAAATTGCGATGCAGTGGTCAATAATCACGAGCTTTCCGCATCATTCACTAAGTATACTGTCTCATATGCTGCTCACGCGTGCGATGATGTCTTTAAGGTTCTTATTCGTTTCTTAGTAGAAACATTAACGATTCGAGACATTTTGATTTAAAATTGCGTTTCATTTATACTCGATCCGAGACAGCGCAGACAAAAATCCAATCCCGATTTTTCATTTCCGTTTATTACCCAGCCGAGATAGCGTTATATACGTCCCTCTCGAGATAGATAAGATTTCACCTCGAGGCCTGACTATATAGCAAAGTTCGTCGCCGTCGGCATCATCGTCGTGGGGCTTCGGAGGAAAGCGATGAGCCAGCGAGTGCGACGACCCCGAGAAAGAGAGAGAAAAAAGGGTGCGTGATGCCAATACTGTCTGGCGTGTAAAATAAATAAAGCTGATGGCGGTCGTTTGTATAAACCAGCGTTTCGAATTTATCTTCTCTTTTTTTTTTCGCGCTTAAGCTTTACGAGTGTTTTTTTTTCTGGAATAAGGTATGTGTAATGGATTTTTTTTTTTTCGCGAGTCAGCTTCTAATCGATCACTCGAGATTTTATCGGCGGAAGGTTTTGTCTTAACTGCTGCACTACGGCTGATCGTCTTACGAGAAAATATAAAAAGTGTATACCTATACAGTAAATTTTCGCTCCACTTTTTGGTCAAAAAATTACTAGCCAAGTGGAGCAATTTCGAGAAGAAGTCGAAACAAAAAGAGAATCAACCAAAAGCTCTCCTATTAGAGCGAAGCCGTCGATACAACGCTCCACATTTTTTCCACGAGCCGTTGACCCAACGTATTCTGCAATGCGCCATCGCCTTGACTGTATATACATCCTAGAGTGAAAAAAAAATAGCTGCGGTGATTAATCGTGTTTTTTTTTTTCGAGGCACCGATTCGTCGCGTGTGTTGACAAATTGCTCGTCCCAATCGGCCTCGATTTCAAAGTAGATTCTAGAGACTACGGATTTTGTTTTATGGCTGGGGACAGCAACAAGTCGGGCGTTATTATTTTAGCTGATAAGTCACGAGAGGTGCATTGATTATTTTTTGGGTGATATTCATTTCTGAACTTTTTAATCCTATCATAATTTTGGCTGTATCAAATATTCCATTTTCTATCCGGTTGTAACTGGATCGGCGTATAGTTCCGCAGTACCGCCGCTAGGTGGATCCTAGTATTCTACAATCAAATTCGCGAATCACAAGGTATAAGAATGAGCGATGTTACAGGCTTCGGTACACTCGGGATGAATTGTTCATTGTTAGCACCTTTTGCACACCGTAACCGGATTACTCGATTCGGAGTGAGGTAAATCGTGCTAGCAATGATCGAAGCGTCTCGAGTGTGCATCATAATATCAAACACAAAATTATTATAGGAAATGGCGTATAGGTAGTTCTAACGTAGAAGACAGCTCAAATCGTTCGACGATAAGCGTGTTATTTTCAATCTTTTCAAAAACTCGACGTATCATTCACAAAGTCATATGTAAACCTGCAACGATAAATCACGCAAAATGTTAAGCAAGTAATTACATCCATAATGTCGTACTGTTATCACCTGCACCGGCCACTTCGATCGTTCCCTACTCGTGCAATTATTCAGCTTATGCTAATACATTTCCAGCTGTGCTAGTACAGTAAAAGGGAAAAAAAAACGAAAGTGAGAAAGTCGGGGGAGAGAGAGACTCACGGGGTCAAATCAATAGCCAACGTTGTGCATGTGCACGTAGATGTATGTACAGATATGTGTGTTACATCTGCACATCCGTTGCTCGTTGTTACGGTGTGTATATCCGGAAACGAAAATAATAGCGTCCGCTATTTCGTTGTTACATCTCTAGTTGGTTTTTGAGCTCTCGTTTTGCGATATAGCAGAGCGAGTTTCGATTTGATTTTGAATCGTTTACACTGCAGGTCTATTTTTCCGCGAATTATCTAGAAAAGCTTTTATTCTTCAGTGCATACTATGTACATACGTTTTATCGATCAGGAAGACTCAGCTGTTTGACACGAGGCGCAAGTTTTCCCTAGATATAACGTATAAAGCGAGTTAAATAATTATTTTAATGGAACTATTCACTAGCGCCGCTTATTATCTTTCTGTCTACCTATACGTATACCTTGGCACACGTGTCAGTTCCAAGGAGAAGCTTTTTTCTTCCTCGAAATTCAAATGAAGGATAAATTTGAAATTGAAATTTTGGATTAGATTGCAATCCTCGAGTTTTTTGCGTCCCTTCACACGTATACCTATACATTTTCGCAAACAAAAAAGAATGATTTAATGGACAGCGATTGTCTTCGTATCAGATTAGCCGAAAAAACAATCTTCGTGATTCAAATTTAAATAAAATGTCTAGTAGGAATCTTTGTAATAACAATTTTCAGGTTTGTAGATATTTGTAAATATTTATTTATATTCCATTCCTAAATTTAAGTAGTATATCTTCAAAGAAAGAGTCGTTACCAATAAGTAACTCAACATCCGTTTCATTCAACTGTTCAAAAATGATCTCAAACGCCACGTGGGTCGGATCAGCGAATTGCAGTATCTCACACAATTCAGTAGACCATTTTTCCAACGTCTTCTGCCTGACAAATGCTGCTTCAAATTTTTCCTTTAAGTGCTTTCCGTAAATCGGAAAGCTACTCTCCAGGTTAGCTTCGGCAAACTTTTTCACAAGTTCCGTATTCCTGGTGTAACGAGACGAGGAGTATCCTTGGCGTTGACATCGGCACCTCTGGAGATGAGCTTCTGGACGTTCTTTAGCAAGGACATCCTGCTTGCAAAGTTTAGCGGTGTTTCACCCGATTCGCATTTGTAATCGACCTCGATCCCGCTTTTCAGCACCAGGTCCTTCACCTTATCGTTCATGTTCTGGGTGGCGTATACCAGAGCGCTTTTCTCATCCGGTTCCAATCTCTTGAAATCGACATTGTACTCATCGATGAAGCTGCGAACCAATTAAGTTGACGTCACTGAATTGGATGATGATGTAATTAAAGGGCGTCGTGGCATTCGAATTTTTCTTGTTCATGTCATTTCCAAACTCCATGAGATGTCTGATTATTCCATTATAGCTGTTGTCTATATTGCGCATTGCAGCCCAGTGTAGAGCCATGTGGCCGTGATGTCTAGTCTCGAGAGTAACTCTGGCGCCTCGATTCAACAGCAGAAGGACCATTTTCTCGTTGCAGCATAAAACGGCGCTATGCAACGCCGTGATACCATCACTGTTCTGATGGTTGATGTCGGCACCAGCATCGATGAGCATTTTTACCAGTTCGAGGTTACCTGTGTAGATCGCGCACTGAATAGGCGTGGATTCATTGTAATCCTGGACGTTAACATCGAATCCGGCATCCAGTAGCATTCTCACGAGAAGATAGTCGTCACATTCATTGACCCTGCTGTCAAATCGTCTAGAGTAGCCAATCCTCTCCGTAACCATAAAATTTTGACGTAGCAGAGAACGCATCCCATAAAACTTCATCTTAATGTACCAATCACAATTAGGTATAATCTTCTTCAGATCAACTTTAATCGTGATGTTGCTAATGGCGAGCTGCAGAGCAGTTTCGCCTAAATAAGTCTTGGCGTTAATATTAGCTCCGAGTCTTATCAGCTCACTAGCGGCCTTAACTTTACGATACATAACGGCTGTATGCAACGGCATGTAGCGTAAATGGTCTCTGGAGTTAACACGACAGCTCTTGCGTTCAATATAAGTAGGTTGCCCCGCCCCTTGACCGTCTGCATCTAACCATATTCTGACCCCCCCCCCCCCCCCC
>CM053172.1:1785329-1879304 GCA_012977825.3 Pteromalus puparum
CCCCCCCCCCTCCCGATCTATTGAGCCAATCTTGAGCCAATTATCTTTTGACTGGCCGCTGAAAAAGTATATAACGATTCAAGAATTTTGCGTCCCTTAGGCGTCGATAATACGTTAGTCAAATGAGTAACATAATGGTTTCAAAATTTCCTCATCATGAATTTTTCAATTTTCAGGGCGAATGCAGCGGCGGTGTCGTGCCACTAAAAGTGCGACGAAGGACCGGCCGCCCAACGCAAGTAGTCCAACTCCTCAGCCAAATTTCCTTAGCTCCACTTCCTGTTTTACCATTGGATTAACCTCAAAAACAATATCAGCAAAGCCAACGTGTCATCGGATCTTTGTAAGCGATCCGAAAGCGATCCACAAGTGCTACAGGAGATTCGGCTGCTCCAAGGCAGCCGCTCGACTCGACAGTTCAAAAAGTACCCCTAGCGACAGTTGGATGAACGAGGGGGTTACTTGGCTGGCAGCCTATGCGCGGCGCCGTCGGTGATGGACAATGAGCAGCCCCACCAAGAGCTGGTCAAGTGCGTGGTCGTGGGCGACACGGCGGTCGGGAAAACCCGGCTGATCTGTGCCCGAGCCTGCAACAAGCACGTTTCTCTGTCGCAACTGCTCACCACACACGTACCCACTGTTTGGGCTATCGATCAGTACAGGATCTACAAAGACGTTAGTATAAAACATTTTTTAGGGGGGTGTCTTAGCTTATCTAACTTACCGACCGAGTGATCACAGATTCAATACGCGCAACAGAAACACTTTCCATTCCAAACAATCAAGCCGCATAAACTCTCGGTCGTATAAATAACTCAACCCCCTAGTAAAAATAACAAGTCGACAATCCGCCCTGAAATAAACTCAATTATCTCCCAGACATGTCACGTCTCAACTGCAGTATACCATATCAGCGGTACACAACGTCAGCCGGAAGAGCTTTCGCCGTTCGCGCGTTCAGTGAACCCCTACAACTTACGAACTATATAAAACGAGCGGACGGTAGTTGAGCGTAATCAGGCCGAATAGCAGACCCTTAAATCGTTCGCACAATGGGGCTATTCACGTATAGTCGACGATTAAAAATAAAGCCACCGACGCGTGCACGCACCGAGACGACGCGCGATAAAAGGATGCTTCATCGGGCTAATTTTAGACTTACGCTTTTGATTCGAAACGATATATTGTCGTTGCTTGAATGAGAAGGAAAAACTTGTAAATTCTGAGAGAATCGTTTTATCGCAGGTGTTGGAGCGCTCCTGGGAGGTTGTCGATAATGTGAACGTCTCGTTGCGACTATGGGATACCTTCGGCGATCACGAGAAAGATCGGAGATTCGCCTACGGCAGGTAATGACTGATGTGAGATTAATTTTATGATTATATACGAGAGAATTATATTTGCATGTGATTATGTCTTGCAGATCAGACGTTGTGCTACTATGTTTTTCCATAACGAACCCCGTGTCGCTAAGAAACTGCAAAGCGATGTGGTATCCGGAGATCCGTCGCTTTTGTCCCCACACTCCGGTGCTGCTGGTAGGCTGCAAAAACGATCTGCGGTACATGTACCGCGACGAGACCTACCTCAGCTACTTTCGCGATCGAAGCCCCTTCGTCAGGCAAGTTTAAAGAATTAACCTTCGATTTATCGAGTTGATGATCGATACATGAATTAATTGGTTTCAAAATTTTGATACAGGGCGACGCGAAAGAGCGACCTGGTGATGCCAGATCAGGCGCGAGCGGTGGCGCGAGAACTTGGCGTCTGCTACTACGAGACCAGCGTGTTCACTTACTACGGTGTCAACGAGGTCTTCGAGAATTCCATAAGGGCAGCGCTGATTGCTCGACGTCAACAGAGGTTCTGGATGACCAATCTGAAAAGGGTTAAGAGACCTCTCCTGCAGGTGAATTCGCTATAGTAATTTTATTTTACTAGTTTCTATACGGCTGTGATTGAATCGGTGTAGTTTCGTAGTATCACCGCTAGGTGGATCCCGGTATTCCAGAATTGAATTCGCAAATCACAATATATAAGAATAAGCGATGTACGCACTTGGGATGATGTATACATTACTGCAACGTTTTGGCACCTATTCCGGTCGGAGTACCGGAAAATGTTGGAGCAATGAATACATCATTTTAAGTGTGGCTCATAATATCAAACACAAAATTAAACTTAACTATAAAGTATGGAAAAGGTGGCAATTAGCAATTGCGTAGTAGAACAGGCTACCTTTTCAAGATAATAATTCACTGCATCCGCATATTTCTTCTATTTCCTAATCTAATCCAGGTTCTAATCTAGAGCCGTTAATTCCCGCAAAAAACAAACGACTCTAAAAACCACACCTGAACATAACGTATCATATTAAATTACCGATCGATGTGTCCCCCAGGCCCCGTTCTGTCCACCGAAGCCGATACCGCCAGAAGTCTGCCTAGCTCCGAGTACCTACGAGGAGAACATCAAATCCCTGTGGACACGACTCGACCACACTGACGTCACTCTCGTCGCCGGCAATCACTCTTTCACCGCCCATCGATGCTTCCTCGCCGCTGCCTCGCCCGCATTTCACAGGCTCTTCACTATGGAACTCGTTCAGGAGTACACACCCAGGAGCTCCAGCGAGTCCAGCATGGTTGGCAAAGTTTTCTTAAATTTCTAGGCTTAATTAAATAATCATCATCTAATTATGAAATAAATGGTCGATGTCGTTTCAGGTCAGTTCATTCGGCGAAGCGACAGTCGGCGACTTTAACGATGACACGGAGTGCCTGATTCGCATCGATCAGAGCAAAACCAATAAGTAAGAAAATAGAACTGACATTTTTTTTTTCAAAATCGATCGGATCAAATTATAAATTAAATTTGTTCGTTTCTGTAGGGTTTGGGATCAGATCAAGAGACGCTCAAGTTTTCAAGTACTGTCCACTCAAGAAACGCAGAGAAAGCCCATCGGAGCCACGAGGGAACTCAATCATCCTGCCTTCCAAAGCATACGCGTTGCTGTGGTAAATACAAAATTTTTAAATACAAGTTTTTTGAAGATATAATCATTTTCACATCAATATTGAATCGCAGGTTGAAAACAGCAACGGCGTTCACCAACAAACAACCGTCGTTACACTGTCAAAGCTCATCACGAGCCAAGCGATGCAGCAGTGCCTGCAGTTTATTTACACGGGAAATCTGGACAAACGATATCACGATCTGAAAGTAAGAATGCAAATTTTATCGTTTCGTCGTTGAAGAGAGGATGATTTAAATCTGCGTAAATGGTGAAGTTAAAGAATCGTGTTTTGTTCAAGTGTGTTGTCCTGTCACTTATACTTTTTTCGTCGATGATACCATTCACGTAAATTTAAGTAAATCGAAGCATCTTCAAGTTTAAGAAAATTCTGACGCACAATTTAAAACATTGTTATACAACCCTTGATTGCTTATAAAGAAACGTCTGTACTGCGTAAATCAGCCTCAACTTTGAGAATCTCGACTTTTTGCACTGCTTATGTTTAAAAAAAAAAAACACTTGTCGAAGGGCGATTTCAATGTAAATTGGCATTAGACTAACAGCGATGCGGGTAAAAGCCATTCCGAAAGCCAACTAACATAACTGTGGTTCTTTCAGACAGCTCCTATCGGGCTTCTACTGGTTAGTACTACATGTATGTGTTAGACGATACGGTGGTATGTAATGTACATGCAACACACGTAAGGGAAACGTAGATAATTATTGTCACCGCATATAATACTTAAAAGTCCATTGTTTGTCTGTATCTCTGAGGTGTTTTAGGCCAAAGGGACCATCGGTTATTGCATTGGGTGGTCACTTTGGTATCTAAAACCTCGTGACTAAAAAAAAAAAACGATCTCATAGCTTTATCTTCTCTTAGTAATTCTTTCTCTCCAAGTCGAGAAGTCTCCAAAACCGGTCCAGCGCAATAACGTATTTTTCATTTTTGATATGAAAGTAGCAAAAATCTGTTACATCGATGGTTCAGAGTCGACGTAATCTCATATTGATCATGCATCGATCACGCACATACATGTATCTTAACTCAATGCCCGATTCATGAATACATAAACTTTTGAAGCATGCCGCATTTACATTGACCAAGTGAACGAAATATCGATTGCGAAAGTCCTACTATGTGTCTGTCGGTCTTTAGAAATTCAATAGCATATATCGAATATTCTATAGAACCAATCATGCTACAAACAAAGTTACTCATGACAAAGTTCATTGTTCTCATTGATTGTGTAAACTTTTGCATGGGTACCTTATTATATTCTCAGTGAGCTATAATCACGTTATCTCTCCACATACGTTCATTAAGTGTTAACTAGAAATAGCCATGAGTTACTTTAAACCTAGTTTCAAACCTAGACAGAGAGATATAAGTCTTAGACTATATACATACCCTGATCGAGCTGATTACACGACTAGCGTACCACATGTGCTTGACGAGATTCGACGTTTTTACGTTTCTGTCAACAGGAGATCAGACAGGCCGCCGAGTTTCTGGAACTGCCACAACTGCTGATGGTTCTCAACAACATGCAGTCACGGGAGCAGTACATGAACAGCGACCTGAACAACCAGTTCAAGCAGATCGTGAGACAGAGGCTGGAGACACTTTGTCTGGAGCAAGGTACGTTGTGAAGTAATTTGAGCATGAAAATAAAGAATCGAAGCTACGATGCTTAATTGAGATCTGGTTCCAGGTCTTTTTGCTGACGTTGTGTTCGACCTGGACGATGGAAGCTTGTCAGCACACAGGGCCATCCTAACCGCGCGTTGTGACATGATGAAGGCCATGTTCTCCGGTGACTTCCGCGAGAGCAGTGCCAAAATCGTGAGTACCTTCCAACCAATTTCTTCCCCTGTACCAACCGTCACTTCTCAAAAGTATAATATAATCCCAGTCAATCCATCACCACTAATGTCAGACGATCAACGATCGTTTTTTCAGATCGTCTTTCCAGGTGTGCGCGAGTACACGTTCCACAAGCTCCTTTGCTACCTGTACACGGACGAGGTACCGGCGATATCCTCTGCGAGGTGTCTGAACCTTTTAGAATTGGCCAACCGACTGTGTCTGCCGCGTCTGGTGAACCTTGTGGAGAACCGTGTGATCGAGGACCTGGAGAGGTTATCGCAGAACGACGGCAACGAGGCCGTGGAGAACTGTCTTCGACTGCTGGAACCGTGCAAGGTATGGTTTGGTGAACATTGAAATTGGTGAGTACGATAGAGGTTGATTGGTTTGTTGCCCTTCTGATTGAAGCTTCACAACGCGGACCAGCTAGCTGACTGGTGCATGAACCACTTGTGCGTCAATTATAACAAACTCTGCAAAATGTCGCCACGTAGTCTGCGACTTTTGCACCCGGAGAACCAGGAGTACCTTAGCGAACATCGCTGGCCTCCTGTTTGGTAAGTAATGTGTAGTCATTTATCAGATGAAGATCCAAATTTGATAAAACCTGACGCTTCTGATCGTGACAAACTTATAACATCCCTGCAGGTATCTCAAAGACTACGACTACTACCAGAAGTGTTTAGCAGAGCAAGACCGTGAGAGCAAGCCCACCTTGAAGCGCAACCGCAACCAGTCGTCCAACGGTTCAACCTCTAACTCTTCATCCTCTGGCGGCTGTCTCTGCTTCTCGAGCTCCAATAAGTCTCGACGCTCGACTTCGGGTGTGTTGACCACCTCGACGACGACAACGACGACCGTCGGCGAGGCCACACCTGAACGGCCCCTGTTCGAGTCAGCCGTCATCGACGCCGCTGCTGCCGGTGAAGCCGTATGACAGGGGCCGAGCGGCCTGCGCCGCTCCGTCAGATTCGTCCTTGTCCTGCCCGTGCTCCTCGTCTTTATCGGCACGATTTTTACCATTTTGATACTGCTACAGATTTATACTTAAGCGAGCCCTACTTCCCCTGTTAATTTTTTTTGTTCTCTACTTTTTTAAGAATTTTTCTTGCAGTTCTTTCTTTCATTGTATACTCTTTCTGTTTTTGTATCGTCTGTAGTTTTAGTTTGCAATTTTCGGTTACACAACCTTTTTTAAATAACGATGATCAACGCATGTTTCGTCGAGAGGCCGTTGCGGATTATTTTTTGCACCTGATTTAATTACCGAGAGACAGAGAGATCTGGCATATTCCAGTATGATGATAACGATGTGATGTGAAGTTTCGTTATTTTTTTATGACGGCTGAAGAGCGAGAGAAAGGAATTTTAGAAAGATGAAAGAGATTGTCCCAATTTTAATCGCAATAAAAGGAGAGTATTATATACCGAGAGACAGAGGGCTAGAAACAATAATTTTGAGAACGATAAAGATAA
Organism: Pteromalus puparum; assembly: GCA_012977825.3. Lineage (NCBI taxonomy): Eukaryota > Metazoa > Arthropoda > Insecta > Hymenoptera > Pteromalidae > Pteromalus > Pteromalus puparum. Next base: position 1,791,692 of record CM053172.1, read on the forward strand.
GTATTTTTGTAAGGTTTTTGGAGACGCCACTAAGCAACCGACTGGAGATAGATACTACACGTGATGTATATCGAACGAAAGAGAATTTCACGAGCTAAATCGCGAGGACTGAAAAGGAGAAGCTTTAATAATTTGGGGAATTGATTGACGATTATAATCTTTTATATAATATATTTGTGATCGATTATTGTGTATTTGTCTTACTTTCGCGAAGTGTATGGAAGCTTCGCGGAGTATATATTAAAAAAAAAATTATGATTATAAATCGCGTCTAGAGTCGATGACGCGCACGTATGTACGTAAGGTTATATACCTACAAAATTATGCGCTCTTCAATCAACTTTGTATAACGAAACAAATAAAAAAAATTACATTACGTATAAATATAAATTACCGAGAAAGGCTAAATGTTCTCTTTTAGCGCGTGGAAAGTTTATTTAGGATCGCGAGATTATATACCTGCCCGGTTGTAATCGCACACGTAGATTTTCCTCGTTATTGTGTCCTTTGTAATCGATTGGAAATATTATAAGAGAGAAAGCATATCAGATGATTAAAAAAGCAAACCGCAAAAGATTAAGTATATAAAGAAGATGATACCGCATTGATACATTTACACACAAGGACACCACCAGTGAAATTATTATATACACACAAACACACAGAGACACATACACACACACTTTAAATTAGTGATTATTCTCTGACTGTATAACGATGGAAGAAAAAAAAAGGTAAAAGAAAAAAAATTCTAGAGGTGCTAGTGACTCGTACCGTCAAAATCATTACTGATTTCTCCTTATTCAGTCACCGGTTGACTTATACGATTCGACAAGTATGAGTACATACATTATATATTTTTTATGTGTGAAGAAACAAGCAAAAGTTCCGCATATTCAATTAGGTTTACGACGACGTAATGTGCAATATAAGGAGTATAAGAGTATTATAAGAATTTTGTACGTAACTCTTAATAAAACATTCGTCCTTAAAAGCAATATTCATGTCTTTATCCATATTTATTCAACCCTTGATTGCATATAACAATACTATAAAAATGTCATCTATACGTAATAATTTTCTGGCGTAAAAAATAGGTCAGAATAATACGACCTACTGACACACGTGCGAATATAGATTTCAATCGTCGATAACGAATTGGCATTTCATGCGTTTCATTAATAGAAAGCAAAATATATACGGCATATATTTATAATAAAGTCACAGTCACCGAAATAGGCAAACGCGCAACTTCATCAACGATGAGGAATAAGAGAAAAAGCCAAGTCGAGCTTTTCCGTCAAAACTAAATTTGTTTCATAAAAGCTTCCATTTTTCCAATGAAGCATTTTTTCTTCACATAATTAGAAATAACAAAATTAAATGAGATCTCGAGATTATAGGATACAGGGTATACGGAATTTAATTTAGTAAGATAATTGAGCTTTCTTATAAGGTTTTGGAACAGTCGACGAGTTAAGGATATCAGACATGCCAGTTCGCATGCTCTTCTTCAATTATCAAAATGAATTAAGTATATAGTTTTAATTGTTTGCGTCGTGACCGAAGCGCATCGAATTTTACCGGCGCAATCGTTTCCTCAATTGCTCAAGGAAATAATCTATAACCAACTATATTGGATTAAACAATCTCGAAGTACAATCTCGACGTAAACAATAACGTTTTAATAATTCAATAGAACCCCTGCAATATTATATATGAAACGTTCGAATCTATACAAATCGAAACAATAATAATCCAGTCTATATAAATATAGCGAACGCTATGGCCCATTAATATCTCAATTTCCTGCTAACACAAAATAATGAAAAAACAAAACCGTCCCACACACACACACGCGCATATAACGTACAAAATCCTGCGTCAATCAATCGCACCCACGCGCGTATATATATATATAATAAAATAAACCATATTTACCCCCTGTCGGTAATATACCTACCCGTCATCTGACGTCAGCTGGTCATGACCGACGTAACTTTACCCAACAGCCGTTACGAAGCAGCTACATCGTTCCGTTCACTTTGCTTATATGCAACACACACGCGAATACCAGCGACACACTATCTCTCTCTCTTTTGCTCCAACGGTAAGTTTAGTCATAGCCAGACGTACACCTCAGCGGGAGAGATACCGTCGAGTCTCTAGCGCCGGACGTGCGTATGGTATAGTCGTCGCATATAGAGAGAGACTCTTTCTCTTTCTCCGTCTTTTTCTCCTCAGTCAGTGTCTGTGCTGTGCGCGCGCGCGTTGCATGTTTTCGAGATAGACGACGAGAGCGAGAGAGAACCGCAAGTGGGCCGCCGAGAGATCACCTCTCTTTCACTTATATACTCGCTTTGATAAAAAGAGAGAAGAAGTGTCTCCGAGAGTTAAGGAAGATGATGTGCAGCCGTCGTAGTTGTGGTGATATGAGCCGATGATACGAGGCTATAACCCCCGAAACTCGTCGATGTTACTTGGTGAGTTGTGTGGAAAAAAATATGCATCCTATACACGGCCTTTCTCTCTCTCTCTCTCTCTCCTCTTCCAGACGTTATATATGTGCATACCTACACCTCCATCTCTCTCTCCTCTCTCGCGGCAGTGAGGCAGCTACCTATAACGTGTACTTATTCCTCTTCCCTTTGAAGACCGACCGACTGCGACTAACCATCAGGAAGTGCACGACGCGTTTCACGCTCGAGAAGACGCCCCCGACGCTCTCTTCCAGAGCTCCAGTCGCTTTTTTTTTCTCAGCTCGCGCTCTCTCTCTCTCTCTCACTCACTCGCCGCGTGTTTGCTGCATACGTAGCCGCGCCCTCGCACACACCACCTATACCTTGGTATACACCGAACGGACACAACCATCAAAAGCATATTATATTCCTCCCATAGCTACTTAACCTTCTTCTTCTTCTTAACTTCTTCTCCGCCGGGCGACTCCAATTTTTCAGGATACACTTACCGACTCGTCTCTCCCCCTTCCATACACCGCATTCTTTGGGCCTCCTCCGCTATTGTGTGTGTCTGTATCCACGCCGTGTTTTATACGTTATAGACCACAAACGTTGGACTGTGTGACGATATAGGAAATTGAAAATCAATCTGCTAACCTTAATCGCGCATCGATGGGACACTCATCTGCAGTCTGTCAGTGCTGATGGTAAACAGGATGTGACATCTATTAAGAATCCACACCCACTTGCAAAATCAATTGTGCATGTGTAGTAGTCTGCTCTGCGTGTATATTGTTGGCTGATGACTGACATGCTCCGGTGTATACCAGAAATGCCCTGACAGGGCCTTCTACCGAGTGCTGCCAATTTTTTTGTGGGAGAGAGCTGGAGGAGAGCACCTGTTGCTTTGTGCGTTGTGGAATGATAGTTTGGTTGTGGATGTTTGCAAGGCTTGTTTGGAATTCTTCTCTGACTGCTTGTGGATAGTGGCGCATAGCTGTGCAGGAAGTCTTATCTAGTAGTGACCTATTATGGAGCACTTGATTTTATGATTTGTCGTGCTGCTGATCGTATCTATGCGCTATCGGTGTATCTTTATTGCATTTCCAAGCACGAATGTAATGGGTTTTGGAGGAGTTGAAACAACCTGATCATCTAGACTTTGAAGAACATATTTTGTAATATTCATGAGAATTGAGCAGAGCTTATTATCATAATGAATTCCGCTCAATTTGCCTTGTAATGACAACTTCTGTCTGTATTCAGGCCTCCTACCTTACATATTATGAAACTCAAGATAGCCCATTGTATATGTGTGTCGATGTGCTAAGTGCAGTGGAATGATCTTGAGAGCAAGAGAGAGAGGGGGGGAGAGAAAGAGAGAAAAAACCTATACACCTCCTATTAATAGATAAATCAATAACGAGATAAGCTAATAACGAAGAACTTTTCATGTGTTCATCTAGGTGCCAGCTGCGTAGGAAGTTTGCCAGCAGGATGGGCAAGCTCTTGTCAAAGATCTTTGGCAACAAGGAGATGCGCATTCTCATGCTGGGCTTGGATGCAGCCGGCAAGACTAGTATCCTTTTTTATCAACAATATAGCTCACTTGAACAATGTGTGATGAGCAAAAGAAGCCTGTTTGTTTATTTTTAAACTCTTTGTGGTTCAACTGTTGCATCTAGAAGGAATCTGCACTGGCTTTGTTTTCATATTTTATGCTCAAAGCTCTTAGATAATCTTTATAATCTTATCCGGGGCTTTTTTAATTTAACAATATTTATGAAAACATGATTGCAATGTTCATGCGAGAGCAAACCATCATATTTTTACTTTAAAAATGACCTGCAAATGAGATAGTGCGAGCTTATCTATTCTCCAACACATTCACGTTGACAATGTAGATAATGCTGCTCCAAGAGTAAACCCATTGATTAAAACATGAATGCAGTCAAATAATTAAAAGAACTGAAGATAAATGAATCACACATAAATGAATATATATCATGTGAATCATAGTAAGCATATGGAGAATTTTTAAGTTGCCATCTCAAATGTATTTCATGAAGGAAGCTTCAATTTGAATTTTTTGAATGAACAATTAACCATATTATTCCTTAGTTGAATGTAACAGCCATTCTGTATAAACTTAAATTAGGACAGTCAGTGACAACCATACCAACTGTAGGTTTTAATGTGGAAACAGTCACGTATAAAAATGTCAAATTCAATGTGTGGGTGAGTAAAACACGATTTATTATTTTTATCAATAAAGATTCGTTTAAATTTCATAATTGCTTGCATTTTGATCAAAGCAAAAAATTTAATTTCTCACGCCACATTACTAACCACAATTTATATGTTTGTTTAGGATGTGGGTGGCCAAGACAAAATACGCCCGTTATGGCGTCACTACTACACGGGCACGCAGGGACTGATTTTTGTGGTCGACTGCGCCGATAGGGATCGAATTGATGAAGCGCGTCAGGAGCTACATCGAATTATAAATGATAGAGAAATGCGAGATGCCATTATCCTTATTTTTGCCAATAAACAGGATCTTCCAGATGGTAAGCTATTTTTGTCTACAAAGAATCCATAGTTGTCAACTAGAAAACAGAGTAAAGCAAATAAAGAACTCCACTGTGTCTATTTGTCAGAGTGTGTTACATGATACACATTGAGTGGATAACTTAACAGTTTTACAAACATAGATAAAAATAGATCATGGTATAAATTTAGTTGAAAGAATTAATGAACGATTTGTTTCAATACTCAACTGATGGTTATTGGCTGTAAGAAAATTGATTTAAGTCAAATTTGTCAATATAAAACTTTGTTGACCAGAATATTGACAAAAATGAGTTGTTTGTTGACTTAAAAGTTTCGAAATATCAATGACTCATAAGTTTGATTTATCAATGGAAAGCTATCCAGATTCACTGTAGTTTATTGCTGCTATAAACTCAGAGTCGTTTTATTGAATTCAGAGTATCAAATTTACAGGAAGTAATATAAAAATAGAAACCGTCTTCTAACTCTAGATTGATATCCGATTCTAGATTGATACACACGATATTAAATGTCATGTGTTATTTAATTATCTGACTCAACAGATTCAGTCAATTTCATCACAGTCAATAAAAGAAAAACTCTTATACGCAGCGACGTTTACATTACATAACTAAAAGTCTCGATTCCATTTTCAGCAATGAAGCCGCACGAGATCCAGGAGAAGCTCGGTCTGACGCGAATACGAGACCGTAACTGGTACGTCCAGCCGTCCTGCGCCACAACGGGCGACGGACTCTATGAGGGCCTTACGTGGCTGACCAGCAATCACAAATTATGAGCGAACGGCTAAACTCTCTGTCATCAATCCTCTCTTCTCAGATTAACATTTGCAACGCGGCGCCGCGCAGGTCATGTGTATAATAAAATAAACTGCCTCAAAAAGCAAACAAGGAATATATAATATGCGACTCGTCGGGGCCGCTCCGAGCCAAGGGCCGGGCTGCCTGGGAGAGAAAGAGATTCTTCGAAAAGTGAAAAAGAAAGGGATAACGGGAGATAACGAGCGGGAAGAGTGACAGTTAACGAGTGTGCACGAAACAATGTGGTCTTTTTTCTCATAGTTTTGAAACCGAGTAGCAGTAGCAGCTGCTATCTTTTGGTGGACGCGTTCATTTTTAATCGATTAATTATTCGGAAAATGCTTTGAACGGTACAAAAGATACAAAAGATTAAGAACAGGTGAAGTTTGTAAAATTCGTTAATATATATTTATTAAAAATATATATATATATATCTTCCTTCACTCCCTCGTAATGTCCAAGAAGTCTTGGATGACCGTAATAGTCTTGTAATAAAATTATGAAAGAAAAATAACGTAGCGCCAAGTTCAAACTTCCGGTATGATTCTGCTTTTAGCTTTTGTACATGCATTTTCTTTTTTGTACCTTGTATCGATGATGATGATGAGCGAACCAATTAATTAACACCGTGTGCGTGAATGTAAGATATAAAATTTTACATAGAAACTTGTGACCACATTTTATCGAACACTTCCACATACTTGTTATAAAGAGAGGAAACAAGAAGCAGACCATACGCAAGAAACTAGAGATTATTTTTATGTGTCATTCGCCGAGAGTAAGAAGATGTTCGCGTGGAAATGCGAGCATTTGTTGAAACCGAGGTGTATAAAAATCGTTTGTTTAGTAGTTCTTAAGAGTCATCACTTATACGGTTCGAAGGGTCTTCAAATTGTGATTTAACGGGACCAAAAGCTGAAATTTCTAATTCTAAATCCAAGTGCAAGTTTGTAGTTGATTGATCAACGAAAATGTACGAATCGATGTTGTATATTTTTAGTAATTTTAGGTAATTATTGTTAATTTTGATTTTTAAATTTAAAATTTAAAAAAACTAAATTGTTGTAAGTTAAATTAGGGTACATTATCACAAACGCATTTAAAATACCTTATTTTAATGATGTTTATGATTAATGAATTCCGCTGAGGATTCAAAGCTTCAGCTTTTTGTGAATTACTTTAAACCATAAGTTGAAGACCATTCCGTAGATTAAGAAGAGCGATTATAAAGAGAAAAAGAAATAATATACAAGCAAAATAATGGGCTAAAGTAATAATTACGAGTAACCATCGCAAAGGGGCTTATTTATTTTTCATTAATAACAACGTTACTAGCTCATGGTACCAATCGCAATTTGCGCTTCGGATGGACTGGCGAGTAGTCGTAGTTATATTTTAGTTTAGTTTCATCCTCACGTGAAATGCTCGTCGAGTCCCCTCCGATTGTCGGGAATAATAAAAAAAAAGTAAATATATAAATAAAACGAAGACTTTTCTCTTTGACGAGGTATTGTGCCGAGTGTTAATTTTAATAAGAAAAAAAAGGAATATGCAAAATGGAACTAAACCACGTCGATTTAAGCACCAAAAGAGGAAAACACTAACGTAGCAAATTCTAGGTTTTCTGCGACTGTCAATATTATTTTTTAACTCGTATAAATATACTCTCTTACGTACAGCAAAGGTGTTCAACACTTATCATTCATTGTCAAGGGGGTAGATATAGTTTAACATGAAGGATCTATACCAATTTTGAGGGGAAATGTTATAAAACTTAGAATTATAAATGTTACTAGGACAATGTCATTTTAAATATATTTTATTAAGGATTTCGAACTCCTTGAAGTCTTGCAATGTATCATTAGTTCACTAGAAAAATATTGTTAGATTGAATTTAACAATGTCGATGAATTCATCATTAATATTATCACATTATTATTTAAACAATTATTTTCACCGTTTACAAATGTTCAGCTAAAGTTTGTCCCTACAAACTGGATAGCTTCTCGATTTGTTTGAAGAGTAAAATTTCTAAAATAGTTATAAACCTATCGTTTAGCGCTAAAATAAAACAAAAATTTTAAAAATATGCAAGGAATTCTTAAAGAAAAAAAAACTAAAAAAATATCGCTTATAATTCTTCGAAAATACTGTATGTACCCCTTTTAGAAGTTAATTACTTCGTGAGCAATTGATAATAATCGAGTAACATTCCACGATACGCCAAGTTCAACGATTTTCGACTCGACTAAGTATGCTCGTCTTTTTATTAAATCATAGAAAGGTAAAAAGAGACGATCTATTGATTTTCTAATGAAAATTTCTATGAGTTGATTGGTTTTCTCTGTTTTATATACCATCATATGTATTATATGAATATTGTAAAAGTACATGAATTATATAGCGATCGTCGTACTATGTATCAAAGCTTTTTTTTAAAACGAATGAAAACATGAAGCAAACTGTCGAAGGCACAAAAATACGAAAATCGTTAAATGAAGGATTTCATTTCATTTCTGTTTCTTTCGGAAAGAAAGATAAGCGACAAATCAAGTGATTGTTTGTCAGTAAAGCTGCGCTCAAGTTTTCTGTATTTATGAAAATATCACAAAAAAGATGCGCAAGAATTTATTCTGTACTTAACTTTTATACATGAAAAAATATCACTATCAAACAATCTTTATATATTATGCAATGTAAAATATTACAGTAATAAAAGGTGTAGAATTTTTTTGTGTATAAAAGTCATCGTGAACATTTCTTGTGTGTGCGCATTACATACCCAGTCTTTGTACAATATTTTCACAACTACAGTGACTATACGACTAAGAAAAATTGTTTGATTCAACGATTTTGTACTTGAATTCTGTTGGAATAGCGTGTATCATACCTTTTTATAATTGAAATTTTTTGCGTGGGCATTGTAATAGTTGTAACAAAATTTTATTTGAAAATTAACATTGATAAATTATATATTGATTATAAGTGATAATATGATTGAAAATATAGCAAAATATACTTTTATACGTGTTTTATTGCGGCTAACATTGTAAAATAACAAATGATTTTGTAATTCTAAATTATTGTAATAAGAGTCAATTAATTTTACGAAATAACTAGCTGTTATGAATTCTGTATTAACTCTCACGATAGCTATAATCTCGTCAGCAATTAAACAATGTGTTTTCAGCACATTTTCAATATAGTTCAATGACAAAATCGTCAATGACGTGAATACACCCAGCGATCAAGACATGGGATAATTATCGCTACACTTTAATTTACGTATAGAAATGTGCACCGATCGTACCTAATACTGTGCGAATCTTACATTCAATCTTCACAATGCAATGCTTCACGTTCGGATCGAAACGTGAAGAAAAAAAAATAAAGAGAAATTTACCTATAGAGATATAGATAAAAGCAAAAATTGCATAAATCTACATTAGAGAAAACGATCTCTCGAATCAGAGAATTTCAAGCTCTGGCGTTTCATTACTGAGTAATCGAAAACAAACTGCAAATTTTTCAATGCTTTCAAAGTAAAATTTCCTTTCGACGAATCGTTTCCGAATTCATCGCCGCAAATCGAAACTTCACTCAAAAAACAATTTTTGAGAGAGCAAACAGTTTTTCTTTTTCGCAGCGTATAATTGTGTGTGTGTGTTGCGCATCAGACGAATCGCCGATAAGATCAGACAGGCGCGCGAATTTAGAGCGGGATTTCCATTTTCGTTGCGCGTATGCGTGCGCTATTCTCTTCTCTCCGAAGCTCTCGATCGAGAGGCGTTATACGAAAATACACATGCGAGAGAGACAGATCCACACGAAATCGGTCGACAAAGAAAAGAGTCGGAGTGAATAGAAAGAAAGGAGAACATCGAAAACTTTTGTACTTTTAGAGCTCATGACGAGAAATCATTGATTCCTTTCGATGTATATTTGTAGCTAAAAATCCAGCGATGGTTTCTGACAAAAGATAAAAATTCCTATCGAGGGCCTATTATACACTTTATTTCTCAAAGTTCCAAAGTGCTCTCCGACTATACACTTCCGATCGACCGATTACTGCACGCGCACATGTATACAATTTCTTTCATCTACTGTCCGATTGAATTGTAATTGATCTATTGTTGCGAGTTCGAGCAGTCGTCACGTGACAATCACGTGGTGCACTTGTCTCTTGCGCGCGCGAATGTATAAATTGCGCGTGGGCTGACACACGGCGACGAAGGAAAAGAAAGGTATTGGATCACGAAAAAAAAAGAGAAAGAGAGAGAGAGAGATGTACACACAATAGAGCGCATCAACGCACCATTTGTAAAGCGGCTAGTTTAATTCGTCTCATATAGTTGCTTGCAGATTTTATATATCATATATATATTGAATCGATTAATTTATTGTAACGTCGATTATTTTTGTATTTTTCATTTATATATCAATGCAGTCTGTATATTTAATGTGTTTATATGAAAAAGTAAAAGGCATATGTTTCAAGGGACGCTTTGAGTTTGCCTCACTTATTTATATACTTTCGTCGAGTACGAAATATCGATCCCCGCATCTAAAAAGCGCGTTTCGATCTCTGCGAAATATTTCTTTTAATGTTTATCTAGTCGACAATAGCTGTCAATCAACGAATACAAGTTCAAAAGTAACGATACTCGATCCAGTAGAAAATGCAAACAATTACACCGCGGCAAATTTAAAATACCTTGAAATTCCCAATCTCCAAACTAGCGATTGAAACATCCCGAAACCTCAACCGAAATATGAAAACACAAAAAAAAAAAATAAATCCCTTCACTCCATACACACAGATTCAACCCCCTCGACAAATGCACTGTACATACACCGCAGCGAGTCTGGCTTTTTGCTTTCTCTCTCGTCCAATACAAATACACAGAGCGAAATGCCGCAGCGAGAGAGAGAGAGAGAGCGATTCCGAACACGCGTAATGGCAGCCGCAAACAAATCGTAAATCTCGCGTCGGCCCGCGGCGATTTTCGCGCCGGTCATGTTTTTCAAAGGATCTACTATATATACACTACTCCGGTCGATGTTTGCCCACAAACGGGCTATTGTTGATTCTGTCTTTTCTATAACTCGTTTTTCGAAGGAATCTCTGCGTGTATACACGCCGAGATTTAAAAATCAATTACAGCCCCCTTAAGCTTCCCTAATCAACTATAATATACGCAGCTGAGGTCGATAAAAGCTCTATAATCAAATTTCCCTTAAGTATAGGTATACCGTACAGCACATCGGTCGCTTTTAACGCTTTAATCGGCAGAATCTAGAGCCACGACGAGCTATATCAAACAGGTCTCCATCCCTCCGCAAGCTCTCACTTATATCCAGTCGCAGTAGACACTCAGTCGGTACAGCAGTGCATATAGGGAGCCACTGGTGGTAGTGGTGGTGGTGGCGATCGAGTCCATAATATCGTCGCCGCAAGTGTCCCGATATTGGCCAGCCAAAGAGCCTTGTTCGCACCTTGGCCCGACGCAGCTATACTACTACTACGACTGCATTTCAAGCTAGTAGTAGTAGTAGTAGTAGTAGTAGTAGTGGGGAGGGAGGAAACCCCATAAGTCGCGTAACGAGCGGGCATTTGGAAAATCAATAACAGTCGTCGGCGCCGCGACGCCGGCGTAGACGAGAGAGAGAGAGAGAGAGAGAGAGAGAGAGAGAGAGGTCGCCGGGATAGGTGTGTGTGCGCGTTATATGCGGATAGGGTGGCTTGCGGACGAGGTAGAGATTTTAGGAGGGTGGGATTTTTCTTTTGAAATTAAAAAGCGTGAGGATTCGAGAAAAAGCTCTGCAAGCTTTCAGAGATTTTAATCTTTTTATAGATTTTAAAAGTGGTTTCAAGTGTGAATAATAATCTGAGGTCGATTTTTAAAAAAAGAAGCAGCTAAAGTAATTCAGAAATTTTTAATGGTCACGAGAATGGAGAGATTTTAGAAAAAAAGCTCGAAACAGCTTGACGAGACAACAATGTAATCCTAAACCGTTGAGTATCTCGCGGACTATAAGATTAAATTATTCAAAGAGCTGGTTTTTGATAATAATTTTGTTCTTTATGTACGCGTACTTTTGATAATATACGGAATTGTTCAACCGTTACCAGATTATCAGGAGCTTTTTTTTTTAAAAAAAAGCGGGAGTTTAAAAAATCTGCGAGTTAAACAAACTGATGTCCGAAATAGCTCGTGAAGATTAAATTATTAAGGCAGAAGCGAAATGAGTAAATAACCTACTAGTATAATTATAATTATCCCGAGAGAAATTTTATAAAAATACGTTTGATTACAGAGTTAAAACTAAGTTACTAGAACAGTTTTAACATACAATCCACGCTGATAAATTTTGCATTGCGAATAATCAGGATTTCTGAAAATTCGTTGTAAAAACCGTTGTGAAGCAAATATCTCTTAAATTGGTATACCAAGAATACTTTATAACGTTATAAAAGATTTTAATAATTCAAGCGTTCTTTATACGATTTCTGCAAATGCATTACCAACTATACATACACTTTTTTCAACATAATTACGCCGATTCCGACGATCCAAAATGAAATATAAAAATATGCAATTTAACTTAAAAAAAGAATTGCATACTTATTTTTCCCTCGAAATTTGCAAAACACCGGACTTGCTCCAGTTTCACGCTAAAATTCTCCCATGTATACATGTAGGTATATATATACGCGCGCGTTAACGCGAAAGTCGAAAAGGAAGGAGAAAATGGGGAAAAGTCGTTGGGCAAGAGCGTTTATTACCTCGCGAGTGGCACGTGTAGCTTTACTTCTTTTTACGTTTACTGGGAAACAAGCAGTTCGCCGGGACTTAACTGATTTAGATTAAAATTTTTCCACCATGCAGCCAGGCGTTCCATCTTTTTTCTGTTTTTTTTTTTTTTTTCACGTCATAATTAGGAGGTAGAAATATGCGAGCGTGAATTATTTATTCGCGTTGGCAAGCATAATCGCACGAACGAGAATATGAAAAATCGTCCTTTACAATTTGCTTGCGAGTAAAAGCAAAATTCTAGGCCTATAGCAAATAGAAGAGCTGCCGCGACGTTATACGTTATACGTTCGTTCCTAGAATCAATTTAAAAATATCGCAGATTTCAGATACGCTCACATATTTGTTTGGAAAATTATCCTGACACATCCTGTACACGTATATACACACTGACCGATTTTCTCTGGTAAAATCAATGCTTCTCTACACTGCAACACACACTTTTAGAACAGCGAATATGCTGGCGTCCAATATTTTCGGAATCTATGTTTCCCAACGAGTAAGAATTTCGTGCACGTACTCGGGATTAACTGTACGACGTTTACCGACTCCCAAGAGCTTCTCGTGAATCTATCAGCAGAAATACTTTGTAACGGCTATCATGTCCCCAGGAAATGATTTTCGCGTGCAATCAATTATATGCTATACGGTATTATTATAGATGAGCAGTAGAATTAAAAGATGATTAGATAATATGAAAAACACACGTTTCCGGAGCAATTTAGTATCTAAAAGCTCGTATCATTCATACACAGGATTCGTAATAACGTTCCGTAATCCATTCCTCGGTTATCGGCCACACATATCTATTTTCGTGCGGATCGCGTGTCAGCTTCTATCCTCTGGTGTATGTTAGTGTGTTTGCCTTGTTTAAATATGTACGAGCTCTTGGGAACCGATGGAGAATTCTATTACGACCTGACCTAGTCTTAAATATAGTACACCGATAAGGATAGGGATTCAAAAGAGCGTTAAATTTCGGGGGACACCGTGAAAGAGCTTTTCTCTATTAATGAGCCGTGACAATTTTGGACTGACCTCTCTCCCTTCACCTTTTGAACGCACGAGTGCTCTATATAGTTATGGAGAGCGAAGATAGGTGGCGCGGAGGTATTTTTTCGTTTCCCTTATCTCGATTCACGCGCCAAATGCATATATATATATATATATATATATATATATATATATAGCTATGTGTCACCTTTGCTGAAATAGCCTTGCTAGGCCTACTGCTTGGGCTTGTCGTGCTATAACTGCCTATGAAAAGTTTATAACATTAAGTGTATGATATATTTGGACGGTTAAATGTTTGTCTCTGCATGCTGTGGATATAAAAAAATTAAATTCGTCTCGTCCATTGAAAACAATTAAGCTCGAAATATAAAGCAGTTAGCAATGCAGACTCTACAGAGCAAAAAGCCTCTAAAAATGCAAGCAGCATTCCACCTTCTCTCTTTCCTTCTCCCTTGCATACAAACAGCGCGTAAACCGTGCGACAATTACCTGCAACGCCCTCATTAAAAAGGAAAAAAACACAGACACCATAATACATGAAAAAAAAAAACTAGCGTCTCTCAGCATCTCTCTCTCTCTCAGAAAAATCGAAAAACAATGGCTTCATCTCGCAGTTCATCACAGCAAAAGCTCACTTGCCAGGCTGAAAAATTCATCAAATACACATACATAGCCTCTCTCTCTCACTGCCATATGAAAGAGAAAGAACTTTTCTATTCGCGGCGCGCGGTGTCGGTCCACTATTCAAACTGCCAACACACCCACCTCCACATATATATAGTGTAGAGCTGAGAGTCGAAATTCAATGTCGATCCAGCGGAATCACTCTCAGCTCGCATATAGGTAGAAGGAAAAATTTTCGCGGGAAAAATGAGAGAGGGGAAAGAGAAAAATCTTTCCGGGGGTCTACTTTCAATCTATTAACGCGCGTATACGAGTCCCTCGAGGTCGAGAGAGAAAGAAGCCAAGCGGAATCGCGTCTCGTTGGATATGTTTTTTTCTCAGAGCACACGCCGTGTATTATACCGTATACTCTTTTTTTCCCAGGAAGAGAGAGAGAGAGAGACGAGGGTGCAGCTGCCGCGCTTTTCTTTTTGCCGACGTTTCGCCTCTCGTTGTTTTTTTGCGAGAGAGAGAGAGAGAGAGAGTAAAAGAGGCGGAACGTGCGAGTGTGTATATGTGTTTGGAGTCACGCGTCGAGTGGATCATCATCCCCGGGAGAGAGACGTGTGTGGTGTTTATGGATCGACTTATTTGTCGAGGATTTGCTTGTAATGAGTGTGTGTATTATGTATACGTTGCTCGAGTGAAAAAATTAAAAACAAATATATAGGAGACGTCCACGTAAACGTAGGGAAAATCCTTTACAAGCCGTTATCAAAATTTAATCCTCTCGCACATACGTTCGCGCGATATCAGCAGAGCCTCTCTCTCTCTCTCGGGACGTTTTTCCGGGGCGTTTCCGTTAAACGCAGAGGGTGAGAGAGAGAGAGAGAAAACGCGAGACGTCTGGGACGACGACGTCGGCGGCGTCGTCTATTGTAAGTCGCCGAGCGGAAATGTTATGTGGCGGCGTCGGCATTCGACTGCTGCGCTTCGTGTACAGTCGTATATATACACAGTCTCGTAGGCAAAATGAGAATCAGCAGAGAGAGAGAGAAGCGTTGAGTTTGTTGCGACGACAAGGACTAGATGCGTCTGTTTGATAAGTGCCTGATTAGTTGTAGGTAATAATGTGTGAGGTAGTTCAGGGTAATGGCTGGAATTGATTTTGAAAAGCTTTAATTCATGCTTGCATTTATTTCCTGGAATTATAATACTCACAGACGATAAATAATGCGCGTGGATGCTAAAAGCTTCTACTTTTTTTTCGAACGATGCTTATACGAATTATGGAAGAGCTCAATTACGCGAAGGGATGTGTTTTAAAAATCTGCTGAATTCTCTTTATACCATAATATCAAAAAGCGCCGTGAGGAAAAGCTTTTTGCGCGCAGGATGTGCGCGAAAACTCTCGCGTTATTAATATGCGAGCGCTTGGAGGAAAGAGGGAATAACGAAAAAGGGATGAGAGTGGAAAACTCGTCCATTACATATTCTAACAATTTCGCGCGTCGCCTTTTGCGTATATGGCACATTGTGCGGAGAACGATGGAATCGTGAGTGGTTGTAGTGAATGCGCTCGTTAATTCGCAGGAAATGCACTTGCGGCTGATGTGGATTGATTTTAAAAAGCTTATACCGATCGATCGTCGAGTGTCATCACTTTTAATTGAACAGCCTCGATTAAATATAAATAACGAGGCGTTTAATTACGTAGAAAATAATTTTCCCCCATCACAATACTTCCAAGCATTATATACGCATAATCGTCAGAGTTCGCTTATCTCGCTGATGCAATAGTATAAAGCGGACGTAAATATATACGTATACAAGCGTTGAAGTAACAGCTTCATCCCCCTTTTGCGGCGCGAAAAAAGCGCATCATCGAAGAAAATCGTCGTGCGACGCCGATCGATTCGCCATCGCAGTCATCGCGCCCCTCGATACTACCCCCTCCTCTTCCTGTTTTTTTCTTCTTTTTTCTAATGCGACGCTGCTCTTTTCTTCATCTCGATGTCGAGGGAAGAGGTGGATTGCTTCGAAGCTGGATTATTGTCCTTTTTTCCAAGGATATATATATACCTACGACTCTTAGTTTGATTATCGCGGGATTATCGGTGTACAATACCGCGGAACATCGATAATTAAATTATTCATCTGCGGAGAGCTACAGACTGAAAAGTAGACGAGAATCGAATGAAATAAAGAATCTCGAGATTCTTCTTCCGCGAAGTATCAAAGCCACCGCATAATTCGAGAAGAAGAGAGCTAGAGTAGAGGCCAGTTTAATTAAAGATTCGCGAGGATAAGAGTTCGATTGATTCCCCGGAGAGATTCCGCGCCGCTATAATAAGCGCGTAGAGCTCCTGGACACTTGTAGAGGCGACGGGCAAATTGAATTAAATTTTCCCTCCTTTTTTTTTCATTCAGCTCCTACGGATCTTCTTCTTCTTCTTCTTCTTCTTCTTTATTTTTAACGATTTTAAGAAGCGCTAGTACATTAAGAAGTTGGCTGATCAAATTCTCCGATCTCCAAATTCCCACCAAAGGTACCAAAGCGCAATAAACAATTAACAATCAGCCTATATACAATCTCCGAAAAAGCCCTGGCATATCAAGCTCCTCTCCTCCTCCTGCAAATAGCTCAATTGAAACATTATTCTCCTCTGGGGTATAGCCAGCAGCATCCTATCTCTCTCTCTCTCCCTCTCCGGCGTTCATCTTCGCCGGTTAGAGAGTAGTCCACAGCCCTCCTCTCTCTCGCTCTGTCGTCGTAGAAGGCAAACGAGCTGCCGGCAGGGAAATATGCCTCGCCGCGCCCTGCGTGTGTGCGTTTAAATCAATGATGCCGAGCGTGCGCAGCAGCAAGTTTCGAACCCCACCTACTACTGTATGCTCCAGAGGGAGAGAGAGAGAGAGCTTTTTTCAGCAGCGCCAACACCGGAGCTTCTCTGCAAGCTCGCGCGCGACAAAACTCGACACACGCGCGTGCGAGTTGTGAGAAAAAAAGAGGATGGAGAGGTAGAAGAAAAAGAAGAAAAAAAAGGAAAATAGTATACACAGAGGGTTGAAGCTTTCTTCTTCTTCTTCAAACGAAGCTCATCCGTCTGTTTTCCCGCTCTCTCTCTCTCTCTCTCTCTCTCTACTCGCTCATATACAATATAAACTCCCAGCATCCGGCTGGCGTAGGTGTGTACACACGCAGAGAGAGAGAGAGAGAGAGAGAGAGAGAGAGAGAGAGAAACTCTCCGGGAGCTTTCTGTGTACTCCCCTCTTCGCGCTCGTATAGAGAGAGAGACGTGTAGTAAGAGTAATGCGCGGGCGCGCGCAGTAGCGCCTCTCCCCGAGAGAGAAGGATCTGAGAGAGCGGCGTCCCAGTCGTCGCCGAGGATTTGCCTGCAGCGCGTGTTTCCCCCCACATATCCGTGTGTACGTGTGTCTGATGTCTGTGTGAGAGAAAGTTGGAACCGATGCCGAGAAGTAGCATCACAGGCCTATACCTTAAAAGTAGCAGCAGTGTAGCAGAAGAGGAGAAGGATTACGTAAGCTTGTAGTGATCAGTGAAACGAGTCGGGCTGAGGTCAGACATGTCGCCACCAAGAAGGTCCAGGCGCCGCTATGAGCAAAAGCAGCACAAGCTATTGGACTACGACACGATTGTGTGAGCAAGAGAAGCTATACAGATCCCCTACTACTACTACTACTACTACTACTACTACTATCCTCCCTTTAAGAATCGATCGTCGGCCTTCGTAGTACGCCGAGATAAGATCCGCGTACTGTGCGTATTATACATCTATATATTATATAGGGACGTGCCTGTGTTCTGTGTGTATAATCTATACGCGAGATGATGTATAATTTGGCCTAGAGGAAAGATCTTCAGGTATACTATAATAATAGTGCGCGAGTTGTGTGCGGTGAATAAGAGAGACTACATTCGTCGCAGCTCTACTGCTACTGCTACTGGATGAATCGATAAAAGGGTGACGACGCTGAGACGACGGATAGAGAGTTTTTTGTGTGTGAGAGAGAGAGAGAATTAGATAGAGGAAGAAGGTAGAGGAAAGAGCCGGTCCAAGATGAGGGCCGTCATGTGGCTCGCTGTCCTCATCCTGCTGAGCGTCGATGTCAGTAGACAGCAGGAAGAGGACATACCTCATGGAGAGTAAGTACAATTTTTATACTTTTTTTTGTATAATCATACAGAATATACGGAAGACCGATACACACGTGCGCTTACGTAATACACTACTATGTGTCGGGGGATTAATTGTCTCGAACGTAATAAGCACAGCTGTGTAAAATTCACGAGAATTCGCTCGATGGATTATTCAGGCGACGAGTACGTCGAGCGTGTTATTCCGCTTTATTTCTTGGAATAAATCATGAGAACGATCCTCCCGATAACAAGCTGGAGCTATACTACGATATCCTCATTGTTTTAGCGTTATAAATGCTATATAGCTGCACAAGAGAGCGAAAGCTCGATAGAACAGTCGGCCTAAATAAACGGAGAAGAGAGAATGGGAGATGGACCATAAATTTTCCTGGCATTTGCAACGCAGTTTTGTTTAATTAAAGCGAAACGAAAATAACACTCGTAGCCTATTTATAAAACGCGGCTGTATATATATATATATATATATATATATAAAGCAATTTTTCAATCAAGACGGACACACACATATGCTACAAAGTAACGCATTCATTCTTATAGCCTACGCTTACGTGTAAACAGAATATACCGAGGAGTAGGAAAAATACCGCATATAGCAGCTATTCGACTTCTTATGCACTGAATATTTTATAAATAATGCATGATAATCGATTGCGCGTAAAAAAGCGAACTTTTTTCCTTCCCTCGCAATACACACACATATACTGATACAAACTTTACACAGAGTCGTTCTTCTCTCGGTAAATTGCGGAGCTGCGATTCAATTCCAAGCTCTTAAACAATCCGCTATACACGTCTCTCTCGTACGAAAGGGTGTCAACCGTCGCTTACAGCCAGGAAACAAATGGATTGTCTACCTGTCGATTTAAATCAGCTAGAATTTTATTATGTATGAGCTGAGAGAGAGAGAAAGAGAGACAATCGATAGCTTCCACAATAGTTATGGGTTGAAAGCTCGTGGGAATCGAGCGAGATAAATAGTCAACGATATTATATTCTTTCTATTTTTCACTCTCGCTTAGCTATATATACTTTTCATCAATTTGTAAGTAACGTAGTAGTACGACTAGCCGATAATCAAAGTCAATAATTGAATCGACGAGCGATAGTACTGATTCAGCTATATACCCGATCCGTTCGATTTTTAATCGAGCGTGTGAGGAGAGTAAAATCAACGAGAATCTCCCCGATATTTTGTTTCCATTATGTAGATCCTATATCGTCCTCGCTCGCGTCGCATCGAAGTATGCGCTCTATATATATAGCTCTATATACGGGTAATACGGCAAGATGTTCGAGTCGCTCGAATAGGGATAGAGGGAGGGTGTACATATCGACGTGTATACGGCTTCGACGGGCCGGTAGCCACTCGACAGGGCGTGAAATTCCGAGCTCACGCGCGTGACCTCCCTACTCGTGCACACGTGTGCTTTCGGTTTTGTTTAAATGAACGTGTTCGCCGTAATATTGAATAAAATTCTCCCTGTATCAGCTTTAATCGCTCATATTTCGCCTGAAGGATGTAGTCGATGATTTCTGTGATGGATCGACGTGCCTATTATGGAGGAAGAAATCAAAGCTCGATCACGAAAGCTCAAAAGCTCGCTAGTATATACGTTTCAAGGTCCCTCCAAGGACCGATCTCTCTCTCTCTCTCTCTCCCTCTGGGGGAAAAAAATGTAAAAAAGAGAGAAATCAGACCTGCGAGGCATCTCTATACTGTATATATACGTGTGTATACCATCGGGAGGGAGAGAGAGATAGAACGCCGGAGGCCACGAGTCCTTGTCTCGCGGTCGCGCGCCACCGGAAAAGCTCGTGTACGACCCCTAGTGCAGCTGCGCGTGCAGATGTATAGTGTAGGAAGAAGGGAAGGGGAGGGGGGGGAGTATGAAAAAAAGCCACGCGCGCGCGCGCGCAGGAAGTTCGAGAGCTTGAAAGTTTCGTCTCTCGTGGTATAAATTGCGTATCGGTCGTTCTCTCTCTTTCTCTCTCGAAAAGTGACCCTTAACAAAGTTTCGAGTAAAATTAAGGGGATCTCTCTGACGCTGATGCTTCTTTCGCTGCTTCTTCTTTTTTTTTTCGGTGAGAAGGTTCGCTGCTGGGGTTCTTATGATAGAGATGCATCAATGAAATGATTCGTGAAAATTGATGATCAGAAAAACGATTGTTACACGTTTGTATAGAAGGTATAGTAAATTAACCGTAAAATCAGCTGTAAGTACAGGTCTCATCAATGAAAATCGCTTTTCCCAATGATTACACAAACCCATTATATAATTATCCACTATTATAACGTGCGCAGCAAGCGAAGGCTTGATTGAAGTAATAATATCACGGATTAAGTGGTATATCTCCAGCGAAATTTCACAAAATCAATACGGCACACATATTCCGCGTTAATCCGAATTTACGGGCCGCGTTTCGACGCCAAGCGCGCGTCAAGGCTCGTGAAAACCGGATAGCCGAATAATAATAACCAACGGCGGTAGTGTCAGCAGCGGCGCAGGTGAAACCCGAGCTTCCCTCGAGTTTTACACTCGCAACCACAGTATAGCACCCGTATTACGTAACTAACCGTGTGTATAAACCACGAGACAGAACGTTTTGTGTGTATTTATATAGTGTCAAGCTCGAATTCGTGCCGGAAAAAAAAAACCGCATAGTAGCGATGAACAATGAGTGCTGCGCTTATTAAATAAAAGGCATCCGGTGGATGCGAGCGAGATGATAAGGCACAAGAGCCGACAAGTTAGCGGAATAGGGAAAGTTTAGTGCAGCTCGAGAGAGCTTACGAAAAACTTTGGTTGCGATGGGAGGAGGAACGACGATGACGACGGGTTTTGCAGCAGCGATTTAGAAGTGCCGTCGTGGAGAGAGAAACGTGTCCGGAAAGTGTGAAGTCGAGTTTTCAAAAGACGAAAAGTCGCAAAGACAGCGTTTAAAAACCATTACGCTATAGCTAATATACTCGATAAATCAAAGAAGTTATAACGTATAACAACAAATCGAATTTTCAACGATCAATCACAGCCTCTTATCACCTCTCTCCTTCTCTCCGCAAAAAAAAGAGAGAGAAAATCGCGTGTCCATAAGCTATATACCGTCTATATAACTCCCAGACACTTTCCGGCCGAACCACCACCTTCTCCTCCTCCTCCTCCTCCTCGAAAGAAACACGTCGCACGCAAAACTCCATTCTGCAATAAACGCCTCGGTTCTCTCTCTCTCTCTCTCTACTACTGCTTCTGCTGCTGCTGTGCAGCATAAGTTGGGTTACTCCTTTTTCCACCTCACATATCTTTTCCTCCTCACCCCTTTTCTCCGATTCTTGCGCAGCAAAGTCCAGGGCGCTAACAGATACGCAATTTATGCCGCGAAACTTTATCAACTTTAAACTTCGGACCGGTTACGAAGTTTTACAAGTTCGAACACTCGCCTGTATACTCGCGAGAAAAGATCGCGCAGACTTGTATTTTCCTAAACACGAGACTCGTTCTCTCGAGGAGAAAATATTATTCGGGGATGGAAGGAAAAGTTTATACTCCTTTTCGGTGGGAAATTCAAAGTAGGATATCCATGCGGCCCGGGAAATTGAGATACGCCACGAGTGGAGAGCTGTATGTGTGTTTGGCGGAGATGGAATTTTGCGGACGACAAGGAGTTGGAGTAGGAGAGGAATTTTCATGGAGGATTATCACGTTGTCGGCTCTGACGCGGTTTTTAATGCGGTTTATCGGCTCGGAGAGTTTTGAATTTTCAGCTACTCGCACCGCAGGATTTGCGCTCGGCACCAGTGTGCATTAACTCGTTACCTTCGAAGAATGAATTTTCAAGGGGTATTATTATGTGTGTATGTATACGTAGACAAACACACACACACGAAACGCGAGCAAGCGCGTTTTGAGAGATTTGTGTCAAACGCCTTCACAACACGACGCGGTATTTTGTTATAGTCGTCGTGCGCGCGTGTGTGTTGATAACACGGGGGATGAGTGTCTCGTAATTGGCTTTCCATTCCCGTGTAGTTTACTCACGGCTTATAAGGTTGAAACCTATCTTTTTTTTTTTCGCTCTCACACGGCGTTAAATTCGTTAACCGGACACTTTTCACGCGTTCAACTCGATTTTTTTTTTTTCAAGCTTGCAGCGTTACAAAATTGTTTTCAATTTCAAAACTCGTATTTTAAAGCTCTAGCGTATTAAGAAGCTAGAGCTTTGACGCGGTGGCTTAGCTCAGAAGATTAAAACGTTTGCGTTGAGCGTCGACCGGTTAACGAGCTCCTCCTTTAAGGCTCTTTTTCGTCTTGTTGCACACCGGTCTGAAGTGCGAATCAAAGCGCTATACTGCGGTCGCGGGAGTAAATTTACTGTAAATAACGCCAAGCTTTTCTTTTTCCACAGCTTGAAATCCATCTCTGTCGTTGTGCAACTATATAGTACAGATTTATGAAGTATAACGAGAACACGTGAAAAAAAGTATTCGATGCCGGTCGAAACGTGATTCGTCGATTGCGTAACTATATACGCGGAAGCTCCTGCCGATTCGAATCATCCTATTCAAATGTCAATTAAGCGCGTTATACTCGTGGCTCTCTCTTTCTCGATAAGACTTCCTGCTCTGCGTTAGAGATAAAAAGAACTATACAACTTTTTTTTCAGCTCTTTGTATCTCGAAACACGGGAAACGTGTACGTAGACAGAGAGAAAGAACGGATAATATTGAAGATAAGGCAAATTTCGATTGTCCTCGGTATGGCAGAGAGCGACGCTAGAAAGGATATTTTTATTCAACCGTTTCAATTGTCAAGGAGTTTTCCGTAAATAGGTCGTACAACAAACGCGTCCCGCGTACATACACACACACACACACAAGTGTATACATATAGTATATACAGAGCGTGTTTAACGCGTCGTCTCGTACTATTCAGAGACAATTCAGGACAAACAAGCAAGTTTGATCTGGGTCGCCTCTGGCGGGAGTTTAATTTTCATAATTTTGAAATTTACGCTCGACTTTGAATTTTTCTTTTCTAACGATCGCTTCGTGTGCTGTTTTGTTTGTTATAGGGTCAGAAATTGGGCCATGAGGTTTGGCGTCGATCTCTGGGAATTTGGCAGACAGATCACTAAGATGAGCGACATCAAGAGCGTAAGTTTTTTTTTTTCGTTACAATTTAACTCGTTTAATTGAGTTAGCGCGAGTGTATTTCAAAGATAGAAAGCGTTGATTATTGGGTCGAGATATTTCAATCCGGCTGATATTTATAAACTGCGAAGTATCTCGATCCGGTTACAATAATAACTCTCGAATCATCGTTTGCTAAATATTTGAGAAATCTGCTGAAATTGGCCGGAACGATCGATACGAGTAATAATTTCCTTCGATTAATCATCGATAATCGGATTTTCCAGAAATATCACGGAGGCAGATCAGCAGTCAACAAAAAGGACGGTCTGGTGCTCGTCAGGGAAATGGCGGCGGAAGTGAAGAACATGATGGACTTCAAAATGAACGCAGTGATGGTACGTATACGATAATTAACTTTTATACACACTACGTGAAATATCCGTATATAACCGATGATTTATTAAATTAATTAAGCTCCGGGTATATCATTCCCAGCGAGTAAATCTCATTATGAGTCGAAAAATCTCTGACACGCGCAATGAAAATTGCCCTAATTAAGCAGAGTCGCGTAATAACACGAGAAAGGCGTTGATGCGCTTTCAAGACTCAGCGAAAGCTCTCTTCTCTGCCAAGGATTAGAAATAGCGCTTGGGAGACAATGACCTTTACTCCCTCTTATATATTATTACGCGTTGAAACGCTGAGATTATATTCGAGTTGAGAAGAGACTCTCTTGAATTATGTCATCCTAGCGTACACTAGAGTTATTATAATTTAGCGAATTTCGTAATACTCGTGTACGAGAATATAACGAACATCCTTGCAGAAACTGATGGAGAACGCAGAACAGGCAGCGGTGTCGGCGTCACGGGAGGGCGCGGTCTCACCTCCCAAGTACTACGCGAGCCATCGCATCAATCTGTACGGGGATGACGGCAAACTAAGCTCGGGATCGCGCGAGGTCAACCTCACGGCCAACCGACACTTCGATCACCTAGCCGTCAACCTCAGTCTCTCGGCAGTCCTCATGCCACCTGGCGTCAAGGACACCGGTAATGATCGTCATTCTCTGACCTCAGGCTATAGCTATCGTGTTTATCATGACCAGCTATCTCGGAATTCTGAAACAGATTTATAATTGTTGTGGTTGTTACGCAGTGGATAATTTACGGGTGTGAACAGACACATTAGAAAATACTTAGCTTTTTGGGATTATTTAATTCAATTGTAACAATAACAACGATTAAAGCGATTCCAAAGAGTTCAAGAGAACAAGCGAAAAATTTAAAAGGCTAATATTTCAGCTCTCATTTACATGGAATAGCTGAAAACGCCTGCAAGAGAAGCACAAATCTCTTGGCGTAGCAGCAATTCCTCAAATGCATTATTTACGTTTCTCTTTTCTTTTCGCCTTCTCTCTCCTCGTCGTCCGGCTGCTGGGGAACGTACAAAAGAATCCGACGTGGCATCCGGCCTTCAATGGAGCGAATACCTCGACCCGCTCTTCGTCAACAATTACGAGAGCGACCCGACGCTCTCCTGGCAGTACTTCGGATCGACTTCCGGCTTCTTACGCCGCTTTCCCGGTGAGCTTTTGTCCGTTGTACACTCTTTCTACCCTCTCCTTCTCTCTTCCTGTCTTTTGCGTCTGGGGCTACTACCGCTATTTTCACTTTCTACACAGTATAGTAGCCTTCTCTCTCTCTCTCTCTCTCTCTCTCTCTTTCTCTCTCGTGAGAGATCTCATTGAAGCCTGTAGCGATTTTTCACTTCCGTATCCTTCCTTTTTTTCTTCCACGACCACTGAATGAGACGTTTGAAACGCAGTAGAGCTTTTTTCATTGATGTTAATGAAGTCTGTGAATTGGATGCTTTTTATTTCTTATCAAAGGGAATCAACTCCGCGCTTGCTGTACGTACCTGTTTAATAGAGAATTGAGATAGTAATTTGTTTACAATAATATTACTCATTACCTATTACCTTAATTCGATCTGTCAATATATATATCACGAGTACATAAGAAAGGAAAAGAAAAATAATCTCGCAAACTTGACTCTAGCAATCTCGTGGCCACCAGTGGACGCCTCGCCGTCGCAGAGCGGCAAACCGGTGCGCGTGCGCGACGTCGACGACTTCCGACTGTCGGAGTGGTTCGTGGGCGGCGCCACCTCCCCCAAGGACCTGGCGATCCTCGTCGACGGTACTAGCCTATCCTCGAGTAAAATACGTAAACTCGTCGTCGCCACGACCAATGCCGTCCTCGACAGTCTTGGTCCTAATGACTTTGTCAACGTTTACCGGTATGCTGAAAGTGCCGAGGAAATTGTCAAGTGCTTCAAGGACAGCATGCTTGCAGCTTCACCTGAGAACGTCAAGGAACTTAAGGTAGCTGATTTTTTTACCTTCCTTAATTTATTTATACAATTTTCTTATTTTGTACCCTGAAATTGGAACGTTATATAAGTATTTTGAGATTCTTTTCAATCAACTGCATTCAGAGCTGAATAGATAATTGATTAATCAATCAGTTCTTATTTCGAGCCCTCTGACCTGAAATCAGAATCACCGGTGATAGCAATTTCGTACTCCTAATAGATACAAGAATATCCAAACCGACCCCGATTGCAAAACTAAAAAAAAAATCCTCACCTTTTTCCACCAGAACGCGATGAACAATCTGAAATCCGAGTCGCCATCCAACATCTCAGCGGCGATGAGCACAGCCTTCGAAATCCTGCACAAATACAACAGATCATCCCAAGGCAGCCAGTGTAACCAGGCAATCATGCTGATCACCTCCAGATCCGAAGGTCCACCTGTCGACCTGATCAAGAGGTATAACTCACCTCACATGCCAGTCAGGATCTTCACTTATCTCGTGGGCGGAGACGACAGTCAGGAGCTTCACGACATGTCGTGCAATAACAAAGGTTCTTATCGCTATTGATTATGTGACTGTGTTCGTAACTTTATGGTAATTATGCATTTGGGTTTCAGGATTCTACGCCAGAATAACAAACATGGAAGAGATCAAGAGCAAAGTCTTCGAGTACATCAAAGTAATGGCCCGTCCGATGGTCCTCTATCAACGTGATCATCCCATCCACTGGTCTCCGGTGTATATCGGCGGAAAAGTAAGTGGTAACACAATTTTTGGAATAAATAAAAAACACTTCGAAAAATCCAGCAAAGCTGTCCGGTGTATATAATAACGAGACTATAACACGGAAAATTGAATAAGTACGATCAATGTCTGGGCACTTTTCAAAATTACTCTCGGAACTACTGGGAATCCGCGCCACTTATGGAAACTTTAAATTGATCTTCTTTTAAAGTTTTCATACCGCTTGCACCGCCACTTATTTTAAGCACGTTTCTGGAAAAAAAAAAGAGCGAAGAAAAATCCATAATCAAAGCGGATATCTCCTCGTTTTGCGCTGCTGCTGCGACGAGCATTGCCAAAGTTTTATTTCGTTCTAATCTTCGCGCGAGGATTTTTCCTTTATACCATCATAACTGCGCAGCCTTATTCCCAAGGAAAAAATGCAAAGAGGCTTTCTACGGTGAAGTCGTATAATAATTTTACTGCTTCACCACGAAACGACGTCGCGGAAATATACGGGGTATATCCGAAATGAAAGCTCTTTTATATCGGCGCGTTAAACTCGATAAGTTCGCCGTGAAATCTGAAAAAAAAAATGGAAGGTATATATTGACGTATAAGAAGAAAAGTCAACATATTTTCGTCGGACGATGCGGACCGATAGTGCAAAAGTCGATAGTTTCGGAAGAAAACAGCTGTGTGTGAGCGCGCAGGAAGTGAAAAGCTTCGATCTCTCGAAGTGTCATTAAAACGATCGAGGTCAAACGTACGCTCGAGTATAGAGGCGTAGGTCTGCTACTATACCTCCTCCAAGTTTAATCAGATTAGAAGCGGGCGTTAATTGTCTTCATAAACTTCCAGAGCAGCAGATACGGCCTCGAGGGTCAAGGTCAACTCATGACGTCAGTCACGGCGCCTATATTAGACCGCAGAGATCACACGGTAATTCAAAGTGCATTGCTCTTATCGTTCGTTTCGATAGCTGTGCATGTATGTGTATCTGGATTCTTCTGGTTTTTTAATGACGAAGAGACGAGTCGATCTCGTGTGATTGTATTCTGAGGTGAAGGGGTCGCTGTACCGAGTATATCTGGACTCTGGTTGTTAAAATTTAAGGGAGAGTATGTATTTTCGCTGAAGTGCGAGCTTTTAAAGTTGATGATTGATTTTATCACAAAATCGAACTCGAAGAATCCAGAATATAGTTGTCCTGAAGTTTTTATTGGATAACCAAGGCAATGCTTAATCATGTTTTTGTTTTACGAATTATAGGAAAGATCAGCTAATTTACTAGGAATCGTTGGAACCGACGTACCAATCGATCAGATTCAGAAGCTTGTTCCTCCGTACAAGGTAAATAAATTTTAACAGCAAAGCTATTGGACACTTGAACTAACAATGAATTCAAAATATGTATTTCTTGATAGCTGGGAATAAACGGTTACTCCTTCCTGGTGGACAACAACGGACGAGTCTTGTACCATCCTGATCTTCGTCCTTTGGTAAGAATAATTTAATAGTCGAATTGAATTTGGTCATTAAGAAATATTAACAATTCTTCTTTCACTAAATTTCAGCCCGGAAACGCTGAAGTGAGTATACAAATTTCACATAGTAAGAGTAAGAGTTGAACTTTGAAAAATAATTGCTAATAATCTTGAAATTAATTTTAGTACGAGGAGACACTGAAACGGAAATACCTCAGCGTCGATCTATCCGAGGTCGAACTCTCCGAATTCGACGGTCCAATGCACTCGTTGAACAATTCGCTTCTTCTCGACGTAAGTTTCGATAAACACTCAACTCTCAAATCGTAATCAACCTTACATTAAAAATATCCCATTTCAATCCCTAGTTGAGACACGACATGATCGACCAAAAGGAGGGAGAGACCGAATTCTCCGTGAAGATACAATACGACGACATGGTAAATATCGAGAAAACAAGATACTGTACTCCAAGTATGAATCGTTTAAATATTCAAACTCACATTATCAATTCCTCAGAAACGAGTATCAATCAGACGGCACAATTACTTCTACAAACCAATCGAAGAGACGCCCTTCTCACTGGGTTTGGCCTTACCCGAAGGCTATGGCATGTTCGAAGTTCACGCCGAACAGGAAATAAGACATGCCAAAGTTAACGGTTGGTATACGACAAAAATAACTCATACAACGCTGTAATCATTACCGATATACACTTGCATCTCACGTACATCCGACGCTTTAAAAACATCGATGAGCACCGGTGCACGCATATAAAGCACTGCAGACTCGCGCAAAATCGTGTGCGGCTTCATAATTTATTCCACATTGAAATTGCGCGCGATGAAAAATGCACGCCTCGAGTTACAAATGCAGGATACCGAGATAGACGGCAAGTTAATATTTTAAAATTTTTCATCAAACTTTCAGCGACAGAGGAGTAAAAAAATTCACGCGAAATCTGCATACGCATCTAATTAAATTCGCGCGCCAGGGAGAAAAAAAATTTCATTTCATCAAGTCCACCGTGGAGAGAGAGTATTATTACGCAACAAACACACGACACGCATCCTTAATATCACGACGCCGGTGCAGCTGCGGCAATATCGCGAATTTTTCATTGACTCACGCGCGGGTGGACAAGTGCGGCGACGCTTATTTCCAAATGAAAAATATCTAGCTAAGAAAGAGAGAGAAAGTGAGACAGCCGTATATGACTGTCTGCAGAGTAGTGTATATAGCCTCATGTGCAGCGCGCGTTTACGGCGCATTTAACTCGACGCGGGAATGCCGTGAATTCGTAATACAGTATGAAAAATTGAGAATGCGAGCAAGAGCGTATCTGTGCGGCCTCGTCCGTTATCCGCTTCGTGCCTTGGCGTCGATCCTGATTCTTTCGATATATATCCTCCTTTCGCATGAGAATCGCTATGCCGTTTTTTAATATTGAGGAAGAGAGAGAGAGAAGGAGGGAGAGAAGGGGATTGAATTCCAGGGCAGTGATATAAGTGTCGTGCCGGGCGGGTATCGAGATTTGGGATTCTCAAGGCAGAAGGAGATTTTTCTCTTGGTTTTGTTGAGTTTAGCGATTTCTTGAAAAGCGTGTGATGGAAAAAACTCGATTTCAGTGACGCAATACTTCAAGGGAGACCGATGGAAGGTCCACCCGGACTGGACGTACTGCGAGTACTATTTCGAGTCTGAGAAGTGGTTCGCTACTCCGGAGGAACGAGTACTGCATTTCTTGGTTCAAGCTCACAATCCAGGCTGGAAGTGGCGATCGATGAGACCAAAGAGTCCAAGCTCGCATCAGAAGCCTGCCAGTAAACCAGACAGAGATTCATACTACTGTGAGCGATTCATCTATTTTTCTGAAAATAATAATATAATAAAACGTTGAGATTGTAATTGTTGGTATTTTGGTGTCGACAGGTGACAAGGGATTGTTACAATCTCTGGTGTTCGATGCCTGGGCTACCGAGGACTTTGACAAGCGAAGCGAAAAGTCCATGCAAAAAGAGGACAGGTAAGTGAACTTGCACTAAGAGACAGACAAACAAGCGTCGGTCGAGGCACGACCACCAGCACAATGATTTGTTGCTAATAATGAAACACAATGAGCACCAAGTATTAACTCGCACTCACTCGCACTATTACGCACTCACTGCACCAAGATTGATCGATCGACTCGCACTCGAATGAGGATTCCAATTTTTTTAATTATGTGGAGTGGTGCTTACTCGATAGTTTTGGGAAATATCGGTACGAAAGAAAATTTTGTATACAAAAAGCAGACTAGACTAAAATGTGCTTGCTTGGATATTTAAGGGTAGAGATATTTTTATGATTAACTCGTTTATGAGTCAGCGCTGTATCGAATTTTCTCTCGTACAATATATCACATAAGCTAAAGCCGGATGCATCGAGAAGCTTAATACTTTTGAATATTGATAAAATGTTTGATTGATATTCTTCCACTTTATCAAATTATACCTATAGAAGAATCGATTTCTATCTAGTGAAATGAATAAAAAAATGGTCCAGCTTTAGCATCAAAGCAATATTTCACGAAACTTAAACTTTCTGAAAATAAAATTGCTATAGAAAATCAGCAAAGTATACTTTTAGAATATTTATAAATGTTTTGAAAGTATATTTTGTGAAGTAATCGGTCGTTTAGGATATACATCAGTTTCGATATTGTTAAAAACAGATTTATTTAACGTTCAATAAATAAGCAAGAAAATAAGTACCATTTAAAGAGTTAAGCAAATTTATTTCTAGAATAAAAATATTTTCCAAGATTTTGAGTATGGCATCTGCAGAATATCCTCACTTTCTTTTTTTAGAAAATTTAGTTATAATCGCACCTTTTAGTTATCACTTATTATAACGCTGAACAAGGTATTTTTTAAATAGTTATCTTTGAAGAATTCTAAAATATTTATAATTTAGCAAGTTAATATGTAAAAACACCTTGAACAGTAAAAAAGCAAAAGAGCACATTTTCTTTTAATTTCTAAGTAAGAAGAAAGTGAGGCTGGAAAAAAGATCGAGAACCGATCGATCGATTTCACTGTTTATAAATATATATATTTATAATTTTTTTTATAAAGCACCGCACAATATTCTATATGCACAATAGCACAATATTCTATGCACAATTGCACAATTACTGTTCTAACCACAAATTTTATTTACAATGTTTCTTGTTTATTGTATATTTTTATTATATTATTGTGTGTCTTCACCGCCAGCCCCATTGCCATACTGATGGCTGTACTGCACAGGTAATCACAATGCACAAGTTCTATGTTTAAAAGCTCGCTCGCACAAAATGTATTTGCACGGTAATGTGTCCTAACATTATGTACATCTGTATCATGTCTGCCTTTTTTTATATAATTATATATGCAAAATGCACCTGCACCTGCACCTAATCTCATATCATCCGATAAAGATTCATCGAACTTCATCTTCTGAGCGTGTGTCTAGATCTATTTGGAAATAAGTAAACGAGAAAAAATAAACAGATATTTTCTCGTTTATTTAATTCGCTTGTATTTATACACACGTGAAATATGTCGTGCGTGTGGTATGTGTGATATTTGTAAAAGAATGTTGTGACTAATAAGAATTGAAGATTTGTGGTATAAAAATCATTTGATGTAAAAGATTGGTAATTAGCTTATTTGAAATACTTTACGATTGATCCAGCACCACTAAAATTCAGTAGGGGTAAATTGAATCAAATAATTATCCTCTCATGAATATACAACACAATGCATTCATATTTTTTACTAATAAGGTATGTATATGAATATTATTTTACAAATATGGTAAGAAATACGATGATTCCATATAAGAAGGAAATGCAAACGGCCTACACCATAGTTAAAAAATCGAGAAAAAGAAGATGTTGTGATACAAGCACAAGGGGAGGAATACAAATGGTGACGTATATAACATTACAAAAGAAGATAATTTCAACATTATACAACATATGACATAGAGGAAAATTATTACAAATAGAACAGATTGCTTATCTTATAATGTAAATAAAATAACTATTCAATTTACCCCACCTTGGCGCTGGAATGATTACCTCTTGTTTCGTAGAAAAAAACCGTAAATATTACCCTTATTGTTATAATACAATTTTTGATAAATCTATGAAATTCGTAAAAAGCTATCCATTTCGTAAAGTAATTTTAGATCAAAATAACTATACTAACACCTCTAATAGAATAACCTAAAGCTTCAAAGTAATCATACAATCGATTGTTATAAACTAAGAACGAATCATGTACCCTCAATCATTGTATCATTGACGAAATCATTTGTCTCATGATACCAAACAGGGTTGAAAGTATGTCTGTGTGTGTGTCTGTAATTTCATCTATATATCCATGACTACCTCACATTCGACGTAACTAATCGGGATATCGGTGCGTGTTTTTCAGCAAGGGCAAGGGAAGATTTGGAGTAGCCCGAAGTTTCATCGCAACCAGAAGCGGTCTTTTGCGTTGGCATGATCATCAGCAGAACGATGATACTAGAGAAGAACCGTGAGTTTATGATTTCACGTCATCGAATATAAGAATCATATGAAATTTCACCTTATGACAAGCATAAAAAATACCTCTTTCATGTTGCATAAAATATTCAAAATGCGGGTTGGCTCGTGAGCTCTAATGCGGGTTTGTTCTTCATCAGAGATTTCGCTGACAACTACAGGAGGGCCATGGACTCGACATGGTACAAAAGGGCAGTCGATCAGCATTCGGTCGAGCCCGAGAGCTTCGTTTTTAGCGTTTCCTTCGATGCAGGTACGAGTCGATTAAGTATCATCTATAATTTTTCACCTGAAAAATGATTAATCAAACAAAATTTTCAGCTGACAATCCCAGACCATTAGTGACGGCTACTCACGCGATCTTCGTCGAGAGCAAGGGA
This sequence comes from Pteromalus puparum, assembly GCA_012977825.3. Classification (NCBI taxonomy): domain Eukaryota; kingdom Metazoa; phylum Arthropoda; class Insecta; order Hymenoptera; family Pteromalidae; genus Pteromalus; species Pteromalus puparum. Next base: position 1,824,815 of record CM053172.1, read on the forward strand.
CACAAGGCTCCAGCCGCAGTTGTGGGAATCCAGTTCCATCATGCGTCACTGTCGTCACACTTCGTCAACGTCACGTCCACCGTGAGTATCTGCAATAACGCACAAAGTCGAATCTCGCAATGAATAAACTAAGAAGATAAATTTTAACCTTGACTTTGTGCCTTCAGTGTTTCGGAAACACGGTTTGCAAGAAGAACTGCGCTTCGGACGATTTAGACTGTTACATACTGGACAACAACGGCTTCATCATCATCAGCGAGAAGCACGAGCATACCGGCAAATTCTTCGGTGATATCGACGGAACTATCATGGATTCTTTGGTGCAGGACAGGATATTCAAACGAGTCAACGTTGTAGACTATCAGGGCGTCTGCTCGCCGCAGTCCTCCCACATATCCGCTGCCCCTACGTCGTCGTCTTACTCTATCTTGAAGATCATCGCAGCCGTAGGCAACTTCATGTGGACTTGGACTGTCAACTTGAACTTGGTAGACGCGCTTCAGCCGATATGGGCCTATGCATCCGACTCTGACAATGATGGTAATGTACAAAATTTATTTTTTTCGAACTGCTCCTCCTAATATATTGTTCGGTAAATAAAAGGTGCCTTTTGTCAATATGAATGAAAGAAATAAATCCTCTAGACGCAACGCACTGAAAACATTTTTTTTTTTCAATGCATCGCTCAGAAAGAAATCACCACAAAGAGATTGATAAAATAAACATGCGCTCTGCGTATACGGGATCAATATGGTTTTTTATTATTCATCGCGCGTGCATTGTAACTGCCGCAAAAAATGATAATAAAATTTCATATTTCTCCGTGAGTTTTACCGAGGTAGAAGTTTTTTTTCCTTATGTTAGAGAAAAAAAGAATAATAAAACAAATATTTCTCTCTGAAAGATAGCAATAAATAGAAATTAGTTAAATAAAATTATTTTTAACTTTATTTAAGCAATCTGTAGAACTGTTATTTTCTCATAAAGTTTCCTTCCTGTCAATTCTATAGACTAGCATTTTCAGTTTCTACTATATTATTTATGTTTAAAATATAGACATTCTGCATTTGTCTTCTGTCTACTCTATTTCTCATTGAATCTCAAATGCGACATGTCCATAACTAATTCACGATAAAACTCCCAGGCAGAAATAATACGATTTTTTTGGCTAATTATTCATCAATATTTAATAGAATAAGTCAAGCTGGTATTATTATCTTATGAATCCAATTTTAATATACATGCATAAAAATACGTTCGATTGTCGATGCTTCAACTTAACATTTTAGCAAATTAGCTAAAAATAAAATTTTATACGAGCTAAATTTTTATCAATAATTCACTGTCATGGTTTGTAAAATTCTTCAGGAAATTTAGTATATCCCGATGGTGAAAATTACCCACCAGAAATGACGGATGAGGTCACAGTGGAGAATGAAGATCTACCTCCATACCCTCCAGTGGTGCAACCACCACCTCCGACCACCACGACTCACTCGACGACAACGAATTTCCCACCGCACAAGTTGCGAACCTGTGAGAAAAACACAGACCTGTACATTCTACAACCTGACAGGCTCAATACCAGTGGCCAGGGCAATCCGCTCAAAGGCAAGCTGACCAACTGCCACTTGTCTGGATGTGAAAGGTAACGAATAGTCAAAAACCTTATAGGTCAAGCCATATACTTCAGCTACAAGAGATTATGGTACCGGTGTTCCAAAAAGCTTGCTATGTATGATCGCGCATTTTCGCTTTCCAGGCCGTTCAGTGTGCAGAAGATCAGTCATACGAACCTGATCCTCCTCGTGGTGGACACGCTCTGCCCATGCGGCACCAAGAAACTCGGCATCAGGCCGTTCGAGGCCATGTCTGAGCCAGGCGCATGCACAGCCCGGCGCGAACGACTTTACCGACGCAGACCTGCCAAGTGCATCAACTACCATCCGGAAGAGCTGGAGATCAAGGTCTGCGGAGGTTCGAGCAAGACAACCAGTCTGCAGCTCGGTTTGCTACTCATCGGTCTACTCGTCGCTCATCTGACGTGACTTGGCGGTCGGTAAGCGTGTCAAGCACGATACTGAACCGTCGGTAAAAAAGGGGAAAATTGTACGCAGTTGGAAAGGTACGCAGACAACGATTATTCGGAAGTCGAAGCGTTTTTACTATATGCCCCTGTTGCGAAAAAACGAGGGTAGTCAAGCTACTGCTCGTCCAAAGGGGTTGTAGTAGCATGAGAGTCGGTACATGTGTTACCGACTGAGTAAGTGCCGTGGAAAGTAGTATTTTACCGATTTTTAAAGATTTTACGTAGATTTGAAGGTAGGATTCGATTCTCATTAGTTAGATTTGAAGCCATTATTTCGATTTTTTAGCCATCGAATTAGCGGAAACAATGTGGTAACTTCTAAGTAGGATCTATTGAGAAATTGATAGTTTTTTTGTAAGGCAGTGATTGTACCGTTAAAAAACGAGGCAATCCAACAGTTTCACTCGCTAATCGAGTGCAACTGTCACAAAATACCTTATGCAAAAAGTGTCAGTTTCTATCGAACATAATTAGTTTTGATGAATATAATTAGTAAATGCTATATTTGTAATAAATTTACCGAAATAATCGCTTTGAACTAACAACATAGATTGCGTATCTTACATGAATAAGAAATGTTAGATTTTAAAAAAAGGGTCTTTAAATTCATATTAACTCAGTCGGTAACGAAAATTCGTATAGAAAAACCAATCGTTCGCTCCTAAAATTTCCTCAAAAATAAAATTAAAGCGATAAAAGCCCAAAGTATATAAAAAAAAACATTTCCAGCTGCGTAGACGACGAAGACTATAACGAAAAAAAAAGAAGCAAGAATACCGAGCGATTTTCGAAGAGAAACGCAAACGAATGCCACGTATACAGAAACACACATCGAGGCGGTTTTCCTTTTTCGAGAAAAAAAAAACAAACCAAAAAATAAATAAAAATACAATTGCGAAGCAATAGGATCGTAAACGAAGAATCGCGAGGAGCGCGTTCGCGAAAACGAAAAGAGTGGGAAACGACGCAGCTCCTCCCGACGAAGCACAAAGAAAGAAAAAAAGAAACCTATTTTTTGCAAATTCTTTCTTTTAGAGAATTCGTACGAGAGACCGAAAGCGTGTGTGCGAGAGTGAGAATGAGTGATTCAAGTATATACAATAAAGAAATATATACTTTTTCGCGAGTTTCTAGCTTTGACATATACGTGATGATTGAAGTAGTAGACCTTTTTCGCCAAGGTAAAAATAAAAAGCGAAAAAAAAATAATAATATTGAAAATACGGGCTATTAGCGGCCCGAGAAAGGTCGCATCAACGAGTTGAGAGAAAAAAAAACGAGAAATGAGAAAGAAGTCCTGGCGCTGGCAGCCAGTAGTCGAACAAGAGCTTTTTTCGAGAAGAGAACCTAACTAAGGACGTGTATAGAGAAGAGAGAAACAAGAGGGGGACAGAGAACAACGCGCACACAAATTTTACTAACGATCTAAATACACCTACGTAGGTTATTATCGATTAAGTTATTAAATACCGAGCATGAAAAGAATAAAGAGAAAGAAGAAGAAGAATAATCATGAGACGAAATACGTTCATATATCTAGACTCGATCGAGCGAGGATGGATCCATCGATCTTGGATTCTAATGATTCCGCGCACAGACGTGAGAGGCCGTCCACATGAATAAAAAAAAAATATGAACGAGAGCACCATACTATATTATACGCGCGGGGACGTTTTTCCGTTTTTCGACGCGTGATACACACCTCCCACTCACATGCACACTCACATGTAATATACGTAAAGCCAGTGCACAAATGTAATTCCGCGTATGAGGCAGCATGAAATGATTTTTTATCGATCAGTCGGTCGACGCTGACGTGATAATCAAAATTATCGGTTTTTTTTTTTATATATTCATTTTGATCTTGAGTGTTCGATTATGTGAGAATCAAAAGCCATGATAGCACCGTTAATAACATCAGCTTTTTTGTATTTTTGTATACATTACAATATATCTTTTGATTTTTGTCAGACGCGTTACACAAGGCAATATAGTCTTTTTTACCTTTTGCTAAAGTAATAACACTTACGGTCTACTAAGAAAACAGGCAAAAGTTCCAGGTTTCATCGACGCCTAATCGAGGAGTTATAGCTATGCGCTATATTAAACCTACTACAAAATCCATGTTCATATATAATTATACCTATACATCTCGCGGAAGGAAGAATATAAAGCAAACTAAAAGACAAAAATGGAAAAACACAGCTACAGCACAAGTTATGTATTTCACATCTATCCGTAAAAAATATAACACAGGTGCCTTCGAGTTTGATTTACAAAAAAAAAATGAAAAAAAAAGTATCTAACGTCTGACGCGAAAAGTCGATAATATAGGTCTCATCGAGAGGGTAAACCAAAATAATACCACGAAAGCGAGTTATAAACAAAAAAAAAGAACGACACCCACAGAAACATCAAAGTCGAACATAACCGACAGAAAGCTCGAGCGCTTGAAAAGCGCAAGACGCGATCAACTATGAGAGAATAAAAAATATACGAGGAGAAACTTGAAAAGCATCTCCGAGAGCAGATCGAAAAAAAAAACGCGATGCGAGGATTCCGTTCACGTTCCCATACATTTCTCGTGTGACTCCTATGCGTATGCGTGTGTGATGTGTTTCGAATGTACAGTACGTATAATTAATACCTATAGAAAAATTGGCGCAAGAAAAAGGTTCGCCGATCTCGAGGAAAAGAAAAATCTTCATTAGTCGTTTGTAGAAAGTTTCCCCCCTTTTTGAAACGTGGATAAGGAGATACGAAATCGTGTAACGAGGTTCTACTTTTCACACTTATTTTTTCTCTCATGAGTATTAAATAACTAAGCAAAAGGACACGATATCCCGTTGACACTGTTGACAATATATGATATTATATACTTGTGAAGTATTAACATTAGCCCCGATTTTCGAGCTCTTATCGTGTTGATGGCGTTTGAGGCTTTTAAACAAAAATTAACGAGAAAAAACGGAGTCGACAAACAAAATATATTAAATATAGTGATGATCTCTAATCTTTATACTCTAGTAAAAGGATTAAAAAAAATAAAATAAATAAACGTTATCATTATCTCCCTGTTTTTTCGTTTTAAATGTTGAGATATTTCTAGTATACTTATGAAAACTAAAGGCGAGCCGATAAAAAAGGAGCAAACTTATTATATAGAATCGTGTCTAACCCCCCTTTGAATTTTTCGATGAGAAAGAGGCGCTCGCGATTTTTCCGGAGTTTCCTCGTTAACGATATGTACACAAGTGGGCTGAGGATCTTGGCAAAAGAGAAAAATGTTCTCCACGGCTCTCGCGAATATTTTCGAGTACAGGCTTTATGGCAGCGAGACAATGAATTTTCACGAATTGTAGAGAGAATTAGTTGTCAATTTTGCTATAATGTGATATATACTGTTGACTTAATTATTAGTATAACGAAAATTAGAATAGTGTTATTGGGTATGATATTATATTCGATTCTATATTGACTTTGTTTATTGTTGTGAGGAAATTTTATAAAGTAAGATCAAATCTTCGTATTAGATGATATATATCGTGGGAAACGATTAGACCAATTTTATTATTTACGCGGCTATAATGATATTTTATATAGTTTATATGATGCTAGATACTTATATTATTAGAGGAAAAATAGTACAATCCAAAATAATGGTCGTAGATTGATAACGATATATTCTTTATTTACTGTACTATATATTTGTATAAATTATATGTTTAATTTATTGTAGAAAAATTAATTATTACGTTATAAGAAAATTCACGCGCACTTCCATTAATTTAAAGAAAAATAGTACAATAATTAGATATTTAGTAAGACAACGCATGCATTACACTCTTCCTTTACGAAAAGTGATGGGTTGCCATAAAGCCGGTACTAAGAAACACTGCACCGCACAATATTGAAAAAAAAAATCTTTGCCAGGGTCCGGACTCGTTGCGTCAAAAAATACAGCAGAAAAATTGCGGCGAGAAATGAAGAGCAGAAATTATATTATTGTACGATATACAATCTAGATGCATAATATTTAATTGTTGAGAGATGTGAGCGAGCGCGCGAAAAGTGGAAGAAATGAGAGGAAAAAACAAAGAGAGAAAAAGATGAGAATTACGAACCTTGCAGACAATACAGCACATTATTAGAATTTGTACTCCGCGACGGCTTGGGAAGCTCCACGCGCGGTTACTTTAGCATAAAAAGGTATATATATTATATACATAATTAATATATATTATATAGATAATAAAGTTACTGTTGTTATGATCATTATTATAATATCGCGTTTATTATACACCGAGTTTTTTCGTAAAATTCAACGGTTTTACAGTATCTTTTAAACAAACAGAATATAAATCGAACAAATATTACGAAGGATGACAAAAAAAAAAAATAAAACAAACTATATATCTCTCGTGTCGATGGCGAGAATAATGTATATCATATAGCATATATCGCCGCCGACACGCAAGACGTTCTCGCATCGCCCCCGATATATATAGAACGAGAGAAGAAAAAACGGATATGGGACGTGTGTTTTAACGACGAAGAACAAAAAAACGGTACGAGTCGGTGGTTTCCGCGTGTACTTTATATATGTATATCTCTAAAACGATATGAAAAAAAACACTTGTAAGCGAAAAACGCGTAATCTTCTCGCGCTGTATTTTAAGCGGAAAGCATATATTTACGACTCTCTAAATTTTTTTAAGTATAAACGCGAGTGATTTAATCTTCCATTAAAAGTGTGTTGTTAGTGTACACTATAATTCTCTCTCTATTACTGTGGAGTTTAATGACGTATATTGTGCGAAGTTTGTTTTCGCGTATATGTATATCACACTGCACAGACACACGAACATGATTTTTGAGAGAGGAGTGTGTTTCCCCTTTTTTAGACGAATTTGTTAGGTGTAGAGGTATACTCATATCGTACATATTTTATTATCAAGCTTTTATATAAATATCTATGAAACAAAAGCTTTAAAAGAACGAGTCTTTATAATTCTAGACGTGTTTTGATATAAAATAAAAATCTTAAATTTTTAACGAAAAAAAAATACGATTTTCACTGTGTTTTGCTGGAAAATATTTAGAGTAGCGAAAAAAAAAAACTATTGAGAAAAACATAATGACGGTGGACAGGAGGAGTATAAAAAAAAAATAATAATTGACTGCTCAACGTTGGCTTCCAAAAAATACAAACTAAACAAAAACCGCTTGCCTAAATACATCGCAAAAAATGTCAAACGGTAACTATTATAGCATTTACCTAAGACAAGAAGAAAAAGACTAAGAAAATTTTCGAGAAAATACGCGCGCTTGGGACTCTTTTTTGTGTTTCTGAACTTTTCCGAGCTTCGAGAGTCGTGCGTTACGCGTTTACTTACGGTGTAACGATGATTTTTTCGAAGACGATTTGCTCGCAATACGATGTAATGTACACACAAACACAAACAAAAAAAAAACTTCGAACGTCCTATACAAACAAAAAAATTAAGATAAAAAAGGAGTGTGTGCAACCGAAATGAAGGCAGACAAATATATACGAGAGGTGTGTTGTAGGGAATTTTTCCCTCGATGTACGGGCAACGAAAGCGTCTTTGAGACAGAGATGAAGATGAAAAAGCGACGGGAGAAAAATCCTGAAAAATAACAAAAAAAAAAAGAGAAAAAAAGTTAAAAAGGTAAAACAATAAGAAACGTCCTAGACGTCATGCTAGGGGTGAAAAATGAGTTAATCAAACTGTATCACCGACGCTGAAAAAAAAACCAACAAATTCACCTTGAGCCCGCGTATCTCTTCTCAGGTCCGAGATTGAACGAAAAAAAAGGGAAATTCGAGGGAGAGAGATGTCGTTGAGAGTATGTGAGCGAACAAAAAAAAATTACAATAGGGGACCGAATGAAACGGTTGATAATAAAAAAAAAAAAAAAAAAACAAAACAAAGCGTGCAAAGTCGCGAAAGACTCTAGAAGATATTCGTTTAAGATTAAGGAGAGAAAACAAGATGAAAAAAAAACAGGGACGGGTTGAGGTTCATTGAAAAATGGAACCTAAACGAGCAGGAGGGTGAAGGAAAAATAGAGATGAAAAGCGAAAAAAAAAACATGAAAATCCTTTTAAAGTGTCCCTGGATACTACTAAGTCTTCCATTATTCATACGTTAATGTTTAAACTGATGAGTATATTTGAAGTGAAAAAAAAGATATAAAGTGTAACATATAAATTTATCGAATTCATCATATCGATAACTATTAACTATAACTGAAAAAAAAAAATTACTCACACGAGCAAGCACGTGCAGCGACGACGATGTTTTACAGGGGTGAGGGCGAGGTTCTCGGGGCGATTGCTCGATCTTTTGAAACCGGATTTTTTTTATTTTTCAAATTCAGAGTCAATATCGCATTACGTTACGTAAAGATGAAAACGAATCGAAGCCAATCGTACTCAAAGATGTAATCTGCCGAAATTAACGAGGCAGACACCCAGCATGAGATCTAGCAATCGCTCCAAAAGATGTGCGGTATTTAAGCGCTACAAACGGTTTTGTATCTTTTGCAGTATAAATATTCTATACTTGTTCGAAGGCGTTTTATGAGATGTACTCGATGTCATATTCCATCTGCTTAGCTATAATAAAGAAGCGAAAAATGACGAAAAAGCCACAAAAAAAAATTGACAAGATACTGTACTGTGCAGCAACGTTTTGGAAAAGCGAGAGGGAGCGAATAATAGCCAGGCTGAATGAGAGAACATGAGAGAAACAAGGGACTCTGCGTCTGAGTTGCTCGCGTGACTTCCAACAATGCCCTATGATATATAATAATATTAATGATAATAACGATAATATTAATAATAACGATATACTATAATGATAATTCGCCAGCGAAAGAAAAAAAACGAGGAAAATGACAAATTGGCCTATTTTTGTATAATATCCAAAATATACAAAAAAAAAAAAGGAAGGTGAAGCCTACGCGAACTCTTCCTCGCGTCTGCAGCTCTTTTTTCACTACCCTTATACGACGATAAGCCTTCGGTTTTGTTTATTTTCAACGGAAAACGAGAGGATATTATAAAAACGCGCAAATTGTAACGTAAAAATCCCCCAGACTAACACAGAAAACACATGGCTCTATATCGAGTAAATTGTAGCAACTTCGGCACTCGGTCCCTCGCTTCGCTGAATTCCAAAGCAGATGTAAAACCAAAATCCATTGCGTCGATGTCGAGAGAACTTATCACCGACGGACTTCCGATGGCCTTAAGTTTACGATTGTCATTGAGTGTGAGAAGGCTCAGAAGTTGTTTCGAAAGCTTTGGAGAATGCAAAAGACCTGTACTGAGTTTTGCGATCAAAAATGCACACTACAGTTGGTGAATCAGTATAGTCGGTACTGGGAGAAACTTTTGCATTGTCTACAAGCGTATGTCGGCGTTAAAAAAAAAAGAATCTTGAGAAGCGCGATTCAGCGACTCGAGAAACTCGCCTGCTCATCGTTTCGCATTTTTCAGATCTTTTCCGGCCACGTGATGTACACACACACATATGAATATTATAATTCAATGGGCTTTGCGTTAATATGACACTTGTGTTCCTCATCTGTCGAATTGATCATTTAACAATTCTCTATTATATATACGTGAACAAAAAATTATAACGAGAATTCTCGTATTTCTATATTCGACGTTGTTGAGTGAAGAAAAAAAATATTTGCCGACACTTTTTTAACGAGAGTAAAATTATACGATCGATCTCACAAGTAGCTTCTGATTTGCGAGCAAATGAAATTTTTCGTGAACAGAAAATTTCTGTGATATGCATTGAGGAAAATAATGTGTATATATATATATTGTTCGAGCATTCAAAACATAATTTTTTGTTCTCGTGCGTACGCTAAACTAAATTATAAAAAAAAGCGTCGAGCGATCCTTCGGCATCATATTCGTTTAGACAATAAGGACAAAATTTTGACAAGACGTACAAATTTCATCGGTCGGGTTATTTCTTGACAATATTCTTTTTGTAAAATATCGATTCAAGGCACTAATAGTGAACTGCAAAACACCAAATGACGTATGTAAAATCAACATATCTTTGTTTAGCATATAATTGCATACTTGGACCGTTTGTCGGATTGTCGCGCGCGTTTTAACAAATTTATCAATTGATTGAAACTCTACATCACTTCCAGACGAAATCTTCGATTATCAGTACAAATTTTTGATAATTTTAGCACTTTTTATACTCTGCACTATTTTAAAATTTCAAAATTGCATATCCTCAAGAAAAGGCAAACGTTTCAAGTGCTCGAACGCGTACATTATCCGACGTGGAAATTCTCAACCGATGGAATTTTAGTCTCGCCGAAGGTGAACTCGAGAAAATATGGATAATCGCGAGAGCGAAGCAAGAAAACGCTGATGGATCTAGCTGAAGAGATGAGAAAACAGAGTCACGATGCATATGAGATTGCGTGCATATATATATATAAAATATATTGAATCAGGCGATATAAACTCGGCGCATCGTTTTTTGCCGCAGGTTGTCTCTTGTACTTCTTAGCCTAAACCGTGTATACTTTTTAATTACGATTCAATTATAAATTCAATTCAATTCACTCGAATTCAATGTGACGCAAAAGACTGCAAAGATATAAAATATATAAAAAAAAATCTTAGTGACTAGGTTTCTCATTTTGTAAATATAAAGAAAAAAAGATACGAGTACTGATTATGATTGTACGACTTTACAAAATAATAAAATAAACTAATTAATGAAATACAGGATGATCGAGACAGATGTGTAATTTTACGCGATGACACGAGGAGCGTTTAACGAAGGCAAAACCGTACGAAATTTAATTTACACTGCGAACACAAAAATAATAATATTATATTTAATGAAGCAAAAGTTATTTAAAACAAAACAGTTGAAGACAAAAGACGTGGTAATAGAGCAGCTATACGCTGGAGCGTGCGAGGCTGGATAAAGATAAAATGTTTAACCAAAAAATGTGTCCGGATTTGGCATGACAAAGAAAAACGACAATGGAATAATGCAAAAGAAAACAAAAAATCATACTCGCTCGCCAGCTAAAGATAAAAAAAAAATAATCAAAGCGTACGAACATTGTGTTACACATTGAATTAAATTACTGTAATTTACTCAATCATAAGGCTTCAAATAGCTTTAAACAGGCTCTCAAGCAGGATCGTGAATTCCTAAATATACATTTAAAAATGTAAAAATACTGAGATCTATTGTATAGCAATAAAATAATGTATTACGACAAGTGTCACTTATATTAATCTGGCTTTTTATTTGTTTGTTTGTTTCCCTGTCTCCACGTATGTGTACGACACTCAACTATAACAACAAATTATAGCTGTTTCAGACTTAAATTTTGTTTTCGTATAAAAATACGGTTTTGTATAATTCATTACATAAATACATTCGTTGCGCGTTCTCAAAATAATGTATACGTACAAAATACATGAAAATTCATTAAAAAAATATTAGTCTACTTGCAGAGCGAAGTTATTGACACTTTTGATAAGTTCTTTGATACAAAGAGAAATACGAAATTCCGCAAAACCTACGTTTACTTTGTATAAAAGTTAAAATTGTTAAAAATAACTAATGACTGAAGGGCCCTGTACAAATTTCATACAAAAGTTTCATACTTTTGATTTCACTGTGGTCATGGTCAAGTATTCCTCACTCTTCCTCGTATTTACCTATATATCACAACTTTCATTTAAAATTAATCTACCAATTTGACAGGCAAACCTCGCACAACAATGGCAGCAGACGTCATATACTGTTTGCATATATCCTTTGACTTGGCCACAGCTAGCAGCATGTCTGGTTCATTTTTGACGTTTACAATACGACCTTGAAATTCTAGAAAAAAAAACCAAACATTAAACCGAGTACAATAAAAAATGAATTATTATTCGATAAAAGTTGTTGCAAAATTTACCGATTTTTCCATGGCTCCACAAAGATTCTTTGACACCATTCCAAGATCGTTTGTCTTCGGATGATGCCCATTTACTCATGAATTTTGCTGTCATCAGGTCAATTTCTCCATCAGTTACTTCCCATAACATTCCTAGTATACACGGACTAAAAGAATATAAAGTATTATTTAACTATCAAAATATATGGGTAAAACTAAATCAGTAAATATATACCTGCAAGCCATCAGATACTGATTCGATACTCCATATGCTGGCATTCTTCCACCAGATGGTATGAGTTTTATACTACTGCAGCCAAATAAGAATACAGAAGCCATAACTCTCATTCTTTCAATTTCCTCGCCGTTCAAGAACTGTATACCACTTCCATGTCCACTGTAGCTGTATTTCAATTTAACAAACGTGAGTTACTCATAAATTCCTTATGCATACGAAATTTAAAAAAGTTAAAGCCTTTTTTGAACTTACAGAAGTACGTGGTATAGTTTGAGGGCATTTTTGAAAAATTCCAGTTCTGGCTTTCTGCCATACAGTCCTTTCCAATTTGGTAACCAATACTGGATAAAGGATTTCAATCTGTTTTCCATTTTGGCTAAATCCGCGGACGGATTGACAATAAATGTTCCCAAATCTTCAGATTTTTTAACTATTTTGTAACCTGCTTCCATAGTATCCTGATGTTGCTTGAACAGAGCGTATGCAATGTGCAGAGAAGGAAATCTTGTGACAGGTTGATGTTTCAATATTTTCATTGATTCAAATGACAAGAGATCTAAACACTAAATAAATACAAAATATGTTAAACTCAAATGAAAGATACATTAAAAGAGAATAAAAAACTATTACTTACTTCATCTAAAATTAAAATAAGTGTTTTCCTTTTTGCAGTCTTCAATGGTCCCATGACTTTGGTTTTTGCTACAATAGACAATACCATATTTTTGGCAAGTTTTGCTTGTGTGGGTAAAATTTTTTTAACTACCCTTTCAATTTCATACGGTTCAAGATAACAAGCTCCACAAGCAATTTTTTTTAGAAGCCAACGAGTTTTCATTGGAAATTCTTTTCTACCAAAAAAATGAAAAATAATTAGATATAAAACACCACTTCTGTGATGAAATCCAAAATGATTTCTACTTACATCAAAGAATCCGCTATCAGCTTATCGATCATATCGTGAATATCCTTTACTAAGTCTAAACACTCTAAATAATCAGCTAATAGAAGAACTCTCCATTCCCTTAACCAGGAAGACTCCAATTCTGTGATTGCACCCTAAATATGTCAAAGAATATAAAATTATTGAATGCATACTGATCTAATAAGAAGTAAAAACTATAATACTTACATTCATTTGCTCATTCTGCCTCTTGCGCATTTTCCAGTACAAGTCGTTATTGTTGTAAATATTTGATAAATCTGACTTGTTGGAATTCAGAAGTGATTCCACCTCGGTGAGGATGTCATACTTTGAATCGGAACCTGGTTTTGGAACTTCAACACAGATAGGATAGCAGGCGTTCTTTCCTGTAGGAAGAGTCATAATGTAAAGGCCATGCGAGGGTTTTAAAGTATAAGCTGCCTCTTCTGGTTGCATCCTGCGCCTTATGTGTTTTAAATGCTCGTGTTCAGCCGTTATCTGCACAACATACCATTCTGAAAGAAAGGGAAAAATAATTTTTGAATTATTTCAGCATGCAATAGAATTGAAATAATATCCATCAAAACAAACCTGTTGGCAGTTCTTTGAGTGTGGACACAAGTGTTGCTGGATTAGTTTTGGCAAGAATGTGATCAGTGTCGAGATCTTTTATATTCAAATTGTTGACCATTGGTTCTGAGAGGACCCTATGTCGCACACTCATTTTCGTTGTTCTGTACATTATCTGTTGGCGTAAAGAGGCTGCATGCGATCCTATGAGATAACAGCAAGCGTCTAAATCTTTTCCAAGCTGAAAATACAAGTACCCAGGACTATAAGTCAGCCTTTCGATACTTCAACAACTTCTCACAGAACCACTAGAAACTTTTTGACATAAAAAAATACACTTACAGCAAAGCAGGACATAGCCATCATCTTGTAGGTGCTGGAGCTCTCTACAGAAGCAACGTTGATCAGTGACGAATCGATAAACGTATTCATCTCCGCATCGAATTTTTTTATAGTCATCTGCGTCTTTTTCTTACTCGTCTTCCTTCTTTTTAGGATCCTTTCCAGGACATTGTCCAGCATGGACGAGGACTTCTCCTCGGATTTTCCATTTGAGATTTGAGTTTTTTTGGGAGACACGGAAGAAAGATAGGAGTCATAGTCGAGGGTCTGAGGCTTCAGGTAGTCGGTGACTATTGCCGAGGGGACGACGATGTTCTTAGGACAGGGCACCTCTCGAAGAACACCAGGCGACGACATTCTGGCGCAGGTCGACCGCTTTGTTGACACTTGTCAGTCGATAGCCGTTAGCGTGTTTTAAACTGCGGGAAAAGGCGGTTATATTTACCATGAGAGTATGCAGGTTAGGTAGAGGGAAAACTCGAGGAGCGATAGTGGCGATGCCTGGCGTCGGTAAGTGAAACAGAGACTTTTACGCGGGAAATTTGAACGGACTACTTGAGTGTTTAGAACTTTTAGTAACTATAATCAACAACGTATATAAAGGTAGGTATTTTGGGTTATTCGTCATTTTAATTAATTTCGAATGTCCTATTTTGATTGATAATGCATAATATATTTATATGTTTAAAAACTGCTTTACAATCATCACCTCGAAAATCGCATATATTTGGACTTGCCTCTTCGGGCTTTTTCGATACCTCCGACCGTTTTCTCAGAAATCTAGACCCCACAGGCTTAAAGGGGACCAAAAAACGAAGAAAATCCCGTAGAGTGAGCCCCGGCACAAGCCCTGCTATGGGTCGAAGAAACGCCTCGATACGGGACCTCAAAAACTGCCTATATTTGGGCTGGACTCTTTGGGCTTTTTCGATACCTCCGACCGTTTTCTCAGAAATCTAGACCCCACAGGCTTGAAGGGGATCAAAAAACGAAGAAAATCCCGTAGAGTGAGTCCCGGCACAAGCCCTGCTATGGGTCGAAGAATCGCCTCTACACAGGACCTCAAAAACCGCGTATATTTGGGCTAGACTCTTTGGGCTTTTTCGATACCTCCGACCGTTTTCTCAGAAATCTAGACCCCACAGGCTTAAAGGGGACCAAAAAACGAAGAAAATCCCGTTGAGTGAGCCCCGGCACAAGCCCTGCTATGGGTCGAAGAATCGCCTCGAAACGGGACCTCGAAAACCGCGTATATTTGGGCTGGACTCTTTGGGCTTTTTCGATACCTCCGACCGTTTTCTCAGAAATCTAGACCCCACAGGCTTAAAGGGGACCAAAAAACGAAGAAAATCCCGTTGAGTGAGCCCCGGCACAAGCCCTGCTATGGGTCGAAGAATCGCCTCGAAACGGGACCTCGAAAACCGCGTATATTTGGGCTGGACTCTTTGGGCTTTTTCGATACCTCCGACCGTTTTCTCAGAAATCTAGACCCCACAGGCTTAAAGGGGACCAAAAAACGAAGAAAATCCCGTTGAGTGAGCCCCGGCACAAGCCCTGCTATGGGTCGAAGAATCGCCTCGAAACGGGACCTCGAAAACCGCGTATATTTGGGCTGGACTCTTTGGGCTTTTTCGATACCTCCGACCGTTTTCTCAGAAATCTAGACCCCACAGGCTTAAAGGGGACCAAAAAACGAAGAAAATCCCGTTGAGTGAGCCCCGGCACAAGCCCTGCTATGGGTCGAAGAATCGCCTCGAAACGGGACCTCGAAAACCGCGTATATTTGGGCTGGACTCTTTGGGCTTTTTCGATACCTCCGACCGTTTTCTCAGAAATCTAGACCCCACAGGCTTAAAGGGGACCAAAAAACGAAGAAAATCCCGTAGAGTGAGCCCCGGCACAAGCACTGCTATGGGGCGAAGAATCGTCTCTACACAGGACCTCGAAAATCGCGTATATTTGGGCTTGACTCTTGGGGCTTTTTCGATACCTCTGACCGTTTTCTCAGAAATTTAGACCCCACCGGCTTGAAGGGGGCTCTGCCCTTCGGGCATCTTCGGTTCGTTCCGTCGGGAAAGTCGTGAAAGAAAATCGGGATTTTGACTCGCGTTACTACTTCCGCGGTAGTAGTTTTAGTTGCCATAATATATTTGAAATAAGGGAGCTCGTTGCTTACCATCATAATATGCCAAATTATAATTATATAACATATCTTATTGGGTTCACGCACCGATGCAATGCCTTATCCAATGAGAAGAGATAAAAAAATGTATACAAAAACAAACGGAGGTCATATTTTAGGATTTTCCCATTAGCCAACTTAATGAAGATATACACAATGCAATCAGTATACCTTCTTGATAATTTTTTTTTTTTTTGACGCCTTACGTCTATATAAACCGCGAAATCTCGATCCGAAATGTAAAACAGTTGCAGACGCCGTTAAAAGAGGACGTGGAAATTAGCATTATTGTAGGTATTTTTATCTACTCTTCTACAGTAAAATATAATATAATTAGTCCCATTACATTATATTTCTACAAAAATAGCGTAAATTTATGGATTTTAACATAAATGCTGAAATATGATGAATTTGTTTCAATAATTGTAAGACCGTTATTGAATTTAAATAATGGGTTTCTTCGATAAACGTGGGAATGATTTCCTCACAAAACCGTAAATAAATAATATAAAATTTTGTTTAACCATATTTAAAACTACATGATTTCTTACAGAAATCTGATCAAGTCCTCAGCAGCTTGCGATGTCAAAGATGAAGCTGCCAACGTTTGTGGTGCTCTTGGCGCTATTTTGTTTAGGTCACAGCCAGGAGCCAACAGAATATTTGGACGTGACAAGTTCCATGAGTTCATTTCAAGCTCAGTACAAATATGAACCTAATATCGTAACCATAAGAAATCAAATCTACACTGTCTACTTAAAAAAGCATTTTTCTTATTCTGGTGATGGCGATTCAGCCGAGTTAATAGTAACTTCACTAGACAGTGGAAATCGACGACAGCAGATAAAAAGCTGTCAACTCTCGACGTTACGTTTAGATTCGTCCACTGGAATCGAGGTGAAGAAAGTCGTAGCGCTGGGCAACGGCAAAATTGTAATCGCCACGAATACTCAAATGGGCTCCGGACAAACCTGGATGTATCACATCATCATCGATCCTCTCGACTGTTCCTCCGAAAAAACTGTCAAATTTCCATTCACCGTTGACGGTCAAGCTGTATTGGCTCTAATTCCGTATCACGACAGTTACGACATTTTCTACACTTACTACAGAGCTAGCAGCATTGACCTACCAAAGAACCCTTATCGTTACAACGATGAAGGTCAACGAATCAATTTGGACTACTCTCTGGAAACGAAGCCGAATTACTATTTCAAATTCCAGATCAACACTATCAAGCCTTTCGATGCCTCCGAGGGTTACTACCACAGCTACTTTGACAAACCCAACGGAGAAATGATACTGCAGCGTCTGGATTCGCGGTTCCAGAAGGTGAAGGAACTCAGGCTCAAAGATTCTCCTTGGGATACTGCTAATTATGTATCTACGTCGCAAGGTCACATCAACTACTGCCAGCTCAAGATCGAGAATCCCTTCTGCAAGCTGTTGAACGCCGATCTCGAAGTCCAGTTTACCAGCAAACTGCCTAAGCTCAACTTTCCAAGAAGTGGTCAGGTCGATGATCGTCAAGTGATTAATTTGCCTCAGAAGGGTCTCGTTGTGTTTATTTCTTATGAACACCCCTCGGTTAAATCCGACGATTTTATCCGTAATCCATACGACTTTTATTTGCAGTGGGTTGGCTCTGATGGGTCCGTAGGTAAAACGAGGAAAATCGGGAGTGCCTCGCTTAAAATGAAAAACGATTATAAAATTGTTGACTCCAGCAAAGACTTTTGTCACGTTACTGTTTCAAATGTCAGTTACCGGGACGTCACCGTGTATAACCGCTGTTTGGACCTGTAGGCTTATATGTACAGAAAAATACGATAATGGTTGTAAAGAGCTTAATTTGTACAAATTTATAAATGTCAATTAAAATGATAATGAATAAACAAAAAATTTTAAAATAAACAAAACAATTTAGTATGTTGTCTTTGTCTCGGTAAAAAAAATGAATTACTTTTGAAATCACCACATTATTTTTGCAAGGGATTCCCCCGACGAAAACCAGAGGCCACTGATTTTCTCGTTCGAACAGATCAAGCATTATAACGCGTTTATTTTTTAACATATTGTTCATTCGACCACTGAAGAGACAGTATATGCAGAAAAACTACTCGACTTATCCATCAGCCTGATAAGAATTTGATTGACTAAAAATAATTCATTCTATATTCGTCGAAATGGTGATGAAATGAAAAATTTCCAGCTTACCAAATACATCGGTTGAATTAAATTTTATCTATAAAAGCATATTTTTTTCTGCAAAATAATTCTAAGAGATATCGATAAAGTTATAGTATTTGACAACGGAGAAATCATAATTGTCACAGATTAGCAATCGAAGTCCAGTGATGAGTGAATATTAACGGCTAAATCACAAAGATTACTAACTGTCATGTACCAGAAAACTGATACAATTATTTGACTTATATTTCCCTATGACGACACTTATGACCTTCTTTGTGCTCTAGTACTATATACAGCTAATAGCACTGGCCTATACTAGATAACCTTTATCATTTCAACGTTTAAGAACAAGATGTTAAACTAAAGTATTTTCTCAAAACTTGTTTAAACGTAACTATTCTCACGACTTACTATTAGTAGTTTTTATTTTTTTACAACTCTTTATAGTCTAATTATAACTCTTTCTCTCTATAATTATGACTCCTCTAAGAATCAACACTATTAAGTTTCTCCAAATTCGCAATTAAAAAAGGTTAAAGAAGTCAAGATTAATAATAAAATAAAAATTATTCTATATAGAAAATAGCTATTTTGATGCTCTCCTGAATATCTTGTTTTTATTATACACTGAAAAACTACGAAAAAAACCGAGGTCATATTTTAGGATTTACCCATTAGCCAATTCTTAACAAAGATATTCAATGCAATCAGTATACTTGATAATTTTTTCAATGCTCCACGTCTACATAAATACGAATTCTCAATTAGAACTCCACAGTAGTTGTATAAAAGCCGCCGAGCGAAGACCAGGGGATTGCATATTACCACAGGTACTTTTAGCTACTCTTTTACATTAAAACACGTAATATGTAATACATCTATTAGTTGTTCATCATTTATAGTTGATAATTTTAGAAATCATTTTATAATTTTTACATACATTTTTATGATACACAGAAGTTTCTTTTGCTTCCCATCTTTTATGTCATTTTACAGGAATCTCAAGTTCTCAGCATTGCGGTGTCAAAGATGAAGCTACCAACATTTGTGGTGCTTTCGGTACTATTTTGCTTGAGTCATGGCCAAGAGCCAACAGAATATACCGACGTTACCAGTTCCATGAGTTTATTTCAAGCCCGTTACACCTACCCACCTAAAATAATGACTATAAAAAATCAAATCTATACCGTCTTTCTAAAGATGCGTGTGTCTGTGTCTGGCGCTTCAGTACAGTTTCTAATTACTTCAGTGGACGGTGGTAATCGCAGTGAAATCGTAAAAACCTGCGATCTCTCTGTGGTACCTCCAGATTTGTTTAGCGAAGTCGAAATTGATAAAGTCGTAGTACTTGGTAACGGCAAATTGGTCATCGCCACGAGTCGTCAAAGGCACCACGAAAAGACCTGGTTGTACAACATTATCATCGATCCATTCGATTGTTCATCCGAAAGGACGGTCACTTTTCCTTATACCTACGACGGTGGATCCACATTAGCTCTGATTCCGTATTACGACAGTTATGACATTTTCTACACTTACTACACAGATGACAAGATCGATCTACCAGAGAATACGTTTCCATATCGTTACAACGATCAGGGTCAGCGAATCGAACTCGACTATTCTCTAAAAAATATTTTATTCTATTACAGATTTCAGATCAACACTATCAAACCTTTTGACGCCTCCGAGGGTTACTACCACAGCTACTTCAACTCATATAGCGATGAATACGTACTGCAGCGTCTAGATTCGCGATTCCAAAAGGTGAAGGAAATCAGACTATATAAAAAAGATTCTACTTACGGACTTTCTATCGGTGTATCCACGACGCAAGGTCACATCAACTACTGCTTGCTCGAGATTGAGAACCTCTCCTGCAACATCCTAAACGCCGATCTTGAAGTCCAAGTTACCAGCAAACTGCCCGAGCTCAATTTCCCAAGTGCTGGTTACATCGACGAGCACAAAGTTATAAATTTGCCTAATAATAAGGGTCTCGTTGTGTTTATCGCTTATAAACACTTACCTGACGACTCTGGCATTTTCTCGAAGTCGAGAATCTCGAAATATCTATACGACTTTTACTTGCAGTGGGTTAGCTCTAATGGATCTAAAATCGAAACGAGGAAAATCGGAAGTGCATCGCTCGAAAATAAGAATGATTATAAAATTGTGGACACGGACAGAAAAGATTTTTGTCACGTTACTATTTCCACGCATTTCGGGAATGGGGAGGATGATGTCAATTTGTACAACCGTTGCTTGAACCTGTAGGCTTGTAAGTAGAGTTTGATCTGCGTAAATCGCTACTTTGCATAAATTTTTAATAAACAACTGAAATATGTACTTAGGATTTAAGTATCTGTTGTATATTAATAAAATCAGTATTAAAGCATGAAAAAATGTTTAATAGCCCCGCATTCCTCGATTTGACCTTCAAAACATTTAAAATCTCGACGAGCTTTGCTTCATATCCCGCAGTTGGCAGGCAGTATCATAGGCTGATTGACGGCATCGTCGCCAGAAGATTATCGCAAATTAAGTCGCAATTTCAAAACAAGCGCGGTTATAAAATCGAATCCTTGGAACAAAGCCAAAAGCTATCTCGATCTTCCGCGAATGGGAAATGCGATTTTATACAAGGCGGCGGCGAAGCTTATCGAACAGTGTTGGAGAGAGTCGAAAATATTCTCGTTCTTACATGTATATGCGTTTACTATTTATAATTTTAATTTTGTTATAATCCTAATTTATTACCATGTAAAACGACGCCAGAGAGTCGGAGGATCGACGTAGGAAAATTAATTTCATGACTCAGGACGAAAAGCTGACGAGACAAGAGGCAGAGATTGGGAGATGATGTGATGGAGAAGCAATCGGGGATTTCTGCGAAAAATGACTCAAAGAGGGGTGATGCTCGGGCGAGCGATTTTAAAAGGGCAGTGCGACAGGCGCTTGGGAATAAGTTGACTTCTGGCCTCGCTGCGAACAAGGTAATCGACGTTGTAACTTTTTCTTTCAAACTTAATTAAAGCTGCCATTTTACCAACCCACCTCTTTTTTTATTCTAATCCCAGCTGCAGTCAGTTACATAAAGTTTGAGTAGACCAGACACACGCCTTTATTGTGAATCCCTATTCAATGTTCCCCAAGTCCGTCAACGATGCGTTTATTTTATCATCAAGCTCCAACGATGATTAATTCGTTGCTGAAATGTTGGTTTATTCTAACAACACTCAATAAGATTAAAGTATAACTATCGTAACAAATGGTGCAGAATTATAGGGGTAAATGCAATTTGTATGCATTCGAGTATATACAAATAAGCCCAATCCTGTCAAAAAATTGGCGGATCTATCTAAAAAAGTTGTTTGTCTCGAAAAATATAATTTTATGATTCACCCACACATGTAAGACTATCAGTAAGTTTGATAATTTTCTGCGATGCCTTGCGTCTATATATAAATACGAATTCTTGATTAGAACTACAGAACAGATACAGACAATGCCATCAAGAGAGCACCAGGAAGTCAGCAATATAATAGGTATTTTAACGGCTCTTCTACATTAAAACATAACATTTAATACATCTATTAAGTTGTTTATCGTTTAAACTTGATAATCGAAATTTGAAATGTTTTCTTTTATAATTTTGAATAAGCACATTATGTATGTAAAAAAAACTTCCATACTGGGCAAAGTTTCTAGATAAAAAATTAATTTTGTAATGAGTAACACACATATATATATATATATATATATATATGTGTGTGTGAGTGTGTGTGTGTATCCATATATATATATATATGGATGGTTCTCTGTGAAATCGAAGATGAAAAATTTCGATTTGGCCCAAACTGTATATATATATGTTCTATAAGGCTACGAGTTATAGCTGGTCAAAGTTGAGGTTTTAAGCAATTTTTGCATTTTTGCCTATTTTCAATGGTTTGTAGCTCATAAGGGATGCATTATTAACAAAAACTGACCTGATACTTTTTGTTGTGAAATTTTCCAAATTTTACAATAAAAATGTTTTTAAAGTCCTATATACATGTTTAGGTTATCTTATTTACATTCTAAACCTTAGAATGTGAAAATCTGAGGGTTCGATCCGGAGTCCGAATACTTTTGTACGGTGAAAAGATGACTTTTTATAGTAAAATAGTAGCTGTAAAGTTTCAGAGTGTGTCTGACCTTCTACTAGAAGTTATGTAGAAAGCAAACATGAAATAATGACTAATAAGTGGTTTTTATTCAAATTTGACACTTATAACCTAGTACATTTTATGTCTATCGATACCAACAAAGTTACGCAGCTAACTTTAAGTACAAGTAGAAGAGCAGTACATAACATGTAGTTCACCACTACCGGAGCTGGGCTTAGCTCGTAGCAACATATCATGATACATAGTTTTAATGAAACAGTGATGAAACTTAATATTTAACTTTTATATTTATGCCTATAACATTGGATTTCTTTATCCAATCACTATCAAATTATTAGGGACTAATTTAATCTTTCCGTAATATCTCTTCCAAGAATAACAGCTCAAAATTCAAGTTGTTAACCTTTATAACTAGGGAAAATCGAGATCCCAGTTCAAGTTTCCAGGATAATGCATTCATTACAATTTTACAACCCCGAACCGTATCGACTCCTTATTATACATTCACAAGTCTTCACATTCGCATAAATTAATCATTAAAGTAGGCAACATTTTCGTAAAAATTCAAAAAAGAAGAAGAACCAGGCTCTCGTACCTCATTAAAATACAAACTTGGCTCGCGCGCGTATACTATTCAAATTCAAATATATAACTTCCTCGAAACAGTCCAAATTCAAATACACCTTCGGCGAACTACTCCCTTATAAACTTCAATACGAAATTTCACAGCCTCAACTTTTCGTCGCAGACTTTAACAAGCTCAATTTTCACGCAATGGCCCACGCAATGTCAAAGTGCAAGCATATCGATCGGTTCCGCGGTATTAGCGAATTGCGACGCTCGTGAATATTCATGCGAAGTGTGTCCCGGATATATGCGTATATATATATGTATATGCGCTACTGCGTGTGGAGGCTTTTTTACGAGAAGCTGTACGTGTGGGTAGAGCGTGTGTTTGAAGAGAAGGAAAGAAAAAAGGTTGTACAAAGAATTGAAAGGACGAATGGCGAGATTGCGTGAGCTGGATGAAAGTGATCTGTGTGGATATTGCTGTGGGGCATCTTTTATATGGGTGTAGTTTACATCGAATGTTGTTTATCTTGAACGTAGACGAATGAAAGTAGAGATAATTAAGAAAAATGCGTAAACCCGCCGCATCTGAGAAATTCAAGCTTACCTTCTTCCCCTACTAACCTATGAAAATAAAAACACAAGCACGAGAAACAGCATTGCGCTCTCGTCTCGTTCTTTATTCAAAGCGAATAATACATGGCTCGGAAAGAACGTAAATTAGCGTAATTTGAATTCAATGAATAATAAGTTCATAAATAAGGAAAAGCAACTCACTTTTAGTATACCATGTGTACGAATGATGAACATTCCAGCAAGTGTCCGTAGCTGTCGTCAACAAAATGTCTTGAAAGAAATATCTCCTAAGAAAGTTTTTTTTTACCCTCTTGGGCTGACGTATTCCCACGAGGATTTGTCCTCGGAAGACACAGCCGGTTAATGGACAGTTTTATCGAGGTACGATTGACGGACTCGTAAAACGAGTTTTGTGTATTAGATCAAAATTGGACGAGCTATTCCGTCCTCGGGAAGCTACGCCTATTTGTTCACAGCTTCGTCGGTTGTTTGTATCGAATTTAATAGTATATACGTTGTAGTGTAAACTGACGGCGATGCTTTTTATTATGATGTAATAATTATAACACTTGAGGAAAAACAGTACTTCAAAGTAACAGCTTCGCTTTGTTAGTCGAAAAAAATTAAAGAAAACACTTTAAATTACTTCTCTGGTACAAAGTATACACCCAAAGCATAACATAATAATATTTCAGCAACAACACTTCAACTCCACAATAAAAACGAAAAAAAAAAACTGTGTCTACAGTACACCAGAAGGGTCAATTAAAAGCTCTTAATGGAACTCGGTTCTCCTCGACGATATAGTCGCAAGGCACACCCTTCTGTGGTCAGTTTTTTATCCGGAACAGGTCGAATAAAGTTTTATAATTACGATCGAGATTATAGTTAGCTTGCGAGGAAGAAGTTTATTCGCCGAAGGAAAAATCCTCTCTTAAAAAAGTCATGATCGGATGTTGTGAAGCCTATAAATGAAGTTAGCGCTGAACGTGATTGGTCTACAATGTGTATCCGGTTTAGATGGCGCCAACATTTAAAATTCAATATTTGAATTTGAATGGTAACGAGTTTAATAAAAAACGATCGTATTTTATTAATTTAAATTCTGAGATTAGGTTTGTAACAATTAATTATTTAGCTATAAAATAAATAACGAATATCTAACCTCAAAAATTGAAAAGCACATAACCTACATTATATTGGGTGATATATGATTGGTGAGACAAGCTACATATATACAAACGTATTATAATTATTATAGAGTAAGGAAAATGTTAACGTTTGGATTCTATTTAGAATATAAAGAAAGAAGCGCGTAACGATATTACCTGCGCAAAGCGCGGTCGATTTTCCTAGTGTACAATACGCCGCAGTGACGCGGTAAATTGCGGGGCTGATTATTTATGAATTCCACACGAGCCTCGGTGGGTTTAAAAAAATGCGAGCTGCATATACATACGGGTCTAGTAGGTGATGTAAGTTCTGAGAGAGAAGAGAGTCTTTTCTTATTTATGTCGAACTGATGGCAGCAAACTTTTCCAATTAACAGGGGATCGTGTGCTGAGCGGGTTATGTATGTGACATTATCTTGTACACCTGGAGTTTGGTAATCCTTGGTGTTATTCGGGGTTGGTTTATTTATTTATTTATTTATTGTTCAACGGGCGAAACGCCCTTTACAAAGAAAAAGAAAGTATAACGGTAATACAAAGCTATGAGGTACATTATTGTATGTGTGTGTGTGTGTAAATATATATAACACATTTACACACATATATACACTCACACATCCAATAAAAACATGATAAAATGTAATAAAAATGTCGGCATAGTAGATTTCAATTCGGATTCCACTTAACTATACACAGGATATGAGAATCTGCCGCCAACAAAGGGCTCTTTAGCCACAGAACACGTAGCGGTTTAGCAATGTCTAACAGTGCAAGCAAGTCATTCTTGATGTACGGCGTTTGGTCTCCTCCATTTTTACTTCATTTTTACTTCACATGTTGTTTAAGAAAGGGTTGGTCTTGTATCGCTGAGACAATGGAAGACTTTTTCTTTTTCATTGTCACTATGGTCGTGATGTAGAATAAAAGAATTAAAAAATTAACGAACTTCTAAAAAAAAATGTAAATAAACTCAACCCATCCCGAGCAATAATCTCCATTCGAAATTGTCACCTCCGCCAAAATGAACATCATAAAGCTCTATAAATTCCAAAAACCGCCCGACAACTCGAAGCATTATCTCGTTGCGCGTTCGCGCACGTAGCGAGAAAACTATTGTCTCTCGCGCGGAGGGGGGCAAATAAAATCACGTCATAACTCTCAAACTCTAATAAACGCGGCTCATTCACAAGTGCACTCGTCCGTCTCTCTCACTCTCTCTCTCTCTCTCTCTCTCTCCCACATCGAGTGGAGGACAATATGAGAGAGCTGCGAGGGGGCGTCAAGTGTTGCGAGAGAAAAAGCGAAAACTAGAACAACGAGTGAGATAGAGATGCTGGTGATAAGTGCTCTGCTGGAGAAGAGCTTGTAAAGTGAAGCATAGCTAATGCGATGGTTGTATTAGGGGTGGGGTTGAAGGGATGACTTTAGGTTTGATGGTTCCTGAGAATTTTGAATGAATTTGTGGGAAAAGGTGTGAAGAAGTAAATTGTGGTGTAAATGTGATATGGTATACGAGTATCAGATTATGAATTGACTATACACCTTCATCAGATGAAACTCAACCCCGCGATAAATAATCCACCTCGCGACTACCTACTCAACATACATCATCCAACGCATCAGACTTAATTTAAAAAAAAAAAGCAGAAAAAAGACCATCACAATTTAGCAGAGAAAAACACCATCCGTCGTCTTCTACATTAATAACCGCGTCTCTCCCTTTATCAACGTATATATACATCTAGACTCGAGACGGTATCGCATCGCCTGCAGCCATTAGATCCACGACAGGTCGTTAAAATTTTCACCGCTGAATATACACAGAGCCATCAGGTAGGGTGAAGGGACGGCTGTAACGGGATATTTTAATTGGCAGCTAATGAATTTTGGCCAACGAGTCTCCCTCGGAAATGACGCTGCTCTATTAATTATGACGATTTAATGGTCATCAACTGTTGCGCCGTGTGATATTTTCGTTTTTTTAGGATAATTCACTCTGTCACATGTATTCATTCACTTAAACCAACAATCAATACTCCACGCCAACAGGCGTACCCAACACCCTACTATAGATATACATGTATACACGACAGTTCTGCAAGCAATTTCCTCAACTAAGATCCATTATTAACCACCTGCGCGACTCGATTCCAAGACACACACAGCCACGACGTGCAAAATTCGCTAGGAATTTACGTCGCCTGGAACTTGATTCAATTAACCGATTGCTTGTTGGGATCCTGCGATACACGCATATATCGGGGCTGTATTATACAGCTGCGTTACTTCCGCTGTTGGCCGTTGGCTCGCGTAATGAAACATTTAATTGAAGCTCTCTGGCTAGAGAAGCTACTTTGATCGATACGGTGAGATTGAAAATTTTGAATTTGATGAATAAATCGTGCGTTCCTGAAAATTTAAATAACGCGCGTAGGCGAGTGCCTAATAATAACATCAAACGATTCTCGCTTTAAGCCATTTTAATGAAACTTCATATCATCGGCTCGTATATTTTATAGGCAGCGCGAAAAAGCCTTTCAAGCTAATGCAGCTTCGAGAGCTGATGATCTAATTTGGTTATGCGTGCGATATTCGGATATGTATCGAAAAACGAGAGGTCGTGCGTTTATTACACGGTGAAAACAGCGTTGGTGTACGACTGTATTATTCAAGAGTAAGCGTAAAGAGTAGGGCTGCGATAAAATATTTCGTTTCGTTTTTATTTCCGGAATAAAACTTTTTTCGCTTTACAAGCGTCATTCATTTGAAAACGGTACACGTCAATCACACTAACGATTTTTCATAAAATATACGAAATCATCATCAGTGGAATCCTTGCGTCTGAGCACATTAGTTCACAGCTGCTTTAATTCAGAAAAGCAGAAGCTGAATTTTACGCTCTTCTACGTGGTTGAACTCTGCAGTCGAGGCATTGCGGTGGATGACGCAACAGGCGGTGAAGCCTGCTCTTATCACCGCAGCCGCGACGTTGCTATATATATGGCTAGTAGTCTAGGCATCAGGGGGCTTTCGTGGCTGTGAAGGTTCAGTCACTTACTCAAGTTTATGCTGTGTGCATTTTGACCGTAAGATGGTTGCTGGTTGTTGAGTTAAATAAGTGCAATAAAAGTAGAATATTCAAAGACATCTATTCTATGTAATGTATAGAAAATTTGCGATTTACTACATTTTATTATATGAAGAGTACTGAAATTAAACTTTCCAAGACTATTCTGCAGCTATTTGCTCAAGAAATTTACGCTTTGCATACATTCCGGAAATTTAAGCGCTTAGAGACCTGCCTAAATATACAAGCTAACGCTATAGATACAACCATCGTAGTGTAAATGCATTATTATTGTTATACTACTACGCAGATTGGATAAATTTGCATACGACAAAATTATAAACCTCAAAGCGGATAAGAACAATGCTTAGTTCAACTATCACTTCTGAGGGATGAATTTCGAGGCAAAAACACAGAGACGTACAAGTCGCGTCTGGAAATACGTATACAATTCACGCGATTCTTGAAATCGGGTATATTTGTCCTGTGGAACGCATTGTAATTTCGAAGTTACAAAATATACAAGAACTAGTTCAAGAATTCGAAATTGTCTGGCTCAAAATAGCTATGACTAACAATGACTCGGCACGAAAGGAAACTTTGTCAATCCCAATTTCGAATGCACTACTACAGCTTTTTTTCGCTCTTTCAAACTGATCAATATTTAAAGTTTCCATCTTCTTCCCAAGAATGATCAAACTCTACCGGAGGTATTTTCGCTTATCGCAGCGGCAATTTTTAATACTTTTAAATTCTTTCCTACATCAAAAAGAACTGGAAAAAAGGAACTAATCTCTTATAGGAGGTACCTATCCGCAAACACCCACAGGTGTCATGTGGCCTAGTTCGATTATAGCCAACGGAATGACAAAGTGCTAATTGAATTTCAAGCTCACGGGGAGAAAACATCGCACGAGCGATTGCGACAATATTTGCCCGGATCAAGGATAGACTGAGAGCGAAAATTTCCAAGCAAACGTGCGATGTGCGTCTTCTAAGCGGATGTTTGCTTTTGATTTTTTGTCTGCTGCGGGTGACGTTTGAGGATTACTTCGGTTGCTTGGATTTGGATAAGTAGAGATTTTACAGTAAAAATGTTAGGAATTTAAATTTTGCTCTCACAGTTTGAATTTCGATATACCCAATTGCTGCAATTTGGGTTCGTCTTCGTCGAGTATATTTAATAGAAGGTACAAACTCCTGGGAATAAGTCGAAGAAGTTCGAATATCTTCGCAAATTGTTCAAGTAATTAAAGTAGTTTGAAAGTAAAAATTAAGAAAAAAGTTCGACCGCTTCTACACTGAAAAGTCAGTGAATAAAAATAAAAGACGTTTAAAGAGCTCGGTTCGCATCAGTCATGAAGCACACAGAACATCGATCAAGTTCTGAAATAAAAAAGTAAAACAAAATAAAAACCGACAAGCCAGAGAAGTGTACTTCAACCGGATGAGTATAAGCAGTAAAATCGATAAGCGAAATCAATTTTTTAAATCGCGTGCAAAATGAATTAAAGCCGACGTTCGAATGCCGATAAATGTGCTGTAACTGAGTAAACTTCGCAAAGGCAAAAAAAAAATGACCTTCGTTTATTAAGAGCGCAATTTATGTTCTTCGCAATCACTTTAGCCCGTCTCCTTTACAACCTGTAGTTCACGCTCGAGTTACAATGTATTAAGATCCAAAACTTAATTACAGTATATTGGTTGGCGCTTCGGGGAATTCCTGTCCCTGAGCGAACAATAAATTTGAATCAAATCAAATGTACCAGAGCCTGGCGACGACGTGATTACGTATACGCGGTGACAATATTGCTCGTTATTTGCATTAATTATGCGCATATAGTCAAGTCGCTCGAGTCGCAAGCTCGGAATATTTAATCAAAAAATAATAAAGTTACGTTTAACTTTGAAAATTCATGTTTATTCATTGCATCCGCGAATGATATTCCCCACATTTCCGATGTGTCAATAATAAAACAAATTTTACTGCAACAATGACAACGCGAATATGATCTATAAATAAATAACGATTATTGCGAAAATACGTCAGTTGTATACGTAAAAACGAGAGATAAATTATTCCCAAACGACAACAACAGCATCCGTCGCGTCCCATCGCATAGATAAATCACTCCAATCACAAGTCAATCCTTTCATACATCCGCAGAAAAAAAAAATGAACGGAAAAGAAAAATTCTTATCCCACCCTAATCAATTATTCTCGCGAACCGGGGCGTCCAGCCCTCGGGAGATCCGACTCCGGTCATAAATCCAAATCAAAATCGAATCAAATCTCCCTCTCCGAACTTGCAAGCTCGCAACTGTACTCCCTCCTCCCTCATGATCTACAATTCGTAGCGTCCATTGTCTCGTCTTTCCGCGCAAACTCCGATTCATTTTCCACTGGTGCAACGCGAAAGCGAGATAGAGCTGACCTTTTTCCATTCACCCCTTTCGCCGCAGGTGCGCCGCTGCTGGTGCGGAGAGAAGCTTGCAATCGATGGCGCGTGTGGGTGTCGCGCCAGGGCCGTAATTTCCCGGAGCTTCTTTCTCTCCTTCGTCGGCGTAAGTTTCTGTTTTGCGCTTTTATCGATTCGAGTACTCCACCGTTGCTTCTCAGCTCCACGGGGAGTCGAGAGGGAATTTTATTTTTCAATAATGCCGCTGCCGCTGAGGCTGTTTCGTATGGAGAGCTTTTTTTCGTTCTCAGCGCTCTCCTTCCTTTTACTCGCTGCACAGTGCGGCAAGCTTGAAAGCTCGTGTATGTTTTATAGAGGAAGAATAGGTCGCCGCCTGGAATTGGCAATTAACTTTAGCGAGCTTTCATTTATTGAATTATGCACGCAAGCTCTCAGAGCTTGCAATTTTGAGGCTTACGAATTTTCGTTTTACATTCCGCACGCGTGAAAAATTAAAGTGCAAGCTCGCTGGGTAAAAGCTTAAAAAAGCACAGTTACACGTTCCCAGAAAGATGATAACTCACACGGCGACGTACGTATACGAGCTCAAGTGCCTGCGCGAAGTTGAAATGTCAGAGGGAGTTATTTTCTCGAGCTGCCAGCGCGAGAAGCTTTTGATATGCAAAGTCAGACGCAATAGGTTAAAACACACTGTGTTCGAGTGGTCCGTACCGAGGCGGTATGGAAAAATAAGTTTGAAATCAATTTATTCCCGCGGCACTTCCGAAGTGTCTCTCGAGCCAACTTTGACGGCTCGAACGAACTTTTATTCAGCTCCTTTGCACAATTTAATTAAACAGTCGCGAAAAAAAAATCCGAGCTTTCGATCTATCCTCGGCTTAATTGAGTGAGCTTGGATTAAACGCGTGTGCGGCTATTAGTCAACAGGCTAGAAACACGATGACCTGGAAACTCGAGGTTTTGGCGTTTCGCCAGGGAAAAGACACACGCGCGCGCCAAAAAGAAAGATTGATTGCCGGCGATTGAAAGCTTTATTTAATTCCTCTAGAGGCAAACGCGCACTAGGGGTAAACGTTTTTTAGTTCTCGGTATGAAAAATTTGTCTCGAGAGGGTTATACTCGTCCTCGAACTCATTATACGTATCGTAACCCCTTTTTCGTGTCTCGAGACAAGTATACGCGCTATCACAATATTAACATAGTGTATGCAGCGCGAGACATTAGTCTAATAAGATTATCGCGCAAACAGACCTTAAGAGCTTGCGCCGCATGATATTCCGCGCTGGAATAATAATCGTGCCGTGACGCATGAGGTAAGATTAATAATTTTTACTGCCCCTACAACTGCGTTACGAGTTTATTATTCTTTTATCAGCTTTTTTTGCAGGGGAAATCGAGTTTCATTTTGCGAATGTTTATTTTTTTTTTTCGTATTCAAATCATTAATGAAAACGGTGAATTAGTGCAAACAGGTCGAAGCAGAATTCCAAGAATAACCCGTTCGACAATAACAGTATTTCTATTTTATTTTCGTACGCGTATATCCATAAAAGAATTTTTACTGCGTCCCCGTTTGTTTATACAAAATAAAAACCCTCCGTCCATCTGCTCCAATTTATTTAGTAAACGCGTTCTCGTTTACTGAAAAAAATAAATAAACGCGTCATACGTTTCAGAGTAAAACAGAGTAATTTGCAAAAAACAATAGCCTCCCCTAAACCAACGATATACCTGCAGCTTTCAAAGCTCTTCGTTGAACGTCAGCATCGCAACCCGTTGATAGAGAGGGTGTATGTAGCTCGCCTGCGAAATTCTCCGAGGAGAATCGAGCGGCGAAAAGAGATAGAGAGAGAGAGAAGGACGAAGGAGAAAAGCAATCGGAGGCCCTTTGGGGTAGCTTCTGTACCCCCTCGAGGTATCCGTCCGCGTCGATTAAACCCGTCGAGTCGCGATCGTCATTTACGGAATATGAATGAGCTTGCGATCGATGCATTTCTCTCCGCTCTCTTTTGATTTTATAAAGGCGAGTTCGAGAAGCACTTGTTGCGCTATATTTAGCCTTCTCAGGAAGAACTGTCGCACGTCCGACTAATTTTTTCGATCTCGTTTTACGATCCCGTAGGATTTTTCCTTCTGCTAACGAGAGAAACGGTTTTACGAGCTTTCAAAAAATTGAAACCGCTTGAGCTTGCGATTATATCTCCGAGAGGGTGAAAATTGCTGTAAAGACGGCACTCAAAAGCTTTGTTCCAACGAATAGGTCAAGTGGCCGTGTCTTCGTTATCTCGAGGTAATAATCGAATTAAAAAAAAAATCCTACCGCGCACGAGCTTTAAAGCTCTCCTCTACGAGGAAACGAGAGGTAAAAGCAAACGTCGCGCAAGAAACACAGAGAAAGCTCGCCTCAGGGGTCTCCCTCCGGTAAGCACAAAGGCCGCCGCCGGTACTATACCACCGCTGCGGTCGTTTCGAAAACGGCTAAGCTCCTCGGTAATAAGCATATTACCTCGAAATCGTCAAAACCCAAAAGAAGCTCCGGCGACAATCGCCGTTCCTCGAAAAAGCTCTCGCAAGCTTGAAAAGTATGCGTCTACCTGGCTGCACAAAAGTGCGCGCGAAAGAGAGAGAGAGAGAGAGAGAGTACCATCGCACCAAGGCTCTCTCTCTCTCTCTCCCTCCAGAGCATCGATCGAGCAGTAGCTTTTCAACCCTCCTCTTCCCCCCCACCACCAGAAGATTCAAGAGAGGAGGGCAACCTGTGCGCGGGCCGCAGGTGGCGGCGCATGTTATACAGAGCGCTGCTGCTGCTCCTCGCAGTAGCAGCATCAGAGAGAGCGGCGAGGATTCCTCGTCGCGCTCCGTCAAAAGTGCGCGGCCAAACAGGATGGAGGAGCCGACGGGGGGCCGTTACGCCCGTTATAATCGTCATCGCTTGTTGTTCGCTTTCCTCGTCATCGCATTGACAACGACGAGGACTGCACTTGGAATCGACCTGGCAAGGCTCTACGGACATACCGCCGTCAAACGCACCGGTGGGTTTTTATTTTTGTTTTTTTGTTTCTCTATACTCCTATCATTATAGTGTCGCATACCGTTAAGTGAACCTCATATGTGTGTGTGTGTATGTGTCTCGAGAGCGTTGATTACGGGGTATGAAGTTGGCTCTGAATTTTACGCAGTACTATCGCCTATACACCTATAGTGAAGTTTCACCGAGTATGTCTCGGTTTTCAAAGTGCTTCGAGAGTATAATATACCCGTCGTGAAAATTAACGGTCGCGCATTTTATATATACGGCGGTGATAATGAGTAGAGCTTGCATACAATGCGAAACTTTCCGCACCTGTACCGTCGCTTATTCGAGCGACCCCTTTGTCTCCGACGGACGGATCATTATACAGAGCAAACACTTTTATACGTTCTTCCTTGAATCTATGAATATCTCTCTGTCTACCGCACGTTTACGATAACGATACGTTTGAATTTTCTGAGAAAAGAACTCGTTTGTACATACCTACTCCCAAGTTGTATATTCAATGCAAAACTATAAAAAAAAATATATATATATATAAAAAAAAGAGGAACGATGTGTCGATCAAAGAATTAAAGCGCTTGAGGCGGGAAAACGCGATTATTCAAATCGTCTCATGAATGTCTGAACGCGCGCGTCGAAATCGACTGCGCAAAAGCTCACCCCTTTGTCAGAGAATTTGTTCGACGGACGCGCGTATAATGTGTAACTCGGCGGATATGTTCCGCTGCGTGTTAAGCAGTTTTTTTCCTATCGATATAGGTGTAGAGGGAAAAAAATAGTGCGGTGTGTATCGATTCTTTTTTTTTTATATTCCGGATAAATGCCACTGTGCGGTACAGTGTGGTGTTGTACTTTGTCGCGACGGTGTGGATAGATATATGAAAAAATAGGTTGAAAGAGGTAGCGATCGGACGTTTTTTTAAGCGATTGTAATGGGAGGTGACGAACGATTATTTATTTTAAGATTGGAAATAGAACTGCCGTGGATATGATATTCTTTATTTTATTTCAATTTCAATTAACTGGAGGGATTAACTCCACGATTGTATTAACTAAACCCGAGCGATTAACGGAATGTAATACGAATAGCTATTATGAGCCGTCGAATTTAATTTAATTTTCCCGCCACGATAATAACCACGAGTTGAGCGGCTCACTCTTCATCGATATATAACTAGGAAAAACCATTAAAAAAAACACAGCTAAATTAATTTTTCTCATATACTCGCAAGTTCAAGTGTCAGTCAGCGTAAAAAAGCTCGCGCATGAAAGTCTCGTACAGTGAAAAAGCGCCAGAGCTTCGTCCGTCGCACGCACGAGCTTTTCTCTCGAGCTTGCGTTTTTTAATTAAAGTTCGATCGCTAGAGAAAGCCAAGATTGTGTGTGGGTGTGGGTGTATAACGTGTCGAGGTAATGGGTATAGCTTAACCCACTGACTGACTTTGTGAACTGTGCTGCGCACGATATTATAGAGAGCTTTTTTTTTTAAATTATATCGGTTTGCGTGTGAATCTCGTCTGTAAATATTCAATCTTCGGAGAATCAATCAAGATGCTGATGCACACAATGTTGTTGACCATTTGCAATCAAGACACCGCGCCATTAATTCTCAAGTCCCGAGCAAAGCATCACCGGCGGGAAATGGATTTTCCTTCTAGTCGTGCGTGAATATATAGCCGACGGAAATTCATTAAGTATTCGACTCCGACGCTATATATATACGCGTCGGACTATATATTGTATGTATGGGAAAAAGGAAGATAAGGTATTAAATGATTCAGATATGACTGATGCGCTCGATGTGCCGTGAAAAATGTATACTTCAGTGAAGTATAAAAAGTAAAGTCGTTTATCATCAACGTATACGTGTATTCTAGAAACTAGAGAATATCAGATACACCCCGTTGTTGTCTAGGATATAACAGTAATTGAGGTTATGTTACCCGCAGCTCTCTACCTTAGACGGTATAATAGAGGACAAAGTTCAATTAGACTAAAGTTTCATACCTGTATGGAAACAAGAAGCTATTATACGGAAAGCGTCTCTCGATAACATCGAAAGCAAACTCACGGCATTTCGATTGTGGCTCACCGAGAGACATGTAACCCTTAAATCCTCTGAGTGTGGGAAATAGTGCGAAATACCACGATGAATCTGAATTAATACTAGACGCGAATATTACACTCTGGATCCTAAGGCTCGGCTTAACTCGAAAAAGGATCGCTTCACTTCGCAAAGCTGGATTAAAAGATACTGCTAAATGTATAATACACTTACCAGAGTGTGAGGTTCTTCCAAATCCTCCATAAAACTTCTTTCATCTCATCTAATAATTATCTGTATTTATACAAGCTTCGTTCACTCCATAATATAGATTTTCCATCGTACGAAAAACGGGAGGAAAAAAATCGTTACACACAGGGTACAGAGAAGCGCGCCAGGTCAACCGTCAAAAATTTGCATTATTCGCCTCGTTAGTCGCGGCTATCTTCCTTCACATTCGTCTCCCCGTTACCTGCTCTCTGGCAAAACGAAGAAATAAGCGAATCTTTTTTACCCTTCGTTCACGAATGAAAAGATCGTGTGGCTTGTGTGTGTATATGTGTATAGCGCAGAATCGTATAATGTGACGCCTTTGATACCGGTGAAGCATAGAGTACTTGTCGGAAGCTGAATCGCAATTAAAAGGGTCGTGTATGGTTGAAGTAAAAGATTTACCGGTGGATTACGGTAATTTTATTGATGATAAAGAACGATTTGGCGGGGTGTTTATGGCTGCTATTGATTAATGGAGGTATGTGTGAGCCTGACTTATGATGATGCTTCCTGGATTTATCAGGATTGAGGTAAAGAGGCGTGTGAAGTTCTGGTTTCTGTTTGAAAAATTGAAATATATAATGACATGAAACGTAAAAGCTAACTTGAAGTTGGTGACGCTTTTGTAAAAATATTGCGCGAAGCTCTCCGAACATTAAAGCGTTAATAATAATGAACATACTTTTCGCAGTTGATG
This sequence comes from Pteromalus puparum, assembly GCA_012977825.3. Taxonomy (NCBI): domain Eukaryota; kingdom Metazoa; phylum Arthropoda; class Insecta; order Hymenoptera; family Pteromalidae; genus Pteromalus; species Pteromalus puparum. The sequence goes on from CM053172.1 coordinate 1,861,357, forward strand.
AAACAGCATAATAAAAAAAGCATATCGCTCTTACCGAGAGAAAAAAAGAATTGAATGCGAAGATACTGTCACAAATGTTTATCATCAGTTAGGTACAAGCCCTGGGGCTTTACCTTTTGTCGACCGCACTGATGTCCTGTTTATCACTTGATCAAATATTCTTTATGCCTGCCGATCCCAAAACGCAATCCACACACCTACTACACTACTCTCGGTAATGATCCGACGAAAATATAAACTTTGGATGACTTCTTTTGAACATAATTCCATTATACGAAATTATGATGAAACTTTAATTAACAACAAAATTGAGTTATACCATAGCTTCACCGCATGAATACCGATGGATGAATGGACGCGAATATTCTGCAAAGTAGGTCGTTAAATCCGAAGCAAGTGCAAAGCGAGTTAATATTCAAACATTCGACAAACAGCGCATTTATTCGCTGCGAGAGCACCGGCGACAAACAGCAGCAACGCTATATAGTCAAGTTTGTTTGAGTTATGTGCTTGACCGTAAGCAGCGTATACTATACCAACTCGAGCTTAATGTATACTAACGGATTTAGTGCGAGTATAATTTTCGTTCCGGGAACACAATAACCGAGCTTGTAAACTTTTAAAAATAAAGGGGACGTATCTCTCGGTTTGATGATCTGGAAAAGAGGTTATAAAACCTGGTGATAATGTAGTCTGACACCGAATGTACCGGCCGGTACGTGACTTGTCGAAATGAAGCTTGATTGGCTAACGGGAAAAAAAAGCTCGACAAACACGAATCATTTCGGTTAAAAGTCACAATGAATACATTAGCTTCAAAAATTCGAGACACCGAAAAAAAAACTGCTTGAGAAATCTGTCCACATTTTAAACTTCACTAGCTACTGTCACGAAAGCTCACGTGTATGACCTTCAATTAATTCCGCGGCTTTTCGACGAGTAAATGCAGTTCTCGCGTTTCTTACAAACACACACGAGGCCCGATTACTCTAATTATCATACAGCCTCGTGTTATTATGCAAACGACATCCTAATACACATGATTCACCTTCCGTCTACATCGAGAATCTCGGAAAAAAATCCAACTTTATCGTCCTGTCTCACACGCCCTTCTTAACGGACTATTCACGAGCTTCCGCCATCTCAAAAATCCTCACGATGACGCTCATCTCTTCCTAGGCGTCGTCATCGTCGCAGCGGAATCTCGTTAGAGAAGTTTGATAGCGCGAGACCGCCAACTACTTTACATAACAGCGCGAAAGATAACCCATCAGCCCCGGCATATTCCATTGTTAAATCGTAAGAAATTCTCGATTCCAAAGGGCAAATTGCGTCGCTTATTTTCACGGAAATCAGCTATATGTATGTGTGTGGATAGCAAAAAGCTCGTCGAAAATTTCGAATATTCGCGCGCTGTGCACCGGGAGAGATATAATAAGCGAAATAGAGTCATCGCGAGGTCGCGTGTGCAAGCGTATCGTTGCCCGCGGCCGTATACGACCGGATATCATTTTTACGCAGAGGAGGAGCGTAATGGACTTGATTACCCTCGAGAGGTGCATATATGTAGAGTGTGTGTGTGTGTGTCAGCGTGAAGATTTGCGAGTTAATGCGGTTTTTTTGGGCGAGAAAATTGATGGCATATTTCGCTGGAGCTTATTTCGGATTGGATTGGATTTTGCACTGGTTCGTTGATAATCATACACAACTTTCATATTTTTGCGGTACAAACAAAAGCTCACGCGTAATAATCCCGAAAATCGTCAAAAAAACTCGCACGATAATACTCTCGTATAATCCATCATCATTTCACCCCGACGCAGTAGAGTTAAAAGCCATCAGGCGAAAAAGCTCGCACGAAATTTTCATTACCGCGCTAAACTCGACCCCAAAAGCGCATGTATACACGCGACCTCCAATTATACGCACACACCGCGAGGCTTCAATTAAAAAAAAAAAATGAAAGAAATAGGAAAAAAAGCGCATACACCTACAAAATAATTGCTCGACGACGAATGTTTTGCGCCTTAAAGGCACGAGAGTTAATTTAGCTGCGCGGCGTCGAGACAAAGAAGCGAAAAAGCTCGGAAGCACTGAAGCTCGAAAGCTTGATTTTCGCTAGAGCTTTGTGTGTCGCTGCGAACTTTGTGGATCAATGCGAAAGCCTGTTAGAGAGCTTGGATTTTTCGGCGGGAAAAGTTTCGCGCTTCGAAAAATCGAATAATGGAAAAGTTAGGGAATCGAAAACGAAATATATGTGCAAAGAAGAAGAAGTAGGCCAATATGCTGCTTCGCGACCAGTGCATATACACAAGCATATTCAGGGAAGCTACTCTGTTTGTGTATACGAAGCGGCCGCGCGAAGCGAAAAGCTTTTTCTCTAATGAAATGAAATGGCTATTCTTTTTTTTACGGCTTATTTTTATATCCTCGAGGCTATTTTTACGTCTAGACGTGGAGCTGAACTCGCGGATAATCTTTCCGGGGATGTGCAGCTGAAATTTTAAATCGAATAATCCCTCCGGGTGCGTAGAACTTTTGTTCATTCTGTTTAAATTCAGATTCTAGAGCAAAGTTGAAGAAACATTTAAGCGACTCTGAACTGATGAAGGTATGAGGAAAGCGATATTTTTTCGTTTTTCTAGATTCACGCTGGCGGAAAGTTATTTGCATGGTAATAGCTACTCGGAAGTTGTTGGGTAATTTACGGCGATTTTCGCGTACGAGATTACACACAAGCGGCTGCTCGTTTTCGATTTTCGCAGCTCCGAGTTGCAGCTGGCTTTCATTGCCGGTAATTACTCTATACGTATACGCTACTGTCTACAATTTCCTACTGTGGTAACAATCGCTTGTATGCATTTAACCTATTCAGAAATAATTTTAAGTTTATACTGTCCCATTTAACAATATCCTGAACCTAATTTTGAACGAAGCTTTTGGACTGGCCTTTTCCCATTCGCTCAAACTCTCCATCATGTCTCTGACCAGCGAAGATAGGTGGCGCATAGCAACTTTTCTGTTTCCCTTTATTTAATATTCGTGCCAAATGCATATATATATAAGACTGTTCTGCTCATGCTAAAATAGCCTTATTGGACCTGCTTGAGCCACTCAAACTGTTATTTTTTACCTGCAGGATACAGTTTTAGAGAGATTGTATTTTCGTTGTTGTTTGTGCAAAACGATGAACTACTTGAGGATATTGAACGTCACAAATTGATTTCCTTCCACACACGATGTCAACTACGTGTGTACATATACAGACTCTGCAGCTAGTGCATGGGACATATACACAGAAATACATAAAGCGTTACAGCGTCGTCGCGTCGCAAGCTTCCTTTTTCTCAAAGCGCCAAGCGAAAGCTACTACCGCAAGATGAAATTCCGACGACGCCCGAGTGAAACGCAATTACGAGCGAGAGAGAGAGAGCGAGTCTCTACTGCGAAATGCATTTTTTTTTTTGTAATTCAATAAAGCGACAAAGCCATATGAGGTGCCGTTGTAAAACCGGATCGAAATGAGACGATATGTATTATATATGCTGTACACGGTATGGGGGTATAAAAGTGTATCGTATATTATACCGGGAGTAATGAGATAACAGATTTTAGAAGAGATTCTGTGGCACGGTTGTTTTGGGTAATATCTACGGTTATGTGACTTTTGCAGGAGATATATGTTCTATGTTCTATGTAGTGGGTGTATAGAGGCGGTAAAGTCTATCTGCTAAAGCTACTTCTAAGACCGCCAAATTTTTATAACTCATTAGGAATAATAACGCGGGCTATCATACTCGATTATATACGACTTGCCTAAAAACACTATATGCCATCTATAATTTCGCAGCTAAGAGGATTATGCCGCGAGAACAGTTTTGAGTGCAACATTATTAATTCACGCGTGTATATAATATAATTTCATTGAAATTCACACTTGAGTGAATTAATCGCGTTAATTATATGCCACAGCTCTGGGGCATATAAGCATTTTTAATTAAAAAGAAAAACGTCACTTTTTTATCAGCAATGGAAGATGTCAAGCAGCAATTATATTTCATTTTTCACGGCGCTGCGGCGATAAAAAGAAAGTATACGCATCCTACGAGAAAAGCTCGAGGAGGAAAAAATTAATTATACGCTTACGAGGGAGTATTCCGTACGTAAATCAATTTCTTTTGCAAATTACCGGCGGTGTGATAAAGTGCAGATGGTTATTTAACTGATAAAATGCCGCGGGAGTAAGTACTTGAACGCGAATCTCGATTTATCAAATGTGCAAATTTACTTTTACAAGTATATATTTACCTGAATATAATATCGAAAATAAACGCAAGAGAAATTTCGCTCACACGCTCTGACGTCCTTTCATTTAATGCTGGAAAATTTAATTTAAAATGAATACACATGGCATTTTGATTCGATTTTCCGGAGCTGAAATAACATCTGGTGTAATTAAAAATGCCAATCAACGACGTGAAGTGTACATTCAAAATTTCAAAAATTAAAGTTTCTATGTCAAAGGCAATCCAGACTTTAGAAAATGCGGCTTCAAGAGAGCGTGAAATATTCATCGGAGCGGAAAATGAGAAAAATAAAACGAGGATCTTTGTCTCATCAATGAGTCCTTACTCTTCTCCTCGAGCGCAAAATGCAGGCGTCTGACACAAAGAACTTCAATGTTGAATTTTCATACCAAAGTCATTGATTACTCTTGAATACAGCCCACTTATTTTCAGAAAAAAGTCGAAGAAAAAACCATCTGAAATATTTACAGAGTAGAACCAGAAAAAGTGTCTATCAATATACGGCGGTGGTTTTCCCTCTGCAGAGGTAGAATATTCCAACACCTTTGAATTTTTCTCCAGAGACTATATAGGTGGGAAAAAAAAGGATACAGGTCGAGATTTTCTTACTGAATAATAATACACGCGCCGTGGCGAGTATAGGATTTCTCGGCCGCTTTACTTCTTTTTCCCGGTGTATCTGCGAATAGAACATTCGATCGTCGCTGGAAAAAAAGCCGTAGCTTTACTCGTTTCTCACCAAGTTTCATAATCAACAAAGTTTCAAAATTCAAGTCGCATAATTCTTCGTTTGCCAAGGCAATTACAAGGACGAATCTCCGACTAAGCGCCGGCTTCATTCTTTCAAAAGAGAAGAGAGGGATAACAGAATTTTTGCACTTATACATATTACACGCGTATACACAAGTTTGTTTTTCCCGCGTCAAAGTTGGCTTTTGCAGGAAATTGTTTTACTTCTAGTTCCGCAGCTGTTACTGCCATTGAGCTTTCAAGAAAGATTGAATTAAAAAATATTTCTCACCGGCGACTTCGCGCAGCTTTCTATATAAACTTCATTCGAGGAAAATATCCGGCAGTAATTCCTCGAGTTAAAAAAAAAAAGCTCTACATGAGCTCATCTTCTCATTCTGCGCAATTTCAACACAATTTAATTTACATTTTTAATTACACGTCTTGCTTTTTCGAAAAAATAAACGGTTATATTAAGCAGGTTTATGAAAATCTCGAGTTATATAGAGAGCCAAACATTCACTTTTTACACATAGCTCGGAAGCAACAAAAGAATCGTGCCAGAGCTTTCATAACACCAGCGTCACTTAATAAAAGCTCTCTCATGTGTGTGCCTTTTTATACTCGCGCATACTGCTTGAAAATTCCTCGAGAGCGTCGATGTTTATGCATGAGACGAAAAGCACAGGTGTGTGTACTTTGCCGAATCATCGGCTGCTATACACGCGATTCGATTTCCACGTCCCGCAAATAATAATACGTGGGATTCCCCTGATTTTATCGCGCTTGAAAGAGAGAGAACGACAGATTAGCGTGAATTTTTATTCCGCCTCTCTCGCGCGCGGCCGTTATCGTGGCGAGCTTTTTTTCGAGCTTTTTTTTGCTGTGTCTGTTTTGATAACAGCGAGGGCACGATTTATCGTATAGATTGGCTTTGTCGTTTCTTTTCTAGAATAAAAGCTTGTGTATTGCATAAGAAAAGCTGAAATTGATGTTTGCTCGTATAGGAGTAAATAACGTTGCGTAATAATAACATCGTTGCAAGAAGATTACAAAACGCGGTGTAAAAAATGAGAAAAGCGAAAGCCTTTGTCGGGCTACATATCAGCAATTACTATGCATTCGTTTTACGCAAATTCGCTCTAAACTTTCATGCCGCATTAAGAGCACCTCCGGTATCGCTTCGCCATAAACGTGGTGGCTCCACTGGAAAATTTCCCCCTCTCGATGCTATCGGAAGACTAATGCTCTCGTGAATTTTTATTCCGCTCTACATACTTCGAAACGCGTGCACTTTACTTATCTAACTACATCGAATACGTATACGTATATACGTCATATCGTGTATGTCTCACTTTCTTTTCCAAAAAAAAAGCTTAATTATACTCGCACTGAAATAAACTTTTTTTCAACTACCCGTCTATTCAACGAGCCAAGTACACACTCATCTCGCGCTTTCATTCGAGGAAATAAAAAAAGCTCGATTCCTACAGTCGTGAATTTTACAAGCTCACCATCCCCGAGAAGACTACAATCAGCCTCATCACTATGTGATTCGCGCAGCGAGTGGCACCTCGCGAATTATCGATATGATTATCATCCATTGTGAAGCTCAGAGTATCAATCCCCGCCTCGTCCTCGTGAAAAATGCAGCTCAGGAAGTGCCTCTTTCTTCCCTCTATATAGTTCACAGGAGATGGGGTAGGCTTTATTTACGTCTACTCGACTCCCCACTTCGTGTACACAGTGACGGGAGCTTTCTATTCTTCGACGGTGGCAGCTGCTTTCTTATGCGAAAATCGCAACGGGATTATTGATGAGCTGAAAGGACTTCGTCGAAGTCGACTTGGATTTTTATTTTTCGGGGGGTAATTAAGAGGCTGATGGGTTTTAGAGTGTATGATAGCGAGCCAAGTGCTTTTTTTGGCTTGTAAAAATAAAATAGGTGGGAGGGAGAGAAATATGTGCTTTTTGATTCAAGGTTGGATCTTTAGGAAAATCTGGAAGAGATTTTCGCACGTGTTCGAAGATTCGGTGGGCGTGAACGCGCTGAGTTTGGTTACATTTTTCAAGGGGATTTCAAGCGTCACGTGAGACTTTACACGATGTTTCTACAAATTTCTGAATATCGCGTGAATGTCAAGCACTTTAAAAGAAATATACTGCATTCGAAAATGAGCTTTTTGAATAAATTCTCCGAATGCAGGCAAGGTTGTAAATTTTCCTCTGAGATCAAATTACTTTTGCATTTTCCATTTGAATTTGAGATATTTTTTGCAACGCTTTAATACATTAAAATCCTCGAGCAGAGCGTTTAAAGCAGCGAATAGGTCAAATTAGCGTTTCGCATAGCATCGTTGGCTGATTCCCTTTAAAACTCGATTACTCTTTGATGTATTAAATTTTTTTTCCCGACACAGCTCCGAACGAATTAAACGGCTAATTGAAAAAATTGCGACACTACGTGGTCCCCTTCGTTTCTCCTTCACGTCTGTCGTTCGCAATTTCTCTAAAAAATAAATAAACGCTTTTTTTTTATTTTTACACCCAAATAAATAAAGATTAAACTCACAGTATAACGTCGATGAAAAAAAAGCAGTGAAAATCCCGATAACAAAGCTCTCGAAGCTTGTGTCGCGGATCCAATTATCCGGGGCTCATCATCGACAAACTAAATTCCGGAAACAAATAAATTTTAACAACCTCCAGTGCACTAAACTTTTAATCCTCCGCTGCGCATCTCTCCTACGCAAAGTTCATTCCCTCGACTCTTGGCGCTATAATCAACATTCCTCTCGTGACTCTGTCCCTTGGTTTATTTCTTCCTCGAGATGGTAGTTCGTAAAAGGATTCGTAAAATAATATTACATACGTTCCGAACGACACCTCGTTCTTTGCGAGGGAAGATTATATTGTGTTTATTTTGTCCTGATATAATCGAGCCAACTTTATTCAGCGTAGCTTTTTTCTTCCCTTTTTTTCAAAGGATTGCATGTGTCGGAAGGTCGGGTCGTAATTTTTCTACCTCGTTTTGTCGTTTATAAATACGTATAGACAGTATCGATTTTACACGGAATAAACAGCAGCAGATTCCGCTTTGTCCTCTTTAGATTCAATTTATTCTCGGGTTAATAATGGCTTTTAGAAAATATTAAAAACTTTTCGAAAATCCATCGGGCACTCGAGTATCAGAAGCATATAGATATTGAATGAAAGGCCTCGTCATTAAAATCCACTGGGACGGCACGTCCGGTCGATCAAAAGCTGATAAATTGGCTCTTTTGAGCATCACGTCCGCGAGAATATCCGCAGAGATTCCTAGACGGCACTGGTTACGTTGGTCCTACGTGATATCGCTGAGAATCCAATGAATTTCCATCAGATTTTCGAATTTCCGAAGAAAGGCAAATTTCCGTTATTACGTGATAAAATAATAATAAAAATTTTCCTTGAAAATTGCGTCATGCGTGTTAAAAACACATGTAGGTATATACAGCCGTGTTGTGAAAGCCTCAAAGCTACAATTACGGCTCTTGGAATATTAAACGACAGGTACTTCGAATGCCTCAACAGCAGCAGGAAAAAAAAAGACCGTAAGGAGGGTAAAGAACAAACAGTGTTTGGTAACGCGAGGTAAACTATACGCTTGCAGGATATTGTGAAACGGCCTCCTTTTTTCAAAAATAATATAGCAATTATATACTGTTCCTTTTCTATTTCTCTCGTGAAAATTTCTTATCTATTAGTTATCCCAAAGTTTCGATTTCTGATTATACGAAGGTCTCGCCGAAGCTAGCTTGAAATAAGTGCTCCACGAGCATTGAAACTTTTAATTTTTCTTCTTTTATTACACTTTCGCAAGAAAGTTACTAATTACAACTTTTCCTTTCTCTGTTGCAGGTGAGTCACGAAAAATTTTGTATTCCACTCTGGGTATCCGTCCTTACTTTTTATATTTTCCCGCGCAATTTGTAAGTATGAGCTTCATCCGCTTTAACGCTCGGTCGTAAATCCGTTTTCTAATTCCACAGCCGTAACCCAAACCGAACGTCAAAAGCAGATCTAATCCTCCAAGAAGCGGTCGATGCACACATACACACATACATTCTTACCGAAACGAATCATAAAAGCTCCGCGACAAGCAAATAATTCCGCGAGCACATATATACAGGATTTTTCCGTCGACCCAAGAGCCAGAACGTTTTTCCCATTAAAAGAGCTATAAGAACGACCTATCGATCGGTGCACACCTGCTACTCTCGTTCGGGGAATTCTGAAATTTCCCAAGCGTCGATCTACACGCAACGATGCCGAGTAATTTCGTCGGGCCGCTTAATCTCGTAGAATGAAGTGATTACACCAGAGCTCGCTAGCTGCGTAAATAGAAAATTATACTACTGTGTATACGCATGTGTCTGGGTGTTGACAGAGCGAGAGGAAATGTTGCGATTGCAGTGGCTTGCTTTGATGAAATTTTGAGGCGGTTTTGGATGCGATATGTCCTACTCTACTATTACTGCAGGTTATACGCGTGCATGAGGGACGCATCGATTTTCGTTGGGTTGGCTTGTGTAAGGGAGGTATTTTTGGATCGAACAGGTGTGCGATGAATAAGAGCGTTGGAGAGATGATGAGAGGAGAGCTCGTTATGAATGGATTTTTCAAGATTATCTGGAAGCTATCGGAAATTGATTAGCGGTATGCTGTTCTATAGGAAAGCAATTTAATTTCGAAGATTAATGGGACTTTTATAGGTGGTGATAAAAATGATCGCAAAGCTGTTTTAACTACGTATAATTATCATATTTGAATAATTAAAATAATTTATAAAAGATAACACTTTTGGACTAGTCTTGCCCTCAGCGCTTGAACTTTTAGTGAATCTGAGACTTAATCCCGAGTGACATGATAATCTTACGATACAAATATAACTTGTCGGTATAAATTACGAAACGATTCGACATGTCATACTGAACTTCAAAAGTTATACTACATACCAGAAAATATTCAAAGTCGCTTTACAAAAGCAATTTTAAAGCTTCCATTCGAAACTCGATAACTTCCCAAACGAAAAGATCGATAACCCGGCCGTTAATTGACGCAACTGCAAAGGACCCCCAAAAGCCGCACCAATCAATTTCATCGCAACTTTAGAACCCTCCACGGATTAAATTTACCGTCGAGTCCGCGGCGAAAAACTTCCGGCCTCAGCTACTCCTTCTCCCTCGTGATATCTCAAACAGTTTGCGAGCCCCTCTGGAATAGCTGCACAAAAGGCAGTCGGACTCGAGTAAGCCGCTGGTTTTAGATCTGTGTATATACAGCACTATCATAACGTGTATGAATGCGCTCGTTGAAAAATTTTCTTCTTTTTTTTTTTCATGAAAAAGTCGTAAAACTTTATTCAGCGACAGAAGGAAATAAAGCGAGGTTCTAGAGGAGTTTCCAGGTGACAGGTTTGTAGGACTATTCATTGTAGGTTTGATTCACGAAACAGTGAACCTGTTGGAAAATTAACCAGATTCTGGGCAGAATTTCTGAATAAACGTTTATTTGGCATGTATTGGCCAGAATCTGGGAAATATCAAACGGCTATTTATATATTTCATCAAGCGGCAACAAACATCCTTCTCACCCGAGGGTCAATTTTCTTGATTAACAATTCAGCGATAAAAACGACCGTAGCGATTGAGTGAAAAACAAGCAGCATCGCTGCAAACTGAACCACGATTCTATCCGAATAATCTGTATCCACGTTCCTCTTCTCGCAGCGTCTCTTCCGATCCTTGGCTTTACTGTACATCTGTCGGGTCTTCCACGAAGACTGAACTCCTGCTTCGATCAAGGCCTGCAAAACCAGGTCGATTTTCTCGACGTATGGAGAGGCATTTTCGAATCCAAATGCCAACTTGTCAGAGTAAAGCGTGAGCCGCGATATTTTCAGAGTTGGCTTGTTCTTATCCTCGAATTCGTCCATGAGGTACATAGCGGCTAACTTTGGAGCTATGCAAATGCAGCATTTGGTTCTGGAATTTGAATTGTATAGATTATGGAGATGTATACCGTGATATTTTTTTCAACGAGTTTGAGTGGATTTGAAACTCGAAATGAGTTTTATAACTATTGTAACTGTCTGAATTGCGAGTTGGAAGTATGGAATTTGAAAGTACGTTATTGTTGTAAATTCAAAAGTTCCAAGGACTTTAATAACGTTGATGATATCAAAATATTTTGTTAAAGAAACTAACCTTGACGATTCAGAGATGCAGTCGGATATATTTTTGACGTTTTGAACATCCAGCTTTTGAACCACATCATTTTGTCTTTCCGATTCAGTTATACTCCCGTAAACCTTCAAATTCGAAGAGAGAATTTCTTCGTAAGATTCGAACGGCATATCGTTGCTGGCCACCTTCGTATCCGTCAAACTTGCAAACACATCCGAGGAAAAAATCATCGACAGTAAGACTACGGTGAAAAAGACAATTCTTTCAGGCACTTTCTGCGGCTGTTTAGTTATCACCGAGCCCACCAGCATTTGTAACAACTGTGTCCATTGATTCAAATGAAACCTCAATAATCGAAAGAAAAGTTTGAGAATCAAAATGCTCGATGGAAAAAAGGACAGTTTTGCCAAGATCTGGATGTAATATCTCATTGGTGACATTGGTAAAATAGGTACAACCAGTACGTAATTGGTGTTCCGGTAGGCTTTTCCGATCACCAAATCTCTGCCATAGTAGTGTGTTCCTAGATACAGAGGTTTTGATAGTATGCTCGCTTTGCTGTTCTCCAGTAATAAGATCAACTTTTCAAACAATGCCGTGACGTTCGAAGCTTCTTCGACAATGACGTACTTCAGTGAGAAATTCAATTTTTGAGAAAACATCTCGATGTAAGGGTAGTCGTAGCCATCAACTGATGTTATTCTGCCGTCTTGAAGAACAAAAGAATTATATGGTAGAAGATTGTAAATCGGTACTTTCAGAGGATACTCGTTCATGTTGTTCATTTTGTCAGGAAATAGTAAACTGGTGTTGGTTACTTCTTCGGTGATGTAGGACTTTGTGAATGGATTGTAACTGATCATTTGGGGTGGACCTTCATAGTTTACGAATACAATGGTGAAATCCAAAAATTTTAACGACCAAGCTTGCAGCAAAATACTGGTCAAACTTTCCTCGGAGTATGTGTTGTTGTCAGCAACCATCAGACACTTGGGACGAATTGACGCTGGTGACGCTTCGACGAGAAACTTCATTACGTCATGGGCGCTGATCACTCCATTTTGAAGTATTATACACAGAGTTGACGTTCTGGATATTGCGAGAGACGATGAATAAATTGGTTCATGGTCGATGTCTACCAAGATCGTCTTCATCTGTCCCATGAATTTCACAAGCTTCACACCTGGATTTTGAAGTGAGTTCTCAGAATTCTTGAAAATTACCAGCTGATCGTAATCCAAACTTTTGACTCGTTCAACTACTAAAGAATCGATCTCCAGAGCACAAGTAACGCAAAAAACACAGCAAACTATCACCAGAAACCAAGCAATTTTCCACATAACTACACCGCCTATTAAACAACTGTATTATTTAACGAACAATTATTATAAAATTGCTTCACCAAACGCAACATCCTGCCGCAGTAAAAAAATAGCACCGAGTGCATGCAAGAAACTGCCCTCGAACGAATTGAAAGTGCTGCGCGGATATCGACTTTTCCGCTATCTCGAGCGAGAATCTTTCAAGATAATTGGCTGTGACCATCACTTTAGAATTATTTTACCTAAATTACCTCACACTTCCCTTCTTATGCGCATATACCTTCTGGATTGACTCATCCGTCCATAATTGAGTTAGAAAATTTTTTCCGAGAAAATTACAAGGTGCAGCTTATTGCCGAGAAAATAACTCTATATAATCAGTCCTTGGCTCTAAAAACATAAGCCCAACAATTAATTAAGGAGCCCAGTCAATTAAGCCGATAACAAATCAGATCACGTCCGGCTAATTAAATAAGTAATAAAGCTTCTCGACAATCGACGCGGGGAATCAAGAGAAGCATCTGATGTCTCAGTCTATAGCGGCAATCGGCTTTATAAGCCACCGCCAACTCTCTAATTGCTTCGTAATTATCGGGCTGCGCGCGAGCTTGGCGAACTCGAGCGGGCAGAAAGAGAACACTCGTGTAAAGTAGAATAATTACTCCTTGCGAGCTTGTGTGTATAAAATGAATGTATTACCGTTAAATTAAATTCATGTCCGGACATTAAAATTAATGCAGACATTTTTAACAGTGTATATATGTGAGGACTGTGCGGCGACTGGGGAAAAAGTATTGCCGTTGGAGAAATGACTTGGCTGTGCAGTAGTATATAGCAGTTTCATTATTCCATTTCTCTTGGGGGTGTGTAGCGTTTGATCGTAAATTCCGGGGGTGGTGTGAGCGATTGGAGTTTTTCCGCGGAGTCGGAGTTTGAATAGTCGATATGGGCTTTTGATGGGGACGTTTGCGGCGGATTCGGATATTGTTACGGATTGGGACGATGCAAGGCTGTTTTAGATGGATTTTTTTCCTGAATTTTGTAAATATTTTTGCGATTCTAGAAAATTTTATTCCGTATACGAAGCTAAATCGATTCGATTGAAACTTTGTTTTGGAAGGATTGTTGTTGCTAGTTTTATTTTGTGCTATCTATAAAGAATCAGAAAACTCCTTTTAGTACAGTTTCTTTGCAGATAAAACTTGCAAGACAAAAGCGCCACTGAAATGTCGCAATCGATAATACCTGCCGATCTCGTATCTTGATGTCCTTTTAATAAGTGAGCATTTTCTTTCGTTTCATGTTCGACTACCATTTCGGAGAAGAACACATATATACCCAAACATCGAAAAATAAACGATCGTTATATCCGTTAGGATACCTTACAAATAGCGAATACGTAAACACTATTTAAACTGAAAGAGCAAATGGCAGATTTTTTTTTAACTCCGCGATATAAGTGCTGAAACTAAATCAAACAAGTTACAAAAACTTTTAATACATTGACGTGTACGTGGCAATCTCTGGAATACTAAAAATATATAGCATCTCTGCGTCAGACAGCCGCACGGCTAACTTTTTTTCAACCGAATCGTCCCGATGTTTTGGTATATTGGTTTAGCAGTTACCAGTTCGAAACCGCGCGTGAGTTCGACAAACGCCAAACTACTCTCGGCCCTCAGAAGTTTTTCACTTATTAAATTTCTCGATGCCAAGTTTAAAACGCCTGAGAAACTCTAACCAGGTGAGCTTCAAGCTTATACAAGAAAATATTTCTTTTAAAAGCGAACAATTGCTCCAAATTCGCAGAAAACATATTGGTCCCAATAATTATTTCGAATAAGTTTTCGAAAAAATATGAGGCTCTGCTGTAGCTACTTTACTCAACCAAGTGAAGTTCTGTTCAAGGCTTTATTAGCAACGTTAAGAAAGAGAGGGATAATGCGGTGTATATCCAACGTACGATACGTTTCACGTTGTGCTCTGTGGAATCCAGTTGCGATTGGGTTTTCGTTGCACACTGGATTACCCTTTGCTTTGTTTATGATGCCACTGGCGGGTGAGTCGACGGATCGGATTGCGAACGACTGGATTTTCGTCGAGTTTCAGTAGACTATATCCATGTATAGTCAGACTTGGAGTTATGTGATATTCTTTCGAATCAAAAGACATGTTTTATAAGAATCATGCGTACGTACGCGTAGCTCAAAACTTTCTGTTTGAGTATGTTATGCTTCTACTGAGCTTACTCTTTCCGGGCTTATTTGCATAAGAGTTGAATTTATCTCGTTACCTGGAACGTGACTAAAAGGTCCTGTATAATATGCTACCAGCGTTAGTCTTATAATTACCGATGTAGACAGAAGGAACAAATTTCAAAGGGAAAATAGTGAGCTTCGTCTCTTTCGTGGACCTGCATTTTGAGGTCACCTAATTAAGTCAATTTAATCAATACGTGTGTGCCACATCATGGTTTCATATGCACCTGAATTTCGATATGCAAATACTAAAATATGCGCATACATTACTGCAAAATTTATGTTCAGTAGCGAACAATCAAACGTACAAAGCCAATTCCTCGAAGGGAAAATCACTAAAGCAACGTATATGCTTCGGAAAATTCCAGAGTAATGAAAGCTCCACAGACGAGTGCATATTTCCTTCTATCTTATCATTAACGACGCAAAGCTAACAAAAGGCTTGTGTTTCCCTACTTTTTACGCCTCCATAAAACATTCTGAACGAGCTTCCACGAAACAAAGCTCACGAAGCTTGCGCTCGAGCTTTTATTTAAATCGTTAATATAAACTCGAGCGATAAAATTAGCCTCACTCTCTCTCTCTCCGTCCTTTTAAATTATTTATTAGCCAAACCATTGCTTTTTATCTGCACAAGTAGCTCCGGGGAATATCCCGTAAAAATTAACTACCGCGTCGACCCACACGCTGATTGCGACTACTTATTCGCTCTGTGTTTATCTGTAACAAGAATCATGTTTACGCGGGAAATTTTTAATTTCCCTCGCGCACAGCTATAGTTAGAAACAATATCTCTAAAAATATTCCAACGACAACGGCAATCAGTGCACTTGGCCAAACGTCATTATTATCCCGTTTATAACCGAAGCGTATACAAACAAGCTATCGTCGCGTAACCTCGACTTTCACCACGTCATTCAAACCTCTGTGTCGACTCCCAGCTGAAAGCTCGACAAACAAAGCACAGCGTTATATACGGAATTTCATTATCTTCTCTTTGCTCGAAATTCCGCGATTTTTTTGCCGAGGAATATAAACTGTGCGCTGAAAGAGAAGTTTTTCCTCGAAGCGTCGATGTGGTGCCTCGAGAGACGTGAGAGAAAACGGCGGCTGCACACGAGGGGGTACTTTCTTCGTAGAACTGGACACGAGAGGCTTGCGTGATTAAAGAGACTCTGCTACTGACGGCTCAGTTTCTTTTATTATGCATGCGTCGTGTCGAGGTGTCGCGTTGGTGGCTTTTTTCTTCGATTAAAATCGTTCGCTTATATACATATACAAAGGATGATTTTATCTTTTAATTGGAGCAATCGACGGACAAAATTCTTTTGTGTTTTTTTTTCTCCTGGAAAATTTTCCAGGTAGCTCGCCTGTAGTGTGTTAACGTTGAAAAATCGACGCTAATTTGATTACAGAGCTCGAGTGTGTACCTACTTATTATAAACGTAATTATAAAGCAGTTCGTTTATGTAATAAAGCGAGTAGCTCGAGTTTACTGAAATATTTTCGCAAATTTCGCGCTATACGCTCTTCGAAAGCTCAGGTTAGCAAACGTGATCTCTGGACTTACTTGGAAACACACAACATAGTAATCCCGGGCTGAGACGAGAAAATAATAAAGAGCCGAGAAAAAAGAGGTAAAAAAACACAAGAGGCAAGCAACGTCGTGGCTCTTATCGCTCGGCGACAATTTTCGCTCGGAGAGAGGGTCTGTATACAGGGTTGAACATTACGATTCGTTATCTCGAGATAGCTGGAGCTGCATGTACAGTTGCTATATGGTTTTGCAGGTTTTTTGATGCGGGTTGTTGATTGTTTTTGTATCGCTCGAGGGATAGCGATTTTGTATTATATTTTTGTATTGATAAATCTTCGTGTTTTGCTTCAATCCATCCTGCGAATCGCAAACACTGGATCTACTACCATTGCTTCTATTTTTTCCCAACTACGCATACACGTTGCAGTCGCGAATGTAAATAGCGAAATTTTCCGTTAACCCCTTTTCTACTCCAGGAATTATCGATCCCCTAAGAAAGCTCTCTCTTCATGAATGCGAAACTAGCCTCTGATGCAAATTTAAACTGCTCCGTGTTTATATTTAGTCCGTTCGAATTATCGACGAAGCTTCCCGGAAATTGAAAAGCATCCCTCGCTCAAAAGCTCATCGAAATTGCACTTTAAATTCTCGAATATTTATTCGCGATATCAAACACTCGCGTGTACTGAGGTACATCAAGATAATGGTGTCTCGAGGTGTACACACCATATACAGATATCGTAGACTATACACGTATACGAACTTTAATCGCAGCTTTTCCGCGTGCAGCTTTCTTATCGCATGAACACGCTCCGGTTGAATAATACGCAGGTAGGTGGAAGACCTTTTGCGCTCCAGATATTCTTCAGACCTTGATGCCCCTTAAATTGCGAAATATTGAACGTTGTGTGCGGTTTCTGTGTATACGTATATAGCTTCGATCTTAATTACGCAAATTAGGAGCATCGACCGAAATTTCGATTCTCGAGTGTGTATAAGCGATGATTGAATAAGCAACGTACACCGTGTTACATGTCGGGGCTGGAAAAACGAGGCTGAGGTGAAATTCTGATGGGCGAACATGTGCGTAATTTGTATACACGCGAGGGAAAAATGTTCGTTGGTTCAGTTTACGCTGTGGTGGCTTTTGCGGCTTTTGCTCGGATTCTGATTTGCGATAGATGGCTTTGTTCGATTTGTATTGGGAGTTGTGTACTTTGCTGGAGTTTCGTTACTGTTTGTTAGCTGCTGGTGTATTGAAAGGGAAATTTATGTTTAAGATTATTGTTGTGGAAGGAAAAATATGATGGGTTTCGCGTTACTTAACTGATTTTCGTCTGACCGTAATTGAAGTTTATTACTGGCTCGTCTTATCTGTTTTTTTTTTTTTTTTTTTTGGAGAAGGCGAGTCTAAAATTGTTTTCTGTTACGCCTAATATGGTTGCGCTATTACGACTGATTCAATATGTTCACACACTTTGAAAGTATATGAAGTAAGATCCCAAGTGCATAAACAAAATATCCACTTTAAATTCTAACCCGTCAAAATCGTAAATATAAACGCAGCA
>CM053172.1:1888024-1906597 GCA_012977825.3 Pteromalus puparum
GCCCCCCCCCCCCCCTCCCCCTAGAGTAAAATGCTCTCGGCGAGTATACTGTTACGTGTGCAAGAGGTGTATTACATATACAGAGCGGGAATTACGAGGGATGCCTTTTCAAAGGGGTAATTTCAGGGTAGCGAAAAAATTGAATTTCGCGGGCATTTCGGTCAATCGATGTGTGTGTGTGTGCCGTTAGTATAGATACGTTGATTGGAATTTGAATTATATGGAAAATATTAAATGATCCACTAATTTAAAATTTTGAACGAGTTAAGCTTGAATTAAACAAACTAAATTGAAACCAGAGTATAACAAAAGACGACAGGTGAAAGAAAATCAGAGGACGAAAGAGCAAGGTGAACGTACGCGAAGAATAACAATGCTGGTCATGTAGCCGACTGAAAATCTGGCTGACTTTATAGCTCTCAGTAAGTTTCACTTAGCGCTGACTTGCTTTCTTTCTGATTTTTCAAATAATACGACGACGAGGAACGTCGTCTTTGTTCGCGGAATTTTCTTTCTCTCTGATATCGCTTGATCAAAGAAAACGTTGGTGACGTCTATCAGCTGTTTTAATTGGATGTAAAATAAGGTTGAGGATTAAAAAAATATTAAATTATCATACAAAAAGTAAAAATTAATAAAATCATATTGCGAAGAAAAAAAAAATGATTTTATAAACTGTTTTGAACTGGCTCTTTCCCACCGCTTTAACTCTCAGTATTTCTGACCAGCGACGATAGGTAATGCATAGACGCTTTCCTATTTCCTTCGTGAAAGTCTGCACTTAGAATGATATAGATGTGTGCCACCGATGCCGATACTGGCTTTCATTAAGCTTGTCATCGTTATATACGTTACGCCAAATCTGTCACCAAGTGTTTTTTCTCGAGAAAAAGAAACGAGCGTATTTACGTTTCTAAGTAACGAGGCCTATATATCTTCACGAAGATTCTCCACGCAATACACATTTTTAACACGAGAGAGCCATAATACCCGCGATACGTGTATACGCGTTACAGCTTAAGCGTCATTATGCACGCGATGGAGCTGGCGAAGACATTGATCATATTTTTTTACGGGACTACGTGTGAGATATTGAACGACGCCGTGAAGGACGTATATACAAAAAAAAGTTTGATGTAGCACGTAGAGAGATATGGTTCGGGTGAACAATATACACTTTGGCGGATTATGGGAGCTTTTCCTTACAGGTGAAGTTCAGTTGGATGCGTTTTCATTAGTTGAGTGACACTTCTCTCACGCGTGTAATTTAACTTTTCTGCGGTGTAAAAGTTTAAACTGTTAATGAAAAGTTTGTTTAACTTTACTTTACTATCCTCGCAACGTGTATTCTGCGCGACAGCGCTTTTAATATCGAACGACAAATATGAAAGTTTAATCAATGTTTGTAAACTGTGCTTGATTGTGTTAACGTGATTTTTCAATTAATTATAGAATGGAATAAAAGCAGTTAATGCATTAGTGCTCAACCACAGCTGTGCTTTTTCTCGTTAATTATTTCTTGATTATAGAGATTTTATAAAACGTAATAAAAGTCGTTACTAACATTATTCCTTTGTTTCGTTATAATGAATCACCTCCTGTTTATAAAATATTCATACATACTTTATTGCTTACTTATTCAAAATTTAACAGCTGTTGCCTTCGTTTTAAAAACATAAAACATGAGTTTTCTTTTCACAACAAAGCCAGAGACCAACCCCATTCCTCAACCCCAAATATCCCACGATCTTTCATAGTCCATCTTCGAATATCGAATCTGATACACGACCATCTCTACTTGTTTCAGCTAAAAGACCACCTGTGGAGGAAACGGCGAGCTTCTTGCAAGCCCTGCTGGCAAGTCACGGACCTAATTATCTCGAAAAGCTCTTTGGCAGCAAGGCGAGGGATGCCCTGGCGCCCCTCGGCGGAGTGAACAAAGTTGCGATTGCCCTGTCGGGTAAGTCTCTTTCTCTCAACCTTTTCGCCGAATTGGAATTTTCATAATTCATCGTAAACCCTTTTTTTTCGCTGGATGCAGCCTTTCACTCCCTGTGCATACATAGGGTCGTGTTTGGCGATCCTCTTATGCACTTTGTGAAGCACGTGACTAATTTCGGGATAGCTCCTCAGAGATTTCGACTTGGCCGGTTTATTTTCAGCTTGGGAGACGGGAAAGTTTGCTCGGGTTTGCTGATAAATTTTTCGCCGCGCGCAGCTTAAGTTTTAATTGCTATTTTTCAGATTTTAAGAGCGTTTGCTCCGCGGTATGCCGGTATTATCCGGTTGCGTTTGTCACTGGCTTATTGTCGCGTTGTTGTGGTGCTATACGATTACTCACTCTCATGCTGAGCTTCGCGGAAATTCAATATTATTTTATTTCTCAGAAATGTCCTTCGTATTTGTATGGAAGAGCAATGTTAATGCAATCCTGAATTTTATTAAAATTCTGCGAAAATCTATTATATGTTCAGCACAATGCGACTCTCTTCTGTATTGAGCTTGTCAAACGGGATCAATTCAAATTTCATATCGTGAGCGGTATTGTATTCATATTCTATACAATTATATAACCAGTTCGAGTACATTGTCTCTTTGTCATTTCGAATTATCTAATTTATCAATAATGAATATCCATGCGTCAGATTTAACAAAATTAATCCAACCTAACTGGAATTTTCTTTTTGAAGAATCGCAAACGATCGAGGACTTCGGTGCGGCGTTGCATCTGATGCGCTCGGACCTGGAGCACCTGCGCTCGGTCTTCATGGCGGTGGAGAACGGCGACCTTGGACTGCTCAAGTCCCTTGGTATCAAGGACTCGGAGCTGGGCGACGTCAAGTTCTTCCTGGAGAAACTCGTCGATACCGGCTTCCTCGACTGAACGGATCGTTGACCACGACGCGTCGTCCCAACAATGATTGCTGGTCACGACGTGTTCAGCACCAGCACAGCTTCACCATGAAAGAACTGAACCAACATCCCTTCCGCCGAGTTTTTGTACCCGCCATGCCTAACCGCACACTCAGCCCCTCATCTCATATTGAGGAGTTATCTGTCGGCTCACGAGTGAAGGTCAGAGTGAGTTTTGGTTTTAGAGGTTGATCGGATGGATTTTGTTGAGGTTGATTGTGAGAGTTGATTTGGACAATTGTTTTCTCTGTAGAATCAGACTTGTAGAGCTGAAAGTCCCGAAAAATTATCACCCGAATTAACGCTAAAACATCAGACGGTTGATCTGAATAGTGTCACGTCAACCTCTAACGTCAACCTTCACTCTGCACTTGGCTCCGGAGCCGAAGCTTCAAAACAGACACACATATCGCGACGAAAGTGAACAAGCCACAAAATGAAAGTAAGAATGAGCAAGTAAGTGAGTGCGTAGTGAAGAAAGCGTCAACATCTGCAATTGAGTGTGCTGAAGTGAGAATAACGTTTCGATCGCACTTGTAACGAATCACCTCGTAGTACTCTATGCGGTGATGATCTCGCGCAGCTTTTCGAAAATCCTTCTATTTTCCCTCAGATCAAAGCTCACACACGGATAAATTCCGGAACGAAATCCCCCAGTAAATTCAACCCGACATCCGCAATCCCTCGAGGGTGACGAAACGCCGCATAGAGGACGAAATAACGAGCTTCCGCCGGAAAACGTCGGAGTAGGTATATATACAGTAGCCCACAATCCACCTACATGCACGTCAAGAGTACATATTATATGCAATTCATTGTGATGTTGTAAAACGTTGCAAGCGTGACGCGAGACAAATGCGCGACGAGATGGCCGGTTGTATGTGTGTATACCTATATGCACATTGACGACCTGCGTCATCGTCGTTCGAAAGCGAAACGGTTTGAAGATAACGGGTCAGGTTTAAGCAATCGCCATTGTGATTAATAGCCAAGATCGACACCCTTCACGTGCAAGAAAGTAACCAAAAACATATCAACGTGTGCTAGTTTAGTACTATATGATACCGGATTTTAATATATATGAATATATAAACCCTCTCATCGGTTTTTCTCAAAAAAAAAAAAAACACACACCTCCAGTTTACTGATAAAAAAAGAAATACCATTCACTCTATATATCCCAGCGAGCATTTTTAGACAAAGTGTATTAACACGATTGGGGGACAAAGGATACTTTGAGAATTTTAGATAAAAAAACAGAGAGAGAAAAGCAAAGTATATTATTATATATATACGAGATAAAAAGGAAAACAAAACATATATTATATATGACATAGATATATATATATATATATATATATTATTATTACATTATATAATTAAATATTATACATATCCAGAGAATTTTAAAGGGATGGGGATTAAACAAGTATATAGCAGAAGAAGATTGAGGACGAGGCTCGATTAGGTCGGTTCGCGTTGACGTCACGACGCGATATGGAAAGGAGAACAGATGCAGGAAAGGCATATTGAGACGCGACGACGATGTATTAGACGCTTCCGCGACTATCTATGTTTGAAAAAGGCTTTTGCGTTACTCCTTCGACTCTCAACTTCTCTTCCCGGCTGAGCAAACAAATGGACGATATGCTTCTTATTCGTTTTAGCCAGAGATCTTTTTATAACGTCGTTTTACAAGACTTTCTGTGGGACCTTGTTTGCGACGCGCAAATATTTTATCGCCGAGCGCGTAATATGGGATGACGATGGTTTTTGATATGACGACAGATTTTTCTCCGGCTATATATGTCTACGAATATACGCACGGATTATATTTTTTGTAAGCTTTTTCCAAATGTATTTTTTAACTGGAAAAAAAAACAAATAACGAGCTGGTATTGATAATATGCTTCTCACGTAGTGATGTCCTTGATGAGTTTCAGAATATATAGGGTCACTGTTCTCGATTCCCTTTGATCTGAATTATCGGTGAAATATTTACTGTTTAACCAGTCTGCTTGATTTGTAATTCCGAGTGTTTCCGTCTTCAGTGTCTTTGATTGAAATTTCAAGACAAAAATATTGGATAGTCAAATTTGAGTTTGGTAATTTTATAGTTGTATTAAAGCAGATTTCGATTACAAGCGTCAGGTCCAAGGGAATCAAGAACAGCAGATTTCCGCATCACAATAGCTTCAAAGTCTAACAATCTCTCGACAATCACTAGACCCAAAATGACCCTTACCAGCTTAATTATCGCTGAATCCGACAATCCTCCTTGCTCTTCCTGCTGAAATCGTCAAATTATTAAAACCTGTAAGCTGATAAGACACTCCTTGACTATTTAACTCCACGAATGTTAAACAAATTAAGTGATTGAAACTAATCCAAGATATGCTTGCAGCCGGTACAAAGATCTGAATTTAGGTGTTGTTAATTACATCATCCGTTGAATTGTTGATTCTGTTGTGTTCCGATTCTAGACTCTCTCGGTGTCCTTCATTTATGATTCAAACATTAATTAAAAATACCTGTGATTAACGAAATTTCAAATACATTTTCATTTCTTTTTATCTAACAACCATAATTGATGGAACGATTTCATCCAACGGGTGTTTTATATTAAAAAGAAAGAAAAAAATTATCAATATTCAAAACGTTTGTGTTCGACAACACCAAATAGTCGTCGAAGCGACAACAACATGCTCTCGCGTTTGCTAATGAGACGAGAGATAGAAACGGAGAATCGACGAGGAAAACCGATCCAACCACGAAGACATATCATAAAGTATACTAAAAAAAAATTAAAAATTTTGAAGTATAAAAAAAAAATTATTATCATTATCACCACTTACAGCGCGAACGCAGAGCCGATATAGATATACAAGAAAAAGTGTTTTATCATAATTACACTATTAATGAGGGCAAGAGAAAAAAAACATTTTAAGGAGCGCAATTATCGCAGTAGTAGCACAGAATAGCATTGAAAGCGTCTTTTTTCTCCTTTACCTTTGTTAGTCGCTTGTAACAAGGCAACAATATGCGAGAATAATAAACGGGAAAGTTCAGGCGCGCGATCTTTTCTTCCTTTATTTTTCGTCCGCAATAACTCTCTGAAAAGATTGAATCGATATTAACGAGGAGCATAATAACCGAGAATCGATGGCAGACACTCAAACAAAACAGTTTGTAGAATCACTTATTGAATTTTGAACAGAAAAAGTATCGCAATCGCACTGAACATATCGTAATTATTAAGCATATATTAGCTATCAAAGTTACAAATACAAAAACAGACATATCAATACAAAGTATAATTATACCGATTATATATTATTATACACAATTACAATTATTAATATAATGTATACAACAGTTATATAACAAATTATATATAGATATTATTCATATACTATATTGTGAAGATTTTACGGGAAGTATCGCA
The DNA here is from genome assembly GCA_012977825.3 of Pteromalus puparum. Lineage (NCBI taxonomy): Eukaryota > Metazoa > Arthropoda > Insecta > Hymenoptera > Pteromalidae > Pteromalus > Pteromalus puparum. Next base: position 1,894,383 of record CM053172.1, read on the forward strand.
GGATATTCCGTGAGAGATTCGCGTCATTCGACGGAAAGATTCGATATCCGTTTCTTTCTATTGATAACTATCGTTTCGAATAAGTTGCGATTATCAATATCATCGAATACTTATTTTTCGATATTTTCGATAATTTCGAAACAAATACATCCTCTGCACTAAGCACAATCGACCTAAATCAGCTCTGATAGCTGTAGTCGGTGCTGCAGAGTCGATAGTTTCCTGCTTAAAAAATAATCGAGCTCTTTGATGAAGAAGGAATCTCGGTAATACGTTATGATTGACGTTGAGGTTGATTTAAATAACCTTGAGTATCGGACGCTGTCTAGAACCCAGCCTTTCGTGCAGTTTTCGTCTGGTTTCTAGACAGCCGATGAAGCCTTAGAACCGATTTCGTTAAAAAAAAAAAACAATGTGATCATTTCTTGAATTTTTATTTTTAGTAGGAAATCTGAAACGGACATCTGTCTGGAAATCGGTATTTACGTGCAGTTTTCAATCGATTTCCGCAGGTTGTTGCCAGTCACATGATTAGTTATAAACAAATATCTAATAAAAAGTAAAAAAAAAAGTTAAAACATGATCGTTTGAAAAATTTGGTTAAACGAGTAGCTGGCCAGGAAGTAGCATTTCGTGCAGTTTTCGACTGGTTCTGAGCCAGTTCACCAGTTACTTAAGCATCTGTTCGATTCACACCTGATTTCAATCGTTACCAAGATTTCTTCGTTGATCAACAGCTCGAATATTCGTCTAACCTCTTTTCAAAGAAACAAGGAGTCTCAGCAGGAAATCGTCCTCGCAAATCTTGGTTAGAAACTAATCTTTTAGTGCAGTTTTCGACTAGTTTTTATCCAACAACGCGAGCTCGATTTTCTACCGAAGCTACCGATCCTTATCACCTGATTTACCTGTATAAACTGATACTTTCCACCTTAAAACAATCTGTTACAAAAAAGCCGGTGTCGAGTGACCTCAGCAGGTCAAACTCGCGAAAACCTCGATACCGTCCCGCTTATAAACATATCCTTAAACACTAATGAAAGTAAACAATATTTTGCTATATCGAAGGAAACGAAACCCCCTGGTGTCCGACCTCATCGATCTCCCGTCAGCCCACAGCGACAACTAAAAGTCCAACGCCGGGAACTGCTCAAAAACGTCGTGCTCACAAAAAAAGAATGTCAAAACTCAAAAAAATCAGCACCGCTACGTGTCTACTCTCCATTCATTTTTCGATATCTCTGTGTCGATCTAGTCCACTCTAGCTGTTGTTATTATTACACGTCCTAAAAATTAAAAAAAAAAAAATCGAGCCAAGTTTTGCAGACCAGCCGGTAGTTTGTGCACTTGCAGGACGACGTCCTTCGCTCGGCTGACATGTTTCGCGCTTCAACGGCGTTTGCGGTGCAGATATTCTAGGGCCTGTGCCGTCAAAGCTCCGCCTCGAGTTTGACGCTCGTATGTACACTCTTACTATATGTTTGAGGTGTATAGAGGCACGAGGTTGTGCTGATGACTCTGCCTGTCCAGCTCTGGTCACATTACTTATCAATATTATATTATCGATGTATTGCGTGTTACGTAGTGGGTAGAAACACTGAAATGGTGTTTACTTGTGTCATCGATGTCGTAGACGTAGGAGAGTAAATTTCAAATACATTATAAGTACATGAATAATATAAGATACTTAATTCCAAAAGATTTTTCGAATTTTTCATTTGTTTATGATTTCAGAAGACGAATATAATGCTATAATATGAGAGCGTCACTTAACCGAATAATAATAATAATAATAATGAAACTATATATAACCAATCGTAGTCGAAAAGTACTCGCTATATCAGAGTACGAGTAGTGAAGCATTCCAAAAATGAAAAAAATCGCAAAATACACTCGAAAAATATGAAAAAACAGAAGATTCACTGAAACTGTCCATCAGGCAAACCCACGACTGAATAAAAATAAAATCGTCGTGTACCCAAGATCCAAAATCAAGCTCTATCCCACTGAGACAAACAAACTAAACCTAGCTCATAAGAAGCAGAAATGCTTATCTAACCGTCGATGTATCAAATAATTATACTCCATAAAAAAAGATCAGCAGCTTAGACAGAGCAAGAGTCGAACCAGTCACCCCTACGTGCCCCGACAAGCTCGGCCCGGAAGCCAGAACGACCCCCAATCGCGAGGGAGATAATAACCTCGATGAGGTCGGTATACCCAATCGACACCAGGGAAGAGATGAAAGCGTACACCCGGCGTCCGTCCGTCGACCCAAGCTCTTCCCTCCTACGACGACGACTGTCGATGATCTCTGAGTTCACATGTCACCAGTGTCCAACCTTTGCATCCGGGTCACTTCTAAGTCGACTTTAAAGTGCGTAAGGTGGCATTACGTTAACAGGACGTTGGTCCTTTCAACTGCCTCTCATGCATCGGTTCGAGAATCGCGAAAGTGGCATCGCGATCCACATCTCGATCTGCGAATTCACCGTATCATCGACCGGCTATATTCGTCCATGGGATCATCCGGAACCGCTTCTCGGCATATAAGGACGGAGCGATAAGGATGTCCTCGATTATGAGCACATCTCGCTGACATTCACTCGTTGCGGCGATTGGACTCTTCCTCCACGAGCTTGTGAAATGCAGGAGAGGTGGTATCGATCGGCGCCCACTACAGCGCCGAGGATATACGCGAATTTAGCTCTCGATGCATTGTTAACACCGCGGAGGTGTGACAGTCGAATTATCGCCGAGGATCGTCACGTCGGAGTTATACGCGAGGTTTTTTGGGGTATCGACAGACATATCACTAGGTTTATCGACGTAACCCTATGGTTATCGTTATAGATGAAAGTATATTGTAGGAGGAAACTTTTGAGACATTTTTGCGGGCTTTCGAGAGCACACTTTTAGACGTATAGCTATATACGTGTACGAAAGAGATTCTGATTGTATTCTTGGTGTTTCGGTTGAAATAGCGTATACACCAGAAAGAAAAGATGAAAATTCGAAGTATCGCAGACGTTCACGCTTTGAGAATCAGTCGTTCGATGCATTTTTTTTTTTTTTTTTTAATTAAAATTTTTCACGGCCGACTGTAAACCAGCTTTTCGTGCAGTTTTCGCTCGGTCTACAGTCAGCCCCTCAAAGTCACTTGACAATCTTATTTTGATCAAGGAAAATTTCCTCTCACAAAGTCCTTTGTCGAAGAGTCACCCTGAAGGTACACGACGGATTTACTCAAAAGCGCGACGTCTCGAAAATTCTGCAGCGAGTGCCTGCTTTTTGTGCTTTAGTACATATATATATATATGACACAAGTGATATACACGAGTTTTAGTACGCACACTGATCACTGATGATTGTATTGTATAATTTTTAAGATTTAAACGTGAAAATATGTAGTAACACCAAAAGTAGATGACTTTACGTTACAGAGTTAGTTTTCTTTCTTCTTCGTCGATTATACATGAATTGTGCACCAGTACAGAGTTCGAAAGAATTATATAGATATATTACAAGCGATTCTATATATTGATACATATAAACAAAAGTCAGTAAAAAAGTATAATGCCGTTTTAAGTGAAAAATCTCTATGTGTGATAACTGTGTACATATCATTCGCAACTAAGATTGATGATATTATGTGATTAATAAGCGACTCGTAGCACATAAGAGGTATTTATTTAAGGAAACTGAAATCCTCATCCAATTATCCCCTTATATGTGTGTCTGTATCGCGTGAATTATACACGCACGAGGACCGAGTGTGCGGCGGTGAGTGTATAATGCAGATAATAAATTATATTAACTATTAAGTCAAACACTATCTATATTGTGCGTTTACTATTTAATTATTTTACCTTTCTATCTCTCAAAATCCTCCTCCCGTTGTATCATAATTTCTATTCAATATTTTGAAAATATTATCGTTATTGGTTTCAAAAAGATTTTCCAATTCCATTAATCGCAGATCCACCAGGAATACGACGAAACTTTTGCTTTCTACCAGAAATAATCAAATTTTCGATTTCATTAAAAGCATGTTTCAAAGTATGCTAAAGCTAGCAGGCAGGTGGATAGCGAAAAGCAGTGGTTTTCATTTCATATGTATCTTTCATTCGTATCATCATCATGCGCTGGCAGGGAGATGAGCTTCGGTCTGTTATTCGACTTCTCCGAGCCGTGGACAAAAATTTCGGATTGTCAATATACACATATGCCGATTGAAAGGAAGCTAAATTCTAAAGACTGTAGGTTTTTTCGTACATACTGAGCAGCACATTGACTATTTAAGAACAGGTTATTTGTAAAAATTTTAATATATAGAATAAGATAAAGAGCAACCAGTTATATCACTCAATTTTTCTAATGAGCGTCACACAAATTTAACACAAGCGGAAAAGTTTTTAACGATATCTTTTATCGCCTTGTTAAAATATTAGAGTATATCGTTGGTGCGTAACGTTCTATTGTATTTACAACATTTGAAAACATTTTGACGAGTCAACTGCTGCACTTGACATACTAAGTTGATTTTAAATTTGTACATTCTTATTATTTAATCCTCTTCGCGATGGGTCAAGGTAATAGTCACAAATTGTAAGTACTTATACTTTTTACAAATTCGACATATAGGTTCATCAGGAGTAACTATCGAGAAAATCATTTGTATTCTTAAATTTTCTTTATCCAGAACAAATCATTCTAATATTATTGAACTGTTTGATGCCGAATCGGAAATTCAATTTACAATAAACAAAGTGAAATACTCTGGTAAGATTTATAAATTACGGATATTTTAAAATTACATTTTGAAATGCAATTGACTGTCGCGGTTTATTCACCTACAGTTCCCAAATATATACATTCACAAACAACGTTGAACTATTTCATCAGAAATATTGCCAAATTAAAGGGAACCAAGTACATGTGTCTCGAAGGTGGGTGTGGCGTATGCATAGTTGCAGTAAAAATAAAAGACGAAGTATTGGCTGTAAATTCTTGCCTTGTTCCAATATTTTTGTGTAACGGGTATCAAAATTCTATTTTTAAAGATTTTTATTATTTTTACTTTAAAAGACGTATAACGAAACTGTTTTTTAACAATAATCTTTAGCTGGGAAATAATAACGATAGAGGGTATAGGAGGAAAACTGGTTGACTACAATGTGCTTCAAAAAACTTTAGCCGACATGAATGGATCTCAGTGCGGTTTTTGCTCACCTGCAATGGTTATGAATATGTACAGGTGATGTATTTTTTAAAATAAATTTCTAACACTACAATCTAGGAAGTTCACATTGAATTTTCTACTTATTTCGATAGTTTGGTCGCGAGGAAACGTACCAGTGCGAACGACATAGAGAGCTCCTTTGGGAGCAATATATGCCGCTGTACAGGCTACAGACCGATTCTGGATGCTTTTCAGCTATTCGCCACTAATACTGTGTCAGGCTCATCTGCAAGTATTCGTGACATTGAGGTGAAAATGCGAAGATGCGTTATTTTGCTCTTGTTACAAGTTTGCATTGATTTCTTGTATTTCTAGGATGTTCACAAATCAGTATTGTGTTTGAAAAATGGCACTTCGTGCAATGACTTTGAAATGGTCGGCGTTAACGATTCAAAACCGATCTACCTCAAACTGAAGGACGCTGACTTTTTCAAAGTGTTCACCATCGGTCAAATCTTCGAAATTTTCCAAAAGTATCCAAATGCTTCGTACATTCTTAATGGTGGAAACACTGGAAATGGTAATTTAGGCCACGAATATAAGCTGTTGATAAACATAATTGTTCACTTTTGATCGTTAATTGATAGGAGTATACAGAATTTCTAAAAAAGACCTATACCTGGACATAAATGCCGTAACCGAGCTGCAAGTTATCAACAAATCTGATGACAAATTAAGCATATGCTCCGGTCTCAGCTTGGAAAATACGAAAATTTGCTTACAGAAGTATACAAAGGATGATGGCTTCGAATATCTCAATCAGTTGGCTAACCACATAGATTTGATCGGTCACCTGGCAATGAGAAACGTAAATGCCCCCCTATTTCGCTCTTTTACGAACAACTATCATATACTAATTGATGTTTTTAGATCGGAACAATAGCTGGAAATTTAATGCTGAAGTACCAGCATCCCGAATTCCAGTCTGACCTATTTCTGATACTAGAAACCGCCGGAGCGGAAATACAAATCCGTACGTGACTGTTTCGTGCAGTGTGTTAATAATTTCTGCGAAATAATGTGTTTTTTTTTGTAGTGGAGTCCAAGGGATCGAAAATCAGCTCGAGCTTTATTGAATTTCTGGAGATCGATATGAGGCATAAATTGATATACAGCGTTGTTCTTCCGCGATTGGAATCTAATTACGTTTACAAATCTTATAAGGTAAACTATTCTTACGCAAAAATTAAATTTCTTTTGGCAACGATGTATAATTTGTTTTTTTAGATAATGCCAAGAGCACAAAATGCCCATGCAATCGTTAACGCTGGATTCCTTTTTCGACTGGATGATAAAACTCAAGTTCTAGAGCAACCGAATATTATTTTTGGTGGAATCAGTGGCAAATTCGTAAGTTTTTAAGTTCGCATACTATTTCTAAGAAAGGAGTTTCGATTATTTTGTTTTAATTTTTCAGTTTCATGCTTCCGAAACTGAGCAATACCTCAAGGGCAAAATCCTCTTGAACTCAGATACACTAAAAAATGCTTTGAATACCTTAGGAACTGAACTAAAACCAGATTCGATCCTTCCAGAAGCATCTCCGGAATATCGAAAGAAATTAGCTCAAGCTCTATTCTACAAGGTATTCAATAATAACACTCTTCCAGTTATCAAAAAAACCTGATAAATAACCATCGCATATATTTTCAGTTCATTCTTAGTTTAAAACCGGATCAAATTGACGCACGTCTCCGTAGTGGAGGTACTATGCTCGAACGCCCGATATCTTCCGGAAAAACTGACTACGAAGTCGATAAGAGTTTATGGCCGGTAAACAAACCGGTAATGAAAATTGAGGCATATTACCAAACTTCTGGAGAGGCCGAGTATATTGATGATATACCTCACAGAGATGATGAAGTATTTTGTGCTTTTGTGTTGGCACCTTCAACAGGGACTATAGATAGGATCGACTCTAGTGAGGCAATGGTATTGTGACTGATTTTACCTACAGAAGATTATTTTACAAAAAGAAGTGACTAATAAATTAAAATTTTCTGTCTAGGCTGTTGATGGCGTAGTGGCATTTTTATCTGCTAAGGATGTGCCTGGAAAAAATGTTGCCACAACTAAATCAGCGTGGATCATCAATTTGTCAGATGAATTGGTATTACTTTTTATTTATTCTATACAATTACACACATTTTATTTTTCTGATAATATTAAGTCCATGAGCATAAATCCCTGTACATAAAAAAAAAAATATCGTCCTCCCCAGCTGTTTGCCGAAAAGGAAGTTCAGTACGCGGGACAGCCCTACGGAATGATAGTCGCCAGTGACCGATACGCGGCTTACGAGGCCGTAAAAAAGGTGAAGCTAATTTACGAAAATGGCCCTCGTAAAAGGCCTTTGTTAACGGTGAAGGATGTACTTGCCAGCAACGACAAGAGCAGGATCCACGAAATTATACACGAAGATGCGAGTAAACCTGCTGGTATGTACACAATTACACGTTATACGGGTTTAAGCTCAAAATTTGACGTTTGAAATCGACGATGTGTAGGGAAGGATGTGAAGCATACGATCAAGGGGACGTTCGAATCCGGAAGTCAGTATCATTTTACAATGGAACCCCAAGTCTGCTTTTGCATACCATTAGAGGATGAACTGGATATGTTTGTATCGACGCAGTTTATCGCTTACACTGAGCGTAACGTGTCGGCTTGCTTGGGAATACCGGAAAACAAGTAACAATGTCTTTTGCAGTAGTGATAAAATCAGTCTTTAAAAATTCTTTTACTTTATTAAAGTGAGTATATATTATAAGAATCAATATAAAAGTACGTCGGGTCGGTGGTGCCTACGGCTCCAAACTGACTAGATCGTCTTATGTGGCCTGTGCCTGTGCCTTGGCAGCTCAGAAACTGAAACGGCCAGCTCGAATGAACTTGACTATCGAAGACATGATGCAGGCCTTGGGTAAACGTATCGCGTCTCACAACGAGTACGAGGTGGGGATTGACGATGTCGGTAAAATCCAATATCTCAATTGGAACTACTGGGCTAACAAGGGCAACTCTATGAACGATACGATACCTACCTTCGTTATCGATATGGTCAAGAATTCTTACGACACATCGACCTGGAGTTGGACTTATAACAATGTCATGACTGATTTGCCTTGTGGCACTTGGTGTCGAGCACCTGGTACGTATAATACAACATTATGTACAGATTTTCAATCGGTTGGCTGAGACGATTTTTTTCCGATGATTCAAGGTTCAGCCGAGGGATTGGCCATAATCGGTAACATCATAGAGCACATCGCGAAAGTCACTAAGCAAGATCCCTTTGATGTCAGTTTGCAGAATTTGTCTGACGATGACAAGGAAAGAGTCACCACGATGATAGATCAGATCAAGAAGACTTCCGACTACGAAGATCGGCGAAAAGCTACCGATCTTTTCAATAAGGTAAATCTATGATTTTTGCTTTGACGAACTAAGCTTTGATTAACTATAATGTATATCTACAGGAAAATAGATGGAAGAAAAGGGGAGTGGGTACGAGTCTGATGAAGTTCAACTTAGAGTTCGTTCAAGGCTTTCATGTTCTGGTTTCGATCTACAGTCAAGACGGTACAGTTGCAATAACTCATGGAGGCATCGAAATAGGACAAGGAATAAATACTAAGGTAGAAAATTGACTTTATTTCAACGGGGGACAAAATTATAAACGAGGATTAATCGTGTTTAAAAAAAAAAGGCGGCGCAAGTAGCAGCTTATACACTGGGAATAGACATGGATATGATTAGAGTCAAACCAACTTATAACTTAACATCGCCAAACGGCGGAGCCACTGGAGGTAGTATGGCCAGTGATGGCGTCGCGAGTGTAAGTGTATGGAATATAAGTACGACATGGTTATTTACAATAGAATCCTTATATCTTATATACACTTTTAAGGCCACCAAAACGGCATGCGAAGAGCTTCTAAAAAGACTGCAACCTGTCAAAGACACTTTAATCAATCCCACGTGGCAGGAGATCACAAGCACCGCTGGATCACTAAACCTCGACCTCTGCGCGATTCACGAGTAAGATATTCTTTTATAAATTCAAAAATCAATACGATTCAACATATCAATTACAAATTAGGTACAACGTAATAGAAGACTTACCAAAGAACTATGGAGTCTACGGTGTGACAGTCGCAGAGGTAGAAATAGATGTTCTAACAGGCAAGCACATAGTACGCCGAGTTGACATTCTCGAGGACACAGGCATCAGCTTAAGCCAAGAAATAGATGTAGGGCAAGTGCAGGGCGCGTTCATCATGGGGATGGGCCTGTGGACGTCGGAGCAGCTGATTTACGATCAAAGTACCGGCGCACTGGCCAACGATAGGACTTGGGTAAATTAAACGTGGATTATTATATTATTATTAGTTTGATTAGTCTTAATCTCTTTTTTTAATGCCTTAGAATTACAAGCCACCCACAGCTCAGGACATACCAGTGGACTTTCGAGTGAGCTTTTTGCGAAACGCGCCTAATCCGGTTGGCATACTTCGTTCGAAAGGTAGCTAAAGATTTTCATTTGCGAATATTTGGGCGTGGAAAAATATAATTTTATAACGATCGGATTTTCAGCGACTGGCGAACCCGCCCTGTGCATGAGCTACGCAATCCCATTGGCCATACGAAACGCACTCGACTCTGCCAGGGTAGACGCGGGTAATTCTGACGTTTGGTACAATCTGGGTAAGTAGTGCGCGAAAAAGTCAGCTTCGTGCCTTTCCGATCGAAGCACATTTCGTCGATTTTATTCCACGTTGCAAATCTATTTTCAGATGGACCTCTTACGGTTGAGAATATAATGTTATCCAGCTTGACTGAAGCTGAGCAAATGGATCTATGAATAAAAGATACGTTGGATCTATATTTATTGTGTATGCAGTTTTCAAAGGTGCATATTATATTCTTCGCACTCGCAATATTGATGCTATGACAAGTGCAAATATGATAAGCGGTGTTAATGTAAAACTGTCGAAAATAAATTATAAAAGAAGAATAAAAAAGATGTAAAAAACGACACTGTATCCTTATTTGTTTTGCAAATAACTGCCATAAAATTTAACGTACGTATAAGAGTTTAACACGCTATCACTGCAAAACCAAGTGTGTTAATTTAAACAATTAAAATGTGTCATTTAACACACATGAGCTCACATTATGTGTTGTAAAATAACACGCATTTAACGTTTACTTTTAAACATATCTGTTGTTCATATTTTAAATGCATACAGTGTGTTACGTAACTCATTTTGACGTGTAATATCCTCTCTTTAAAAAGTGATGTGAAGCATTTAATTGATGTCTAATTGCGTGGTACAAGAATTAAGGAACGCGAATTAGAAACGCAACATAACCTACAAACGCTTTGAACTGTTGATGCTCAGCAGGTGGTAAAATTTAAAATCATTCTGCAAAGATATAATTGATGGTACAATATGAGGTGCGCAAAGCGCACTTAGATTTCCTAGCATCGAAAAAGCCCCATATGTGAGCCCCCGAAATACGCGTTTTTCGAGGCCCCCTTTCGAGTCGATTTCTCGATCCCTAGGAGTCCGTGTGCATCAGCTCACTAGGCATGATTTTCTTCGTTTCTCCGTCCACTTTGAGAATATCCTGGTTAGATTTACGCCAGACCCCGCCAGGACATCGTGAAAGTCAGATATGTGAGCCCCAGTACTACGCGATTTTGGAGGTGCGGTGTAGAGGCTATTTCTCGGTCTCTAGGAGTTGACCTGCCGAGAGAAAAAGTACACGAATTTCTTTGTTTTTTCGTGCTCTTTAAGCCTATGTAGGTTAGATTTACGCCAGACCCCGCCGGGACATCGTGAAAGCCCCATATGTGAGCCCCAGAAATACGAGATTTTGGAGGTCCGGTGTAGAGGCTATTTCTCGGTCTCTAGGAGTTGACCTGCCGAAACAAAAAGTACACGGATTTTCTTAGTTTTGTCGTGCTCTTTAAAGCCTATGTAGGTTAGATTGACGCTAGACCCCGCCGAGCATCGAAAAGCCCCATATGTTGACCCCAGAAATACGAGATTTTGGAGGTCCGGTGTAAGAGGCTATTTCGTGTCTCTAGAGTTGACCTGCCGAGACAAAAGAATCGGATTTCTTTGTTATTTCGTGCTCTTTAAGCCTATGTAGGTTAGATTACGCCAGACCCCCGCCGGGACATTCGTGAAAGCCCGATATGTGACCCCAGTATACGCGATTTTGGAGGTCCGGTGTAGAGGCTATTTCTCGGTCTCTAGAGTTGACCTGCCGAGACAAAAAGTAACACGAATTTCTTTGTTTTTCGTGCTCTTTAAGCTATGTAGGTTAGATTGACGCTAGAGCCCCGCCGGAGCATCGAAAAGCCCATATGTCAGCCCAGAAATGCGCGTTTTTGGAGGTCCGGTGTAGAGGCGATATTCTCGGTCTCTAGGATTGACCTGCCGAGACAAAAAGTACACGAATTCTTGTTTTTTCGTGCTCTTTAAGCTATGTAGGTTAGATTGACGCTAGACCCCGCCGGAGCATCGAAAAGCCCCATATTGAGCCCCAGAAATACGAGATTTTGGAGGTCCCGGTGTAGAGGCTATTTCTCGGTCTCTAGGATTGACCTGCGAGAAAAAAGTACACACGGATTTCTTTGTTATTTCGTGCTCTTTAAGCCTATGTAGGTTAGATTTACGCCAGACCCCGCGGGACATCGTGAAAGCCCGATATGTGAGCCCAGTAATACGCGATTTTGAGGTCCGGTGTAGAGCTATTTCTCGGTCTCTAGGAGTTGACCTCGAGGACAAAGTAACATATTTCTTTGTTTTTTTCGTGCTCTTTAAGCCTATGTAGGTTAGATTGACGCTAGACCCCGCGGAGCATCGAAAAAGGACCCCATATTCAAGCCCAATGAAATCGCGCGTTTTTGGAGGTCCGGTGTAAGGGCTATTTCTCGGTCTCTAGGATTTGACCTCGA
>CM053172.1:1906928-2049704 GCA_012977825.3 Pteromalus puparum
GTCTCGGGCAGGTCAACTCCTAGAGACCGAGATATCGCCTCACCGGGCGCGGGACCCTCCAAAAACCGGCCATTTCTGGGCTGACATATGGGGCTTTTTCGATGGCTGGCCGGCGAGGTCTAGCGTCAATGCTAACCACACATAGGCCTTCAAGAACGCACGAAAAACAAAGAAATTCGGTAGGCTTTTTTGTCTCGGCAGGTGTCAATCTCCTAGAGACGGCGAGAAATAGAGCCTCTAACACCGACCTCCAAAAAACGCGCATTTCTGGGGGCTGACAAATATGGGCTTTTCGATGCTCCGCGCGGAGGTCTAGCGTCAATCTAACCTACATAGCTTAAAGAGGCACGAAATAAACAAAAAAGAAATCGCTGTTCTTTTTGTGCTCGGCAGGTCAACTCTAGAGACCGAGAAATAGCCTGCTAACCGGGACCTCACAAATCTCGTATTTCTGCGGGACTCACATATGGGGCTTTTTCGTCTCCGGCGGGGTCCTAGCGTGAATCATAACCTACATAGGCTTAAAGAGCACGAAAAAACAAAGAAATCCGTGTTACTTTTGTTTCGGCAGGTCAACTCTGAGACCGGAAATTAGCCTCTACACCGACCGTCCAAATCTCGGATTTCTGGGGCTCACATATGGGGCTTTGTTCGATGGCTCCGGCGGGTCTAAAGGTCATCTAACCTAACATAGCTTAAGAGCACGAAAAACACTAAGAAATTCGTGTACTTTTGTCTCGGCAGGTCAACTCTAGTGACCCGAGAAATAGCCTCTACACCGGACCTCCAAATCGCGTATTTCTGGTGGCTCACATATCGGCTTTCCGATGTCTCCGGCGGGTGCGGCTAGCGTCATCTAACCTATAGGCTTAAAGAGCACGAAATAACAAAGAAATTCGTGGTACTTTTTGTCTCGGGCAGTCAACTCTAGAGACCGAGAAATAGCCTCTACACGGCGGACTCTCAAAATCTCGATTTCTGGGCAGCATATGGGGGCTTTCCGATGCTCCGGGCGGGGTTCTAGCGTAAATCCTAACCTACATAGGCCTTATAAGAGCACGAAAAACAAGAAATCCGAGTGTACTTTTTGGTTCGGAGCGTCAACTCGTAGAGACCGAGAAAGTAGGCCCTCTACACCGGACCTCAAAATCGCGTATTACTGGGCCACATACGGTGGGCTTTCCTACGATGCCCGCGGCGGGGTCTCGGCGAATCTAACATACCTACATGGCGTAAAGAGCCGACAAAACAAAGAAATCGTGTATTACTGTGTTCGCAGGTCAACCCCTAGAGACGGAGAATAGCCTCTACACCGGACTCCAAAATCTCGTATTTCGGGACTCACCATAATGGGCTTTTCGATGCTCCCGGGCGGGTCTAGCGTCAACTCAACTCTACATGGCTTAAAGAAGCACGACAATAACAAGAAAGCGGTACTTTTTGTTTCGGCAGATCAACTGCCTAGAGACCGAGAAATAGCCTCTACACCGGACCCAAAATCTCGATATTTCTGCGGGCTCACATATGGGCTTTTCACGATGCTCCGCGCGGGGTCTAGGCGTAACTCTAACTACAGTAGGCTTAAAGAGGCACGAAAGAACAAAAGAAAATCGTGTACTTTTTGTCTCAGGCAGCTCAATCCTAGAAGACACGAGAAATAGCGCTCTACCCCCGGACTCCAAAATAGACGCGTACTTTCTGGGGCTGACATATGGGGCTTTTTTGCGACCGCGGCGGGTTCTAGCCGTAATCTAACCTAATAGGCTTAAAGAGCACGAAAAAACAAAGAAAGTTCGTGTATTTCTGTCTCGGCAGGTCACTCCTAGAGACCGAGAAATATCCTCTCACCGGACCTCCCAAAACGCGCTTATCTGGGCTCACATATCGGGCTTTTCTGCGATCTCCGCGACGCGCCGCGTCATCCTAAGACCTACATAGGCTTAAAGAGCACGAACAACAAAGAAAGGTCGTGTACTTTTTGTCTCCCGGCAGTCTCCGTAGCACTCGGGACGAAATATGCTTCCTACACACAACGACCTCCACAAACGCGCATTTCTGGGTGTGACATATGTGGCTTTTTCGCACTGCTCCGGCGGAAAAGGTCTAGACGTCAATCTAGGCCGCAGAGGCTTACAAGAGCAGAAAAAAACAAAGAAATCCGTGTCTTTTTGTTTCGGCGAGGTCAACTACGCTAGAGAACGCTGAGAAATAGCCTCTACACGGGACGGTCCAAAACCGCAGCAATTTCTGGCGGCTCACATATGGGGCTTTTACACGATCGCCTCCGGCGGGGTCATAGCCGTCAATCTAGCACCTACATAGGCTTAAACCGAGCACGAAAAAACAAAGAAATCGAGGGGGGGGGGGCCTGTACTTTGTTGTTTCGGCGCGCATGGTCAACCTCCTGAGACCCGAGAAATAGCCTCTAAAGCCGGACCCGGCCTGACCTCCAAAATCATCGTATTTCTGGGCTCACAAGTGGCGGCTTTCACAGATGTCCGCGGCGGGTCTGGCGTAAAATCTAATCTAACCTACTACGCTTAAAGAGGCACGAAAACAAAGGAAATTCGTGTACTTTTGTCTCGGCAGGTCAACTCCGCTAGAGACCGAGATACGCCTCTAGCGCCGGAGCTCCAAAACAGCGCATTTCTGGGGCTGACATATGGGGCTTTTTCGTGCTCCGGGCGAGGTCTAGCGTGCAATCTACACCTACATAGGCCCTAAAGAGGGCACGAAAAAACAAGAAATTTCCGTGTACTTTTTGGTCCTCGGCAGGTCAACTCTAGAGAGACCCGAGAAATAGGCCTCTACTACCGGACTCGCAAAAAACCGCTGCATTTCTGGGGGCTGACATATGGGCTTTTTCATGCTCCGGCGAGGTCTAGCGTCAATCTAACCTACAAGGCTTAAAGAGCAGCGAAAAAACAAAGAATTCGTGTACTCTTTGTCTCGGCAGTGTTAATTCCTTTATAGATCTTCTTCGTGAGAAATATGCTTTCTCTTCGCGGACCTCCAAATCTCTATGTTATTTCTGGGTGCTTACTATTATTTTTGTTTTTTTTTTTTGTTTTTTTTTCGTTTTTATTTTTTTTTTTTGGGTGCTTTTTCGACTGCTACCCGACGGGTTCTATTCTGTATTAACTCTTATCATAGGCTTAAAGAGGCTTCGTATAAAAATATTTGAATGAAATGCTCGTGTACTTTTTGTTTTGGTGTTGGTGTGTTTTTTTTTCGTGCAGGTTTTTACTTCTCTTATGTAGACGATGTATATATATGCCTTTTTTTTATTATCATGGGATCGCTTTTTCTTATTTTTTCCTTATTGTTTTTTTTTTTTTTTTTTTTTTTTTTTTTTGGCACGACTTTTCATCGTTAGGATGATGTTCAATGTGTGTCATGTGTGGTGGTGAATGAAGTAATATGACGAAGCTTCCCAGTAAAGTACACGGATTTCTTTGTTATTTCGTGCTCTTTAAGCCTATGTAGGTTAGATTTACGCCAGACCCCGCCGGGACATCGAAAAAGCCCCATATGTGAGCCCCAGAAATACGAGATTTTGGAGGTCCGGTGTAGAGGCTATTTCTCGGTCTCTAGGAGTTGACCTGCCGAGACAAAAAGTACACGGATTTCTTTGTTTTTTCGTGCTCTTTAAGCCTATGTAGGTTAGATTGACGCTAGACCCCGCCGGAGCATCGAAAAAGCCCCATATGTGAGCCCCAGAAATACGAGATTTTGGAGGTCCGGTGTAGAGGCTATTTCTCGGTCTCTAGGAGTTGACCTGCCGAGACAAAAAGTACACGGATTTCTTTGTTTTTTCGTGCTCTTTAAGCCTATGTAGGTTAGATTGACGCTAGACCCCGCCGGAGCATCGAAAAAGCCCCATATGTGAGCCCCAGAAATACGAGATTTTGGAGGTCCGGTGTAGAGGCTATTTCTCGGTCTCTAGGAGTTGACCTGCCGAGACAAAAAGTACACGGATTTCTTTGTTTTTTCGTGCTCTTTAAGCCTATGTAGGTTAGATTGACGCTAGACCCCGCCGGGACATCGAAAAAGCCCCATATGTGAGCCCCAGAAATACGAGATTTTGGAGGTCCGGTGTAGAGGCTATTTCTCGGTCTCTAGGAGTTGACCTGCCGAGACAAAAAGTACACGGATTTCTTTGTTTTTTCGTGCTCTTTAAGCCTATGTAGGTTAGATTGACGCTAGACCCCGCCGGAGCATCGAAAAAGCCCCATATGTGAGCCCCAGAAATACGAGATTTTGGAGGTCCGGTGTAGAGGCTATTTCTCGGTCTCTAGGAGTTGACCTGCCGAGACAAAAAGTACACGGATTTCTTTGTTTTTTCGTGCTCTTTAAGCCTATGTAGGTTAGATTGACGCTAGACCCCGCCGGAGCATCGAAAAAGCCCCATATGTGAGCCCCAGAAATACGAGATTTTGGAGGTCCGGTGTAGAGGCTATTTCTCGGTCTCTAGGAGTTGACCTGCCGAGACAAAAAGTACACGGATTTCTTTGTTTTTTCGTGCTCTTTAAGCCTATGTAGGTTAGATTGACGCTAGACCCCGCCGGGACATCGAAAAAGCCCCATATGTGAGCCCCAGAAATACGAGATTTTGGAGGTCCGGTGTAGAGGCGATTTCTCGGTCTCTAGGAGTTGACCTGCCGAGACAAAAAGTACACGGATTTCTTTGTTTTTTCGTGCTCTTTAAGCCTATGTAGGTTAGATTGACGCTAGACCCCGCCGGGACATCGTGAAAGCCCCATATCTGAGCCCCAGAAATACGCGTTTTTGGAGGTCCGGTGTAGAGGCTATTTCTCGGTCTCTAGGAGTTGACCTGCCGAAACAAAAAGTACACGGATTTCTTTGTTTTTTCGTGCTCTTTAAGCCTATGTAGGTTAGATTGACGCTAGACCCCGCCGGAGCATCGAAAAAGCCCCATATGTGAGCCCCAGAAATACGAGATTTTGGAGGTCCGGTGTAGAGGCTATTTCTCGGTCTCTAGGAGTTGACCTGCCGAGACAAAAAGTACACGAATTTCTTTGTTTTTTCGTGCTCTTTAAGCCTATGTAGGTTAGATTGACGCTAGACCCCGCCAGGATCCTCTCTTAAAAAAATGATGTGAAGCATTTAATTGCTGCCCAATTGCCTGGTACAAGAATTAAGGAACGCGAATTAGAAACGCAACATAACCTACAAACGCTTTGAACTGTTGATGCTCAGCAGACGGCAAAATTTAAAATCATTCTGGACACATACGTGTACAGATCTTGCAAGGTTTTACAAGATCTTACAATATTCTTACGACAAAAATTGAATTTCTTTATATATTGTATTTTTTATAGATAATGCCAAGAGCGCAAAACGCACATGCAATAGTTAACGCTGGATTCTTGTTTCAACTGAATAATAAAAGTGAAGTTCTCGAGAGACCGAATATTATTTTTGGAGGGATTAGTGCCAAATTCGTGAGTTTTCAAACGTGTGTACTATTTCTGAGAAAAAGGTTTCTATTTTCTTGTTTTAATTTTGCAGTTGCATGCCTCCAAAACTGAGCAATACCTTGAGGGCAAAGCTCTCTTGACCTCAAATACACTCAAAAAAGCTTTGAATATTTTAGGCTCTGAACTGAAACCAGATTCAGTCCTCTTAGAAGCATCTCCGGAATATCGAAAGAAATTAGCCCAGGCTCTATTTTACACGGTATTCAATAACTACGTTTTTTTGGTGAACTATAAGACCTTATAAATATCTAATACCATCCACAGTTCATTCTCAGTTTAAAACCAAGTCAAATAAAAGCGCGACTCCGTAGTGGAGGTACTACACTCAAGCGACCGATATCTTCCGGAAAAACTGACTACGACGTTAATAAGAGCCTGTGGCCGGTAAACAAACCGGTAACAAAAATCGAGGCGTATTACCAAACATCTGGAGAGGCAGAGTACATTGACGATATATCTCACAGAGATGATGAAGTATTCTGTGCTTTTGTGTTGGCACCTGTAACAGGGACTATAGATAAGATTGATGCCAGTAAGGCAATGGTAATATAACGGATTATTTTTCGGAAAGAGATGAATGATAAATTAAAATTTTCGGTCTAGCACGTAGATGGCGTAGTAGCATTTTACTCTGCTAAGGACGTGCCTGGAAAAAATGTCGCCATAGATAAATCATCGTTCATCAATTATTCCGATGAATTGGTATTACTTTTTGTTTACTTTTTATTTATTCTATTTACACAAATTCATTTTCATAACTATGCGAATATGAGGTAAAGCGACTGCGTCGAAATTTCGTCACTGTATACATTTACTGAGATTTTAATATTAAAATGAAAATTTATGGATACATTATCTTGCAAAGTAATTAAAAGTTCCGGCATCGTATATCATAGCGGTAGTAAAGATACATATGATTCGCTCGTCGAACCAATTTACAAGCTATATTTAACTCACTCCTGTTTTACTTGTTTAAATTCGAAAAAACAGTCGATGCATCGTTAAAATTTAGTTTTATATTACTTTTGTTTGATCTCAAGGAGATTCTGCTAAAAAACTGTCACTCCTTCTCTACCATAAAAATAAAAGTGATAGTCATGTGATAATTCTAAGCAAACGGCCATGATATCAGCAATATACACCGATTAGAAGAAAATTTCGCAATAAAAATTAACTAAAAATACTAATTTACTCTACTACATCGTGCGGTAAAATTGATCCTCCACAAAGTTAAAAACATCGCTTATTAACGCGAACAAAATTGACTATACGAATACAAACGTTCCGCTAATTAACGTGAGCTACTTGTACCAGTAGAGGGAGACACGTGCCACAGTGTTGGATGAAAGGTGAATCCTGGTCTATATATAGCCTATATAGAAGGGAATATTCGGCATTATGTCTCGCTGAATCATATGCTAGTGTAACAAACTTCCTTGATCAATACGATTGATACTTATACCGCACGCTTGTAACGGTCGCAACGGATCAACATGGACTCTTTCTTTTGGCAATTGGTTCTCCTGATCTTCGTCTTAGTATACTTTTACTTCAAGAAAAAGCTCGATTATTTCGAAGAGCTGGGTATCCCTTACGTACCAGGATGGCCATTAGTGGGAAACTTCATCGGTGTGTTTACTAGAATGCAACACCTAACCGAGTTACTGAAGGACCTGTACGATTCACATCCCGAAGCCAAGTACGTTGGAGCCTTTGATTTCGGAACGAGACCGGTTATTATTCTGCGCGACATAGAACTCATAAAGTCGGTGACGATAACAAATTCGGACAAATTTCCGGATCACATGCCGCTTGCAGATCGAAAGTTGGAACCGACCTTCGGAGGCAACCTCTTCAACATAACCGGAGACGAGTGGAAGGAGTTGAGAAATATACTGACTCCGTCTTTTACATCGAGCAAGTTAAAAACGATGTTTCATCTCATGACCGACTGCGCGGACAGTTTATCAAAATACGTCGAGTGTTTGTCACCCAAGGCGAAGAAATACGTCGACACGAAGGATTTGTTTACAAGAATCACTACCGACATCATAGCTTCCTGCTGCTTCGGAATAAGCGTTGACTCGCTCAGGGATAGAGATAACGATTTTTACGTTTTGGGAAAGAAGTCCACGAACATAGAAGGAATACAAGGACTAAAATTTTTGATCTTCAAGTCCTTTCCTTGGATGGTTGAGCGCTTCAATCTAAAACTCGTGGATGAAGACGTAACGAAATTCTTTGCGAAGCAAGTAAGTTCAACCGTACGTACCAGGGACGAAATGGGCATCATTCGACCAGACATGCTGCAGATGATGATGGACGCTCGAAACAAGAAAACTGAACACTTAGAGTTGGACATTACCACGATGACAACTCAGTGTTTTGGTGCGTTTTTCGCTGGATACGAAACTTTGTCCACATTCATGTGCCTCATGGCTCACGAACTCGCCATCCATCCAGACGTTCAGAAAAAGTTGCAGGAGGAGATCGACGAGGTCATAAAGGAAACCAATGGTAAGCTGAATTACAAAGCCATCAATGGGATGCAGTACCTCGACGCCGTCTTCAACGAAATCGCGAGGAAACATCCTCAGAATTCGTTCCTCGATCGGAAATGTGTAGCTGATTTTGAATTTCCTCCAGCATTACCTGGTGGGAAACCGATTACTTTGAAGCCAGGTACCAGCATTTGGATTTCAGTTGCGGGGATACACATGGATCCAAAATATTATGAGGATCCGGAAAAATTCAATCCCGACAGGTATTGCAAGAAGACAGTTGACCAAAACGACGCTCTCAATTTGAGCTTTGGAATTGGATCGCGAGGTTGCATTGCTACTCGTTTTGCAAAGATGCTAGTGAAGATTTTGTTCGTATCGTTACTGTCGAAATTTAATTTTGTAAGGAATGAAAAGACCTGTTCACCGCTGAAGTACAGTCGGAAGAATGTTATTATGACACCTAAAGGAGGATTCTCATTGGATATCGAAGCTAGATGTTGAATGGCTGTGTTGTGATAACTTTAATCAATGTCGTAATATTTTTATTTTGTGAATGAAGTGTATTCCGATAAGCATTCAGTAATTTTTATACCGGTTATTGCGCTGCAGTAAAACAGCAATATAATCTAATGTATTGATGCCCGGAAAATGTAAGCTTAAAAACAATAAATCAACATTTTTTATACAATATTGAAAATTTTTTTAGTTTCTTTTTTTAAATTTAATTATATTTTAAACCCTGCAATCATTTTTGTAACGTAACTTACTTATCGTAAGGCCATTTTATTTTTAGATCTCAATCGTCATATCTACTTGAAAATACGTTATAGCAGGAAATCTATCTTGATCATTGCAGTTACCTTTTGTCGTGCAGTATCCACAGTCGCACCTGCTAACATGGCTATTTTGACTTGTACTTTGATTGTGATTGTCTGTTGCTTAGTGTACTATTATTGGAAGAAAAAACTTAATTATTTTAAAGAACTAGGTATTCCTTACGTGCCTGGATGGATAATATTCGGAAACATGCATGGTAACTCTAATGGTAGAAGACACATGACTGAAATTCTAATGGATCTATACAACTATCATCCGAAAGCCAAGTACTTCGGTGCCTTTGACTTTGGTCCACGACCAATTGTTGTTCTTCGCGATATTGAACTCATCAAATCAGTGGCGATAAAAAACTCGGACAAATTTCCCGATCATCTGCCATGGGTCGATCAGAATATAGATCCACTTTTCGGAGCAAACCTGATCAACATGACTGGTGATAGGTGGAGAGAAGTAAGGAATATATTAACCCCAATCTTTACATCTAGCAAACTTAAAGCGATGTTTCATTTGATGGTCGAATGTGCAGATAATCTTGTAAGATACATCCAGTCTTTACCGGACGAGGAAAGAAGATGCATCGCTACAAAAGAACTGTTTACAAAAGCTACTAACGACATCATAGCCACGTGTGCCTTTGGAATAAGCGTCGACTCGTTCAAGGATCCGAATAACGATTTTTATGTATTAGGAAAGAAAGCAACGAACATAGAAGGTATACAAGGGCTGAAGTTTTTTATATTCAGGTCCTTTCCGTTGCTTGTTAAAATCTTCAATTTAAAATTTGTAACTTCCGACGTGGCCAGTTTTTTTACAAACATCGTAAGTACCACAATACGAACCAGAGACGAAAAAGGCATTAATCGACCAGATATGATACAGCAGATGATGGATACTCGAGATAAAGATACCAAACACTGCAAATTTGATTTGACGATGATGACGGCACAGGCTTTTTCGTTCTTCTTCGGTGGCTTCGACACTACTTCGACACACATGTGCGTCATGGCGCACGAACTTGCCATCAATCCTGATGTCCAGAAGAGGTTGCATCATGAGATCGATGAAGTTATGAAAAGGACTAATGGAGAGCCAACTTACGAAGCCATCCATGGGATGCAGTACCTAGACGCTGTTTTTAATGAAACCTTGAGAAGACATTCACAGGTCATCTTTATCGATCGACTCTGTGTTGCCGATTTCAAATTACCTCCGGCGTTACCAGGTTTCGAACCCTTTATCCTGAAACCTGGAATGAACATTTGGATTCCAGCGTCAGCGATACACATGGACCCCATGTACTACAATGAACCAAAAAGGTTCAATCCAGACAGATATTATCAGAAGAAAGTTACCATTAACGACGCATTTAATCTGGGTTTTGGAATCGGATCACGAAGCTGTATAGGAAATCGTTTTGCCACAATGGAAGTGAAGATTTTGTTTGTGTTTTTACTGGCGAAGTTTAATTTGTTGCCAAATGAGAAAACCTGCTCACCGTTGGAATACAGTAAGACGAGTTTCACTTTGACGCCTGAAGGAGGATTTTCGCTAGTTATCGAGCCTAGAAGTTGATTTTTTGTGTCGTGTGAATTTTTTATGGACTCTGATTCGATAAGAACTGATAAATACTTGTTACATTGATTATTCTTAAGGTCATTTTGCAATAGTATATTATATAAATTATAAATCTGAAATAATAAACTAAAATTTTATTTGAAAGAAATATTAAAAAAAAAAAGAAAACACTACATATTTTATTTTATACATAGTTTAGAATAGGAGATCAAACCGCTCAAAGTAGCGATGTAAAAGCTTCTCACGTATCCGATGAACATTTCCAGTATCGTGAATCCTCGAAACTATACTACTTGCAACCTCTCGTATCGCGAAACGTGCCATAAAATTAGAATATCCCTCTTTTCAACACTGTCAACTCTTTTCGCTTGTTGTCTACTTATTTTACCAACTTTGCTATAAAACACATATTCTCTAAATTATTAAAATAATCTATACAAGAAATAAAATATGCGAATTTTTGCACACATTCATTTTTCTGATACCATTAAGTCCATGAGCATAAATCCCTGTACATAAAAAATAAATTTATCGTCCTCCAAAGCTGTTCGCCGAAAAGGAAGTTCAGTACGCGGGACAGCCTTACGGAATGATAGTTGCCAGCGACCGATACGCGGCTTACGAGGCCGTGAAAAAGGTAAGGCTAATTTACGAAAATTGCCCTCGTAAAAGGCCTTTGTTAACGGTGAAAGAGGTACTTGCCAGCAATGACAAGAGCAGGATCCGTGAAGCTACGCACGAAAATGCGAGTAAACATGCCGGTATATATATAAGCTTACGTTATACGAGTTTGAGATACATGAATTTGATATTCGATATCGAGGGTTGTGTAGGGAAGGATGTGAAACATACGATCAAGGGGACGTTTGAATCCGGGAGTCAGTATCATTTTACAATGGAACCTCACGTCTGCGTTTGCATACCGTTGGAGGACGAACTGGATATGTTTGTATCGACGCAGTTTGTCGCTTTTATTCAGCGCAATGTGTTGGCTTGCTTGGGGATAGCGGAAAACAAGTAATAATGCATTGATTTTTTTTTCTGCAGTAAAATCTTAAATTAATTTTATTACCTTACTAAAGTAACTATATACAAATGATAAGAATCAACATAAAAATACGGCGTCTCGGTGGTGCCTATGGCGGGAAACTAACCCGATCGTCTCAAGTGGCCTGTGCCTGTGCCATAGCCGCTCAGAAACTCAAACAACCAGCTCGAATGAACTTGACCATCAAGGACATGATGCAGTCCCTGGGTAAACGAGGCTCCACTTATAGCGATTACGAGGTGAGGGTCAACGATCTCGGTAAGATCCAGTACCTCAATTGGAACCACTGGGTTAACAAGGGTATCTCGTTGAACGATGCGAGAGTGAACTTTGTTGTCGATATGGTCAAGAATTGTTACGACACGTCGACCTGGAGTTTGACTGTTAACAATGTCATCACCGATTTACCCTGTAGCACTTGGTGTCGAGAACCTGGTACGTTTAATGCAATATTATATAGATTTCTTAATCGGTTAGCCTAGACGATTTTTTTTCCGATGATTGAAGGATCAGCCGAGGGATTGGCTATAATCGCTAACATCATGGAGCACATCGCGAAGGTCACCAAGCAAGATCCCTTTGATGTAAGTTTGCAGAATGTGTCTGGCGATGACAAGGAACGAGTCACCTCGATGATAAATCAGATCAAGAAGACTTCAGACTACGAAGATCGGCGAAAAGCTACCGATCTTTTCAATAAGGTATCTGTAATTTTTGCTTTAGTAAAAATCGTTATAGATAAGTTATTTCATACCCACAGTGAGACATGTGAGAAACTTTTATATATATTCATAAAATCAATACTATAATTATAAACATGTTAATAAACAAATCAGGTACAACGTAAAAAAAGACTTACCAAAGAACTATCCAGTCTACGGTGTGACAGTTACAGAGGTAGAAATAGACGTTTTGACGGGCCAGCACATAATGCGCCGAGTCTACATCCTCGAGGACACTGGCCAACGATAGGACCTGGGTGAATTAAACGTGGATTATTATGATATTCTTAGTTTAATTAGTCTTAATCTCTATTTTTAATTTCTTAGAATTACAAGCCACCCACAGCTCAAGACATACCAGTGGATTTTCGAGTGAACTTTTTGCGAAACGTGCCTAATCCGGTTGGGATACTTCGATCGAAAAGTAAAGATTTTCATTTGAGAATATTTGGCATAAAAAAGTATAATGTCATAACAATCTGATTTTTAGCCACCGGTGAACCCGCCCTGTGTATGAGCTATGCAATTCCGTTGGCCATACGAAACGCATTTAACTCTGCCAGGATAGACGCCGGTAACTCCGACGTTTGGTATAATCTGGGTAAGTAGTGCACGAAATAGCTTCATGCATTTTTTATCGAAGCACACATTTTGTCGACTTTATTTCATGTTTCAAACCTATTTTCAGATGGACCTCTTACGGTCGAGAAAATAATGTTAGCCGCGGCTTGACTGAAGCTGAGCAAATCTAGATTTATTATTGTGTATTTTTTTCGTCTGTGTTATATTTGGTAAGTGCAACTGTGTAACGGTGGCAATGTAAAAAGAACTAAAATAAACTTGTATTTCCTAGTGTAATCCTATTAACTACGTAAAGTTATTATTGAAACTAATAAAATTGTATATTTTAGAGGTTATAACGACTGCTCCTGATAAACGGTGCCACATCGAATCACAATAACAAATCTTTCAATAAAATAAGTCCTGCTTACCTTTAAACTGGCCTTTGATATTTATTTTCCAAGTAAAATCCTGCTAAACTCAACTCCTGTCCTGACACGTTCATTTCTCTTGAGCACGATCCGTGAATTCAAATCTCGACGTATGATTTCACGATCACAATCCACAAATTTCCCAGTTTATAATGATGAAACGTGATGGAATTCGAAACGCCCGGAACGCGGAATAATTTGACGTGTCTTTCTGAAGATGACATAACCTCAAGATTCGCTAGAAAATCGCGAAATATTTATTGAGTAGTTTGTAATTGTTTTGTAATATAAATTTGTATTAAAATGACCGAAGAAAATTTCGTGCCACCGAAGGCTCCGAAGGACCTTTGTTTCAATGAACTGGACTTTGTCGAGGTAACGTAAATCGCAAAACAGCCGTTCTAACCTCCTGTGTTTTTGCATTCTATTATTATTTTTTTTTAAAGAAAATTTTTCAAGCTGTTTTTGTTTATGATTTTAGAAAGTATTTGATACCGACACTTTTCTACAAGAACAGAGAAAAAATGTCAGTCTTGAAAAGATGCGAGATGATCTTGGAGTTTACTTGAAGATTCTGAGATCGGCTATGATAGACCTTATAAATAAAGACTATGCGGATTTCGTCAATCTTTCTAGTAATTTAATTGGATTAGACAAAGCAATAAACAATTTAGAAACTCCTCTTGGTCAACTCAAAGAAGAAGTCATGGTAAGAACTCTATAGTACTTGAATATTGATTATTTATATTTATTTACACGTATTCATCATTTGTAGCAAGTCAGACAATGTTTGGATGATACGATAACAGAGATGACCAATAATTTAGATAAGCATAAAAATATTAGAGAAAGAAAGCAGAGCATACATAGTTTAATTAGATTTCACAAGTCAATAACCAAACTGTGCAATATTCTTGGTTCCTGTGATACATTAAAGGTCCCTTTGAAACCAGATATCTTGGAGCGAGCTGCAACAGAATTCAATCAATTGAAATTTCACTTGAGTCGCTGTAAATCTGATCTGTCAACAGAGCAAACAAACGTAAGTATTTATTGTAGATTTGCATTTTGCTCTACTTTACATTATTTTATATCACTACTTTATATTATTTTCTATGCAGAAAATGAGTGAAATGGATGACCGCCTGAAAGCCAGTCTAAGTGCACTTCTAGTTGCCTACATAACCCAAAAAGAATCAGCATCTTTGATTCGATGTTTAAGAATATATGTAAGTCTCGACAAGGTAATGGATGCAGAGGAAGTAGTCAGAAAAAAGATTGTAGTGCCTGCTGTTGAAAATATAATCAGCGAATACAGTCTTCAAAATGATCCACAAGGATTAAAAGGAACCTATCAAAAATTAGAGAATGTTTTAGAAAGTTCTTTAAAAGAACTATTAGACTTAACATTGAATCCAGACAGGTAAAGCATTATTACAACAGAATTGGTTGCTTTTAAAAAAATATACATATTCATACATCTTTATTCTTTATTCTTTCAGAATATCTGTAAAAGGCTTTAACTTTTTAGTCAATAGCTATTGGCCAGAAGTAGAACAGAGAATAGAAGACTATCTGCCAATAATATTTGCACCTGGAAATCCAGAATCATTCCATAAAGTAAATAAAAAATTTTATTCTTGCCTATTTTTTCTGGACAAATAATAATAAATTGATTTTTATCATCAGAGATATGTACAAACACTGGATTTCCTTCTGCGCTTAGAAAAGAAGTGCTGCACAGCTGAAAATGTTGATCGTTTGAAAAGCCATCCACAGTACAACAGGTTTCTGAAAAAATGGAATCTTCCAGTCTACTACCAAATAAGATTTCAAGAAATTGCAGGCACTGCAGAAAGCATACTTGCCGGTAATGTCTCTTCAGTTTCAATACGTAAGAATAAGAGTTCCATGAGTCCAGACAGTTTTACCCTGCATGCTACGTGTATTGTCTGGGACTGTCTCCAAAGGGTATGGGCAGAAGATGTTTACCTTCCTCAGCTTCTTCATAGGTAACTTTAGAAATGTATTCTCACTTACAAAACTTGCACTTGAGCATATTTATAAACACTTACTTTACACAATTTTCAGATTTTGGAAATTGTGCCTTCAACTGTGCTCGAGATACCAAGGATGGTGTCGAACGTCATTAAAGCAGGTAATTATTACAGTTTCTGAAAATTGATTAGCGCTGAACAAGTTTTATATTAAATCTCTAAAAATAATTTTAGGCCTGGCCTGTTGTAACAGTCAATGAAACTAGTCATAGTTCAGAATTGGAAAATCCTCAAAGACTCGAATTCCTTGTTGGACTTTATACCGACATAGAAAAGTTCTCCACAAATATGTCAAATTTTGTAGCAACCATAGGGGACAGAGTGTCTATTTTAAATTCCAACGTAATCGATTTATTAAATGGTGAGTAAATAAATACTCGGATAATCCGATTACTTATATACCCCTAGAAATAGAATCGCGCATTAGTCACGTATCCACGATGATAATCTCATTTTTAAGCTATTTTCGGATTCTCCGTCTTACAACTTGGAACTAGAATTCAAACAAGTTTATATGCCCAGCAAGCGCGTCATACTGATCAAATCTCGTTATATTTCACAGACTGTACGAAGGAGACGACGAAAAACTTTGACGACATTTTGCCTCTGGTCACCCAGGAGATCGTGAATGAGCTGCTGAAGCACAGCGCGACGCATTTGCGGCAAATAAGCGACATTCCACGGCTGTTCAGGCGAACGAACAGAGAAGTCCCAACGAAGCCCTGCACCTACGTTAAGAGAGCTTTGGACTTCCTTACCGCCTTTCACGCGGATTATAAAAACATCATTCCACAAACCGTTCGCCAGTGGCTCGTGCAGGCGCTCACGTCCTTGACTCAGCAGTGAGTTTTAAATTAAGCTCATTTTGTTTACTGGCTCTCTTTCGCTCTCTGAGACGGAAAGAAATATGCTTTCGATCGCATTGATAGGGGCATTACGTCATTCGGGGAAATATTGCTGAATTAAAACATTGTTTTTTGTCAGGTACATGTCCTCCGTAAAAGATGTGCTGACGTCCGTGCAAAAGACCGAGGAAAGCTTGAGGAGGTTAAAGAAGATCAGAGATAAGTCTGCCGGGGTATCGAGTTCCGAAAATCAAGGAACTAGCGACGACGAGAAGATTCGCATACAGCTGCTTATCGACGTTTTGGGCTATATTCAAATGGTAAATAAAATTGATTCTGCGAATCTTACGCAGGTTTTGGATAACACAGTAAACGTATATTTTTCCAGGTGAAAGATTTAGACGTGAAAGAGGAAGACATTGAACATCTGAAAGATTTACTGGAAGTGGTACAGTCCGCCACGAAGAGTAAAACGGAGCTAAAATAAAATTTCTACTGCGCCATCGGTGAAATGAAATAGGATCTTCCAAACGGCCAATTAATCCGCAGGTCAGTTATTTAATTCAAAAAGTCATCGGTTACGGACAAAAACGTAAATAAACAAATAAGAGCATTAGCCTAAGTAAACCAATAGGTTGCAAAACTCGTAATCCTATTACGCGCTATTTGGACTTCAAAAACCGAGAGCTCGTACACAACACTAAGCCTCTGAGGGGATACAACGGCTATCTACCGATAAAACTGCAATCTTCTGCTTCCTCTGATTTCAGGTTTCGCAGTGCAAAGAGGTTCAAAGTCTCTCGAGCAAGGTAAAGGTCACGTGTGCAAAAGAGAACACCACGAAACCCTAAATCACGAGCCATTCTCGTATCGCGCATCGTGACGGAAATACACAAAAGCGAACATCCGGCGCTCATCCGTCGAAACAGGATTAGGAAGCCTCTCGCGAGGCCTACGTCACCGAGGCCGTGTATAAATCGACCAGACCGACTCGCGTGCAACGCAGTAGTCCGCGCGCACCTGTCCAGCACACTGCGACTCAAGACACTTTATCAAAATGGTGGTGAACTTCAAGGTATTCAAGAAGTGCTCGCCCAACGGCAAGATCGCCGTCTACCTGGGCAAGCGCGACTTCATCGACTACCTTTCCGGCGTCGAACCCGTCGATGGGGTCGTTCTGCTGGATCCTGGATACGTTGATACTCAGCGCAAGGTCTGGGTGCAGCTGATCTGCAGTTTTCGCTATGGACGAGAGGAGGACGAGGTGATGGGTCTGAACTTCCAGAAGGAGCTGTACCTCGCCTCGGAACAGCTCTACCCACGTGTCAAGAAGATGGAGCACAACCTGACGAAGCTGCAGGAGCGACTGCTGCGCAAGCTCGGACCCAACGCGGTCCCCTTCACCTTCGAGTTTCCTCAGAGCGCGCCGTCCAGTGTCACCCTGCAGCCTGGTACCGATGAAACTGGTGAGCCTTGCGGCGTGTCCTACATCATCAAGGTCTATGCTGGCGAGACCGAGACCGACATCACTCACAAGCGCAGTACCGTATCCATGGGTATCCGTAAGATTCAATACGCGCCGACCAAGCAAGGCAGACAGCCCTGCACCGTCGTGCGCAAGGACTTCCTGCTGAGCCCCGGAGAGCTGGAGCTCGAGGTCACCCTGGACAAGCAGCTGTACCACCACGGCGAGAGGATCGCGGTTAGCGTCTGCGTGCGTAACAACAGCAACAAGGTGGTGAAGAAGATCAAGGCGCTGGTGCAGCAGGGCATCGACGTCGTCATCTTCCAGAACGGCCAGTTCCGCACGGTTATCGACGCCGTCGAGACCCAGGACGGCTGCCCCATCAACCCGGGCTCGAACCTCCAAAAGGTGCTCTATCTCAAGCCTCAGCTGGACGGCAACCGACAACGTCGTGGCATCGCTCTCGACGGACAGATCAAGGGTGACGACGGTGAGTTGGCTTCCAGTACGCTGCTGACCTCGCCAGACGTGAGGGACACCTTTGGTATCGTTGTGTCCTATGCCGTCAAGGTGAAGCTCTACCTGGGAGCTCTGGGCGGAGAGCTCTCTGCCGAGCTGCCGTTCATCCTGATGAGACAGAAGCCCACGGATAGATTCAAGCTCGTAACCGCTGACGAGAACATGGCCATCGAGGACATTCCATCGGACGAGAAGGGCAAGGAGAATTATGCGAGTTAGTTAGGTTGACTATTCGTCTGTTATTTTTTTAACGAAACGAGGGTAGGTTTAAGCAGGGACAGGTGGTGTGAGTTTACCGATTTCGTTTGTTTTACTGTTTGTACTTTTGTTGCTTGAAAAAATTCGAAATTGAAACTTTTGTAACAAAAAGCTACGCTTGTTGCATGTAAAACTATGAAAATGTAAAAACAATTGCTCGCTTCGTGTCACATCGGTAATTTTCACATCTCTCTGAGATAACTGATCCGTGGAATCGCCGCAAAATCATTCCAGATTCCATTGCAACCAGTTTGCATTTGCAAATAGTAAGCTTTATTGATAAGAAAAGGCCTCTGAAAGATTTTTAAGGAGGTGAGAAACATCTCTTGTTCGNATCGACGCCGTCGAGACCCAGGACGGCTGCCCCATCAACCCGGGCTCGAACCTCCAAAAGGTGCTCTATCTCAAGCCTCAGCTGGACGGCAACCGACAACGTCGTGGCATCGCTCTCGACGGACAGATCAAGGGTGACGACGGTGAGTTGGCTTCCAGTACGCTGCTGACCTCGCCAGACGTGAGGGACACCTTTGGTATCGTTGTGTCCTATGCCGTCAAGGTGAAGCTCTACCTGGGAGCTCTGGGCGGAGAGCTCTCTGCCGAGCTGCCGTTCATCCTGATGAGACAGAAGCCCACGGATAGATTCAAGCTCGTAACCGCTGACGAGAACATGGCCATCGAGGACATTCCATCGGACGAGAAGGGCAAGGAGAATTATGCGAGTTAGTTAGGTTGACTATTCGTCTGTTATTTTTTTAACGAAACGAGGGTAGGTTTAAGCAGGGACAGGTGGTGTGAGTTTACCGATTTCGTTTGTTTTACTGTTTGTACTTTTGTTGCTTGAAAAAATTCGAAATTGAAACTTTTGTAACAAAAAGCTACGCTTGTTGCATGTAAAACTATGAAAATGTAAAAACAATTGCTCGCTTCGTGTCACATCGGTAATTTTCACATCTCTCTGAGATAACTGATCCGTGGAATCGCCGCAAAATCATTCCAGATTCCATTGCAACCAGTTTGCATTTGCAAATAGTAAGCTTTATTGATAAGAAAAGGCCTCTGAAAGATTTTTAAGGAGGTGAGAAACATCTCTTGTTCGACTGAGCAAAATGGCACTAATTCTATGTTTTTGTTAGCGATATACTACAGTATTTCGGTGAAGCTTTTGTTAGCGCCTCAGTATTTTAATAAATTACGATTTCGCAAATCTATGACAGATATTTTGTTTGACTATCTGAATTAAGTCGTTAGAGTAGTTTGTGGCGATTTTTCCACCTCCTTAAAGGAATGATGTTTTTATCTACAATTTGATCAAGTATTCAAGATTTATTTTTGATTACGTCCTATGGGTATTTATTGAAATTTATTATCATAAACTGCAAATTAATTAATGCCGTGCCTTCTTCTGTATATTTATTCTGTCTTTGAATTCGAATTTAAAGATGTGTTATGATTTCTTTAAGTTTTAAATAGATGTGATATGTTGTACAATTAATTGTTTTCTTTTATAGAGACTCATATATTAATATAAATATCATGTAAAAATATACAAATTAATATATATTACCAGGGTAATATACCTACTATGTAAAAATAAAGTATATAGTCCAAGTGAACTGAGTTGTTCTTCTTGGGTGTATGCTGCTGAATAGAAATTTGTATAAATTTGTCGACATTAATAATAAAAAAAAAAAATAAAAATGAAATATTATAAATAGTACACGCTGTTTTCGATCCTGCATCCCTCATATCGATTTTGTTTTAAATAAATTAAGAAATCTTGATATTTTACTCTGATGAAGAATTTCCTAGGAGATAGCAAATAAATACCAGATACTATACTTCGAACTTGAAAGATTACCATCAACGATGTATACTGTATTATTTACACACATACAACTGCGTGGAAAATCTCCTTCTAAGGTTTCGATTCGAGGTGACACAAAACACTTTTCTCCTGATGAGAAATCAATAAGAGCAAAGAAAGAGCAAATTAATAAATAAAATGAAAAAAAGAAAACTTAAGTAACAACCTCTCAAATCTGAATAATTCGCGTAAGCTCATTATGCTAATCGTTGCGATCAAGAAAGCCAAAAGCTTCATAAAATCGCTAAAAGCTATAACGCGGCGTCGAAAATATAATGTTATATGCTGGAAATCGCAACGAGATTTACGAGTCTGAGAAAGAAGTACGAAATCGTCCTGTTTAAATTCATAATAATAAATCGCAACCCTCTCGCGAATTCTTTCGACGTTCAAAAGTCTCCGGAGCTGTTTTTCTCCGCGCTTTTTTCTCTCTCTCTCTCTCTTCTCTCGCTCTTTCTCTCTCTCTTTTAATGCACTGTCACCTTTTTTGCTCCTCTTTGCGCTCGCATCTCCTCTTTTACTTTTCTCCATCTATCCTTGTCTCTTTATGATTTCTTTCTTGTGCTTTTATTTCTCATTTCTTTCTCAGCTTCTTTTTACGTTATAGATTCCTTCGCGTCTCTTGCTTCTCAATTTTCGTCTCAAGCCGATTACTCGCTACTCGTTCATCTGCAGATCTAAATTTTTTGCTATAAGATCGTTATTTAAAGAATTATGCAAGATAATACGTTAAATATTAATTTTTGACTAAAATCGCTAATTTTATCAATATTCTTCACCAATTCTCAAACCCACTTTCCAAAAATTAATATCATCCACACAAAAACCTCACATTTTCCACACAGCCCTCTCGGCGAAAACATCACCGGATCCCGCGCTCCAAGAATATTTCTCGAGCCCCAGTATATATATATACATATAACGCACCAATATCAGAGTGAGAGAGAGTAGAGAGACGAGCTGTATAGATATACACAAGTATATCCCCATCTCTTTTTCTCTCTTTCTCCCTCCTCCTCAGCTATAGAGAGAGAGAGAGAGAGCCGTCGCCCGGCATCAGTATTACAGTCCTCCTCGACTTCAGTCACGCTCGACACGCCGCCGTGGGAGGATCGCGCGCGCGCGTTTACAACACATTTATACACATAGCTATACACTCACGTTATAACATTATCACTCGCTCTCTTCATCCCTCCGTTGAGGTTCTTTATTCAGTAAACACAGGCAGACGGTAAAATAATAAACAAAATAGCGGGTGTATCATCGTTGCCGGATTATAATCTACTGGCTGTGCTGTATAGAGCTGCGTTTTCGCCGGGCGGCGACGACGCCACCCCCTCCCGGCTGTAGCTCGGTTTTCCCGTGAAGTTTTCGCTCTCCTCTTCACTTCAAAGTATATATACCTATATACTCTGGTTTTGTTTTGGTCGTTTGTTTTGCATCTTACGTATAGTCGAATCAGTGCGAACGGCAGTGTGGGCGAAGCTGATGTGTATACTCGAGTGTGTGTGATTTTTGAGTGGGTATAACAGTGTGTTTGGTGTCGATTCGCTAGAATTTCGCATACGTACATATATACGTGCTTTTCTCGGTAAAGGTTAAGTTTGCGTTACATCCTTTACACTCATCAAGTATACCGGAATGTTGTGAATCCTTAACGCGATAACGGTCTTGACGGTCGGAAATTCCCGAAAACGCAGCGTATAAGCACAGCCAGAGAGAGAGAGAGAGATATATATCGGCCGGTGTATACAGGCGTGCGTGTATACGCATACGTGTTGTACAGTGGTGCTTAGATTCGGCGATATCCACATTGTAGAGTATTCGCGAGGAGTCGTCTCAGCAGCAGCAGCAGCAGCAGAAGAAGAAGAAGAAGCAGAGAAAGAACGAGAGGCGGAGGCTCGCAGCATCCGAGGCTCTTCGTACCTTTTTATATACACAGTGTGAGTAGCCCAACATACATGCATATGTGTATATGTGTGTGTGCGAGAAGCGAAGTTTTATGCGTGCGAGTGTGGCCTTGAGGGGGAAGTTTACGCGAATCTCCGCTGGAGAGATGAGGACGCGATAAACACGGGAAATTCGTTTGTGGGAATGAGTCTTGATATCGGCTGGCTGTCAGAGTTTTAACGCTTACATCCTTGGAAGCGCTAATTTATGTTTATTTTTAAATTAAACGGCCCCCTGGCTTAACCCACATACGCGTCTGTATATCCGTGTGTAAGTAAGAGCAGCGGTCGTCGTAAAAATGTCTCTCCGGAGTAAAAGTCATCTTTAAGATGTCCAGGAGAACGTTAACTACCTCTTCTCGAGAGCGAAATAACTCCTCGTATACTCTTGTGCACGAAAATTACATTTCGCAAGCGAGTTTTTGTGTATAACTCGTGAACGTAAAAAAGAAAGCTCTCAAGGCTTTTCCAAAATAAACATTGCAGTGGGGTTTTAATCCGAGGCACGATTATCCCGGCACGATTAGATACTCGAAAGAGGAGAGAGACTCATCGGAGGAAAGACGAGAAAGAGACACGAGAACGGAGAGCCTTTATTTTTACTTTTTCGTGGTAATACGATACCGTACTCTTTAAATAAGGTGCGCATTGGTCGATTCAAGGACAAGAATGTCTTCTCCTCCTTTTCTCTTTCTTGAACCCTGAGGCTATACATTTTACGCCTTCTTTGAGAGGGATGCTTTCTCGCGCGTGCGAGAAAGAGAGAGAGAAAGAGTGCACGACGCTGTTTTATATACACACGTCGATTTCTGGCTTACCGACTGGACTTTCGAAAGATGATGGTCTCAGCTCTTTTTTGCTCTTTGTTTCTCGCGTTCGGTGAAAACCGCACGGATTTGCATACCCACTCGAAAAGTTCAGCATTTCGTGCTACGACGACGTATCCGGAATCGATGTTGATTGATTAACGTTAATAATTTTAGAAAGTTCGTCAAACTAAACGTGTTTTTGCCTTTCCCTCGAGCAAATTCCAGTGTGTGTTTCCCCTCACGTTTTCGAGCGGGAAACTGCTCTGTATCTACATGGAATTCGGCGGGAGGGTCCGTATGTCTCACTCTTGAGAGGGAAAGCTATCATCGATTTTATAGAGAGATATTTTTACGACGTCGCGCATAAAGGATGAGTATTATCGGCATGTCCGCTTCTCGAGAGCCTCGAAGAAAAAGCCGATGGAAATATTAAATAAATATCGGTCCAGGGATAGCGGAGGAGAAAGAAAGTGTTTTTAATCGGTTTTCCGAGTATTTTGGCGACAAAGCGCGAGTTTGGAATTTTAAATACCCGAGAGAGCGAGACGACGGAATTGATTAAAAACTTTCAATGCCTCGTGGAGGGAATTCAGTCGGAATCTAATTAGCTATCGTGCTGAAGCTTGATTAAATTTTTAATTTGAAAAAATTACTGGCTGTTTGTTCGCGTATAAAAAAGAAAAGAGGTACACGCGGTTACGTCATAATGAACGGGAGCGAAATTGCCGGCGTTGTTTGTTTACACGAGTCGCCGCAGATCTATTGTTACACCGTTATCAGTCAGCGTGTGTATATACAAGGCCTTCGTTTTATCGGGTGAATTTTCGGTTATGATTAAAAGCGAAATTCGACCAATTCAATTTTGGCATCGTGTTGTATTCGAGCCGGTATAATTAAGAGCGTAAACATACACGGCTTTCCTGTATTGCGAAAGCTGAGAGTCGGTAAACTAATTCTCTCTCTCTCTGGATAAAAATAAACTCACAAGCGATTGTATATCATTCCAAAGCTAACGTCTAAGTAACGTTGTCTGTTACTACTGACATAGTCCTAAGCACAGCCACATACCCTTCACTATTCTCTCTAACTCACACAACTCAAGCTTCCATACATTCGAGCAAACCTACACACCTGCAAAAAAAAAAATCGAAAAGAGCCAGCAGACAGATCCATCCGTGCGTGAGCGAACACAACATCCCTTGACTCCTTACCCGCAGCAGACGCTGGCATTGATTTCCTCCGCGGGCAGGACGGGGAGAGAGAAAGAGCAGACTCGAGGAGGTGGTCGAGGGCATGCCCTCCTCTCTCTCTCTTTCTCTCTCTCAGTTTCTGTACGGGGTAGTCAGCTTGATTCGTGCCTCGTGATAAGACAAGCGTCCTGTGGAGAGAGAAGAGGATGGTGATGATTAGGGGGGTTACGGTTTTTTTTTTATTATACTCTGATGTTCTGCGGGGGTGTTCTCCTTATTTGCTGTGTGCGAGGAATTTCTCTCTTTGAATAGTGGCTTACGAAAATATTCTTACGGTTGAGTCACTATTGCAACTTTGTTATTTTTGAAAAAAGGAATAACGTGAGTTAGGCGAAGCGAAAGTCGCGAGAGATAAGAGAGATTAGATTGGGATTTTTATATTCTACGAATATCACGTACACTATATACCAAAAATAACGAATAAAAAATTCTCGCTCCCTCTCATATCGCCTTCGAGTTTACGTAATTATTCAGGATCCTTAGAATTATACGCGATACATCCCCCCAATGAATTAAAAACCTCTCAATCGAATCCCATTCCTGCATTCCAAAAGGGAGACAGCCCATTAAAAATATACACACACACCCTTTCACGCACTTCCTTCGTTGGCGTATATGTGTGCATTTCTAGCGATGCCACGCGATAGAATCGAGAGAGAAGAGGACGAGGAGAGTAATAAAAGATACGCGATTCCCGTATATACCTATGCAGCGGCGAATCTGGTCTGATAACTTGGCGACACTCGAGTAGCGTGTGTATTCGCGCGATGCGATTCAGTTGGATAGAGTCGATGTGGCGACGACGTCGATGCGTAATTTATCGGGGGAAGACGAGGAGGAATGTTTTATAACGTTGTAGACGGCTAATAGAATTTGTAGTATTTGTTGATTGGATGAGATACACTGATGTGTGTGGTAATGCTTGATTGAAGATAGTTGCTTTCAAGTAATTTTTTTAATTCCCAATAAGCGGGTATAATAACGCAACGTTTCAGAGATGAATTTTCACTCTGAAAGAGAATTTCGAAGAAAGAGGAGTTTGTGTGGCGTGCACGTAACTTGTTTAATAGCTGCAGCAAAAACGAAAAGTTGCTTTCATTTTTGTCCAGGTGCTCGAGCGCAGTGTAATTTATTCTTCTTTGTGAGCAGCTTCTTGCTAATTTATTAAGCAATTATTTTCCGTTCAAACGTTCATCCCTATACTACGCTCACGTAATTCCAAACTCTCGACAGAGAGAAAAATAAATATTGTAAAATCGACACTGCGTGTCGATGCGGTATTAGCTGACAGTCACAATATCCGCAAACTTCTGAAGCTTTAGAAGCTTCGCACACGTCGACTCGTAACCGAACGTTACATCGGGAGATACGTCGAGTGCAGAGAGGTCCGATCGACTTTTCAGTATAGCTCTTATATGCATGTATATAGGTTCGGGTGGAAGTAACAACCGTTTCGACCTTGACTGGCACTTTTTCTGGTTTCACTGGCGGCGGCGACGGACTGTCGCAAATTCTCGAGGTACATACACAATGCTTGTGTGTGTATAGAGGCGGGAGTCGACGTTACGTCGTCGTCGTCGCGATGAGAAGAGAGAGAGGGGATTGAGGTCACTTTTACACTTGAGTCGTATAGATCCAGGATTGATTAGAATTTTTTAAGAAGAAAAGGTCATCTCTCTTGAAGGGTTCAGATATATGAAGGTTCGCCACAAAATCGGTTGAATTTTATGGTTACCTTTAGGACCGACCTTTTTTCGACTCATAAATAAAGGACAATACATATAGATCCACATGCAAATCCCACACAGAATTGAATAACAGCTTCACTGCCATACCAAAGAATCCAAAAAAGAAGAAATCAATCACCAAGGACGTAAAGTGGATCACATGCATTTTAAAGTCGGCCATAAACACACTATGTCTATACACCCCATCGAAGACCGATAAAATTCTAGACGCCAGCGCAGACCACTCGATCATCCTTAACTCCCTGGCATTCCGATTCAGATGCGGTGCAATGGAACGTTCGTCTTAATAGTCAAAGGTACACACATCACCCAGACATCAGCAGCCTCTCTCGTCCTCGTCTTCGTCTAGTGATTGATCGGCCAATTCGTTTCTTCGATTTCTCCCTATAACGCTTATATCGCATCAGAGCCTCGAGGCATCCTGAAAAAACGTTCGCAGGTGGTGTGTACACATTGGCTCGTCTCCTCGTAAAAAATCATTGTCGTTTCATGCTAATTCCAAGCTACACACAGGAACGAAGAGAGAAAAGTTTCTCGACCTTAACCACAGATATATGCGTCAGGGAAAAATGTGCAGTCACACGTGTGATGAGTCAACACACACACAGGGTGACGTCAACCTCACACGCGCGCAGGAAGCCCTTAAGACCCTTCTCACTTCTTTTTCACGCAAAGTATTTAGAGAAATCACGCGAGAGTCTCGTGCGTGTGCGCATCGAGTCGTGAGAACGGACGCGAATTTTTTTCATATCAAACGACGACCTTACCATATGTATACTCAACCTTCACCTTCAGACCTTTGGACCTTTGAAGTAAGATGCAGTTTCTTAATTGAAGACTACTCCTTGCGTAATCACCTGAACTTCGAAAGTATTCATTCGAAGCGTTTACAGGCTACAACATTGTACACAGGATTCCTTAAAAGAGCAAAACTCGCTGCAGTACATAACACACACGCACGTGAGCAAAGCGAGTTGGCGAATGAAAGAGTCGAGAAGAAGAAGCTTTGGTAAAAGAATAAAAGGAAAAGAGAAGTAGAAGCAGTGAAATAAGGGAAAGTAAGAGAGCGACGGCAGAAGAACGTGAGAGAAATTTACAAAGGCTCTCGAAAACACAGAGGGACAAGGAGCATCGGATAAAGTACGACGACAAAGAGAAAGAGAGATAAAGGGACACACACGCATACGGGGCGCGTCGTCATCGTCGTCGGAGAGTTTATTTCGCCTTTTGACGGTCTAAGAGGACGACTACGTCTAGCCCTGGACGTAAACACACCCGGCAATTCAGCTGATTACTCTGTATAAACTTGGGCGAAGGCTAGACTATAACGTTCCTCCTCCCGTCTGAATGGAATAGCTTCAAAATGGTGATGCCTTTTTTCGCATATTTTCTGGTTATTCCCCTCGGGTCTGGTATCGATTTCAGGCTCGTGAATATGGAAAGGGGATTAGCTTCATATAAAGTGTAAAGGATCTCTTTTTTTTTCATAGAAAACTATTTATACAGTTCATCGATGCATGAGACACTATGACGTTGTGTGCAGCCTTGAATCGTTAGGAAAAGGTCTGGACTTCCGGATTTATTCTGATCGTTCCTCATTTGAATTTCGCAACTCGAGGCTGGCTACGCACAAACATACACTTCCTCGCCTTATTTAGCCCCTTCATTCAAGCGCAAATTGCGTTCCTTAAAAGGCTCGAGCTTACTACAGCTGTGATTAATGCTCTAGCAGAAAAAAAAGACACGATATTGCAGCTGTCTACCTCGTATATGTACTCAAAGTAAACGATTAGCTTCGATCCTGATGAAATTTTCAAGCTCACAAATTAAAAGCGACGTCAGCCCTTAACGTCTATCAGTATCATAGCACACACATCGAAATTTCAAGTTCGCGGAACGATGTATATACAATACTGCGCAAGCTGAAAACGTCTGTCTGTCTGCCTCCACTTGTCCTCCCGCGACGCCCCACGTGCGCGCCATTGCGCACAGCCCGAAACGCACTTTATCGACCTCCGACCGGCTCACGCATACACCTATACGTGTATACATACCTATACACAGACACGAGCCAAGAGAGAAGGTTTTCTTTGGTGCGAGAAAGACGACTTCTTTTATTTTTTGTCCGCGTAAATTATGTATAAGGGCTTAAATTGCTTCCCGCCTCGACGGGATTTTTTTCTCTGCTTCTTTTATTGTGTTTACCTCTCTCCAGGCTTCGTATAGATATTCTTCCTTTATGTCCCTTCGATGGCTCTGCTTTCAAACGCTTGGCTTTTGAGCTGAAGCTTCATATTGTGTTTTAAGGTATATAATACTCGTATACTCTTTTTAATTGTCGAAAAGCTGCGACGTTTTAACTCTGTGGTGCTTCCCCTTTTTTTCCTCAAGGATATAATGTGATTATTTCCATTTCTGCGGAGGTCGGGTTCTTTAAAGTCTGCTCTTTCGGATTAATTTGTTCGTTATTGAAAACTGCTGGAAGGTCTTGATGATGAACTTTTGACAATAAGAGTTTTAATATAGTATCTCG
The DNA here is from genome assembly GCA_012977825.3 of Pteromalus puparum. Taxonomy (NCBI): domain Eukaryota; kingdom Metazoa; phylum Arthropoda; class Insecta; order Hymenoptera; family Pteromalidae; genus Pteromalus; species Pteromalus puparum. The sequence goes on from CM053172.1 coordinate 1,935,405, forward strand.
AAATTCCTCATCTTACAGATTATTCATATATTTTCCATTCACTTTCTAAGAAGAAACATTTGGCTTGGGTTGACGCATGATATGCGTCATCGTGAAAACACTTCACTTTCAGCCTATAATAAAGAACGCAAATCACTTTTACAGGCGGTCCCGAGTCTCGAAAAGTAATTAAATTTTTCCTATAGTCACACGACAAATATATCAATTAAGTCGAGTCTAAATTTGCACTTCCACGTAAATCATCGTTCTCGCAAGCTTTACTTCGCTCTCGATGTGCCGTATAAAGTAAACTTCAATTTCGCTGAAATGCGACGACGTATTTCGAGTGCAAAACTTTCTTATTCTTCTCGCCTTTCTGCTTTTAACGGTATGGTTTAAATAGAATTCACATGAGCTTCGGATTCGACGAAACTGCTACGAAGTATGTGCACACGCGATTCGAATGTGCTTGCGATGTTTGAACAGCCCGATGTGTTACTATTTTAATTAAAATCCTGTTACGTGAAAACAGCCGACGTAATTAAAAATATTCCACTTTACCCTTGATTGATGGACGGTTTTTCATCCGATACGAAAGTTCAATTGAAAAAGCTTCGAATGTTGTGTTTGAAACACAAAAATAGTTATCCAACCCGGCGTAGGACCACCTGCAGCTTTTCCCTCCCTGAGAAGTATCACGTGTGCGTACATCGACTTTAAAACGAACGTATACCGGCGTCAGTTCGTCGGCAACGTGGGTGTGGCCGCCGCTAGAATTCACGCTGGCTTCTTTATTTTTTCGCAATTCCGCTGCCATTATGACGCGCCGCTTTTAGAATCGCGACGACTTCTCTGCAGAGAGAAGATCGCCCCCAGACGACTTTTGTCGAGGACAATGACTTTTTTGTCGCGAAGACTGTCTGATGTGTTTTATTTTTTATTCTCGATCGATGTGTCAACAGAGGTGCGGGCTTGTAAACAGATGCACATCGAGTGTGTACGATTACAAAACCACACCTCGAAAAAAAAAGTATCTTCACATTTGTACACAAACACATTCCAGATTCAAAATCTTGTTAAATCCCTTCTGCTCTCCACATATATAGCTATACGATAAACCGCTTGACCATATACACATAAGTACACACACGCTAGATGCTTTCACTTATCGCTATCTCGACTAGAGAAGCGTGTAGCGTAATATCCTTTATCGAGGAACGCGCGCCAGAACAAAGTGTAGCGGCCGAAAACGGAAAAACGAGGAGAGACGACCACTCGTTTCCGGCGTACGCCAAGCGCGATAAGATTATTATATGCCTACCAGTCATTTTTCCCCCTCGTTATTTCTTTTCTTTCTTTCAGTGTGTTTTTTTTCTTTCTATATATGTCTGATGTGTTCTGTGCGCTGGACGACGTTTTAATCTCTTATGTAAAGCCCGTCGTAAAGCTTGATTTTCTACGCGCGCACCCACATCGAATATACTGCAGTGCGTGCATGTGGTATTGACTTTTATGAAATGGGATTTATGGCGAATCGCGGCCGATTGATTTATACGTCGATGGATCGATTTTTTAAATGTTGGATGTGGAAGCTTTGAGTTATATTTCGTGAGGTTACGATGATCCGAGTATTGATAAGTGTTTGAGTAAATACGCGATTTGAATATTAGTTATCGATGAATTTCAGCTGATTGAAATGAATCGATTCTTGCACCTATAGTGTCTGCATAACGAATATGTGCAATTAGAGAACTGGTTATCTGTAGCAAGCTTTTCACTTACGACTAGATTTTTTTTTCTATTTTCCTTCGTTTATCAGTTCCGCATCTCAACACACTATACTCTATATAAATGTTTATACAATAAACAGTTGGCTATAATTACTATTTTCAAAAAAACAACGAGTGAGTAATGGAGAAATTTTACAAACAAGTCAGGTGACACACAGAGTAATATTCTTCCGGGAGCTTTTCTATTTCTGCCTCGTGATCCAAGAAGTGGCTTCGGAGAGGAATTTATTTTTAAGTCGCAAAAATGAACGAGCGTGGAAATTGCAATTTCTTTGCCAACGGATATAGAAAACTACCTTATACTGTAGCCCAGTTTGCTCAGCGAGATAATTTTGCTATGTGACCGGCAACAATAGCTTAAAACTTCTAATTCTCAGATAAAATGTTATTTACACTAAGCGCGAACAGGATAAATAAAGTGGGTCGTTATTTTTGGCACGGAGTACGTGGTGTAATATAAATCTCTAATTTTGGAGGATACTCTGCACACGTCACGATTTTTCGCGCGAAAACAAGTTTATTCAAAAGTCCAAAAACAATGCTCTGATTCACAAACTGCATTTCAACAACATACTAATGATTCAACTAGTTTAAAACCAATAGACATTTCGAAATCGACTTTTTCCACAATTCAGGTTTATTCAATAATCTTCAAAAAGCCAAAAAAAAAAGAATCCTCTTTGCTCAAACACTGATCAATCCAGTCGTCTCCAACACGACCTTTTCCCCTGCGGCGTTTAGCCTTGAAAGCAAGTAAAGCATACAAAAAAAAAAAAAAAATCGCGCGCATGTCTCCTCCACGCATATAATACCCTGCAGCGGTACATAACAATCAATCGAAAACACACCGGTGCGTTGCAATTATCCAGAGCGATAGCCCACTTTTCACGCTGTGCACAGTCGATATCGTTCCTGTGGTGAAAATTCCGATACATATAGCTGGTATATAGTTGTTGCATGTTGTGTACCACTGGTCCGCGTAATGCTATTAGGGAGTTTCCTACGGTTTCTGAGCCGCCTAGATTCTCTCTCTTTTTTTCTCTCCTGTGTGTCGCGACGCGATACGCGTCTTAAATAGACCGGAAGGACTTCCCCGATTCTCGCGTGCGACGATTCAATGGCTCTTGAGTTTCTTTTTATGCTTTTCCACAAGATCGTGCATGTGTACACGCTTTTGAATGCGAGTCTCTTGTATGTTATATAGTGAAATTTTTCGTTAAATTAATTCGAGAAATTCGTTCGAGACTCTCACTATTTTTCATCCGAGCGTAGTGTATCGTCATTAATTACGTTTTAACGCGCTGTATTATTTATGAGTCCTCTCTTAAAAAAGTCATGATCGGATGTTGTGAAGCCTATAAATGAAGTTAGCGCTGAACGTGATTGGTCTACAATGTGTATCCGGTTTAGATGGCGCCAACATTTAAAATTCAATATTTGAATTTGAATGGTAACGAGTTTAATAAAAAACGATCGTATTTTATTAATTTAAATTCTGAGATTAGGTTTGTAACAATTAATTATTTATCTATAAAATAAATAACGAATATCTAACCTCAAAAATTGAAAAGCACATAACCTACATTATATTGGGTGATATATGATTGGTGAGACAAGATACATATATACAAACGTATTATAATTATTATAGAGTAAGGAAAATGTTAACGTTTGGATTCTATTTAGAATATAAAGAAAGAAGTGCGTAACGATATTACCCGCGCGAAGCGCGGTCGATTTTCCTAGTCGAAGAAAAAATAAGAGTGAAGAAACTCGCTTTTGTACTGCATATACACGAAAGCAAAGCATGAATGGCTCAATTCTCTCTCGGCCGCGACGACGAGTAATAATGAAATGAAAAAGACGTTGTTTCTTCTGCGGCTAATTGAATTGAAATTACAAATCGCATTACTCTAATTCTGTTTGGTTAGCACGACTGAGTGAGAAATATAAATGTCTATTGTTCGATTTCCATTGTGTGTCCTACACGTGCGATCGATCATTTTCTCGCGTTACAAAATAACCCGATGATGTTTACCTAACGATTATTCCGGACATTCGTATTTACCGTGTCGAACATGTCTCGCAAAAGGAGTACTACTACAATCCTTGGCTACCGCTGAGTCTTCCTTTTTTTTTTTTCTCGTACGACGGAATAGAAGGAACAAAAAACAATATCGGTTCACTTAACGGTAATGCAAACATTTGCCGCGTTTCTGGCAAACGTTCAAATCCAGACGTGCCCGCGCCAGTCTCTCGCGCAGTAGACTGTGTATTATAGGTACAAAAAATATTTTAATCGGTCGTGCCGTAATCCACAATATTCGAAAGAATTTTAAAATATTATCGAATTATAAAAAAATCGACGCAAAAAGAATTAAAAAGTATATGTATAAAAGATTATACTAGAAACCTCAAAGCCATGACGTAAAGGCCGTCGAGGTTACTCGTCTCTCCGCTCGAAAGCCGTGCAAATTTAGCAGCGTCCATTCGTCCGTCGCACTCTATTCTCTCTCTCTCTCTCTCTCTCTCTCTCGCCCGCATTCTTCTCCAAAGACAGTGTGAGCACTCGCACCGCACCACATGCTTTCGCGCGTATAATCGCGGCATTCCGCTGAACCGACTCATGCTTTATCTTCTGAGCTGTCGTCGTCGATGATTCGCCTACTGGATTTGTTTCATCTTCAACGATCGGTAACTCTGATTTCGGAGTTATTATACTGTTGACGCTTTCTGGTCACGTGTATATATGTCAGGGGAGTAGGGAGAATTAGTAGTCTGGAACCGAATGTTTCGGAGGTGACGAGAATGCGATTGTAATTGAAGCTTGAGTGAAATGTGGTACAAGGATATGGGAGTCTTGTTTTAACTTTGGACGTTTGTTAAGTGTATGGTAATTATATCAAGGATTTATTAGCATTGGAAGGATGATTTGGTTTACGAAATATACTACTCTGAGCTCTATTATAACGTCGGATTGAATGTAGTGGGCTGTAAAAACGTTTCTGCACTTTCATTCCGCTTCTTCGATTTATATTCTATATTAGAATATACACTGAGGGATTTCACTCTAGTTTAATCTATACATCTTGTTGTTGAAACAGTATTAACATTTTTCACAGCGTCATATTAATTTTACGACTTTTTTCCAACACAGCCACACCTCTAAAAAGTACACGTTCAATCGAGCGCCCGCGCGAGAAATGCTTCGGGAGATTAAAATGACTCTGGCGATATAGATGACTCATTCGGCCTACCAAGCGGTTACAATCTCGTCGCAATTTCTCTTTCCGCACAAGAATCCGATGAAAACGGAGTATCGGGAATCTTGGACGTTCGCGAAAAATTCCGCAAATTAAAATATCACATTTAAATACAATGAATGCAAGGTGTCGCCTGTATATTCCGAATGAATAGGCCCTTTGTACCAAAAACGCCAGATACGGAGCCATGTGTCTTTCGCGAAGGCATTAACATACGTGACTCATCGCGAGAGACTAGGAAGTGTATAGGAATTAATTTATAAATTAATCGGCGACTTATAGTAAAAAAGCATCTGACTCACCGATTACCATGTGTATTATAGCCCAGAATGCATCAGGAGACCCAATCCCTCAGATTACATCAGAGCCTTCGAGAAAAGCTTGCAGCTCACCTGCTTGGCATCGGCTTTTACTTCCCAAGACTTATTATAATTCCCGAGCTCGCCAGGCATGCGGCTCGTTTCTTCTTTTTCTTTTTTTCTCTCGAAAAAGAGCACTTCCCCATTAATTTCGCAAAGACACACACACACACACACACACACACACACACACACACTCGCTTGCGCGTAAAACTGTCAAGCCGCGCGTGTAGCTACAGCGAGTTGAACCAGTGCCAGAAGAGGTATATAGCAGTGGCCCAGTAATGCCTGGGCCCGTGATAGAATGAAAAGTAGAGAGACGGAATGAAAGAGAAACGGGGAAAGAGGAAGGAGCGATACAGGGTTGTATAGTGAGTGAATGTGTGTGTGTGTTGAGGTACTCTGCTATTTTCTGTGGCGGCTATACTCTGCAATGGCCGGCGCACATTGCTTGGACGGAGAGACGCCGGTTCTATATTTGAGACGCGTTGCCGGCATGCCTTACATTCGGAGCTGACTGGGCTTGTGTCTTTTTCCCTATTTCTGTGATGCTATTTATCCTGGATTGAATGATTGGATAGGATGAATTTTGGAGAAATTATTGATGGAGCCAGTTGGAGGGTTCTGGAGGAAAAAGTTATTGTTAGAACAGCGATTTTCTTGAAGTCTCTAAATTTAGGTCAGTCTTCTGAAACTTTGATAAGATAATCTCGTGGATTAAAAAAATTTTGCTTATCATGCGAGATCATTGAAAGCTCCAAAATAGCAGGATAAGCAGTTAAATTAATGTGTTTAAGCAAGAGGAAACACTTATTCTTCGGAAAACTACATTTTGCTTGCTAAACGTACCGATAAATCACTCCGGTCGCATGAATCTCCTAATTAGAGCTCGCTTTGAGCCCACACAAAGTTATTCAAAGATTCATAAATTTCAATTGCACTCAATGCTCCAAAAGTCATTATGCAATTGGTTGCATTAACAATTTTTGTTTTGCTCATTGCATCCTATATACAACATACACACATACACATACATCCATACCAGGCAACTCTGGTCGTTGCTCTCTTTCCAGTGTGTATATCCACGCTCTTCTCTCTCCTTCCACTTGACGCTTCTTAACTATGTGTAACCCAGCAATCGTGAGAATATGATAATTTCCGAAGTGACGTCAGCCGCCGGAGAGAAAAAAAACGTCCCATTCAAATACGGCCTGCCGATCTTAATGTCTCAATTTCCGACTTCCCCCGAAGCTGTGAAAAAAATGGGACGTACATGCACAATGCGAGACATTGTCTTCCTTTGATGCTCGTCCCACTTAAATACGCTCATGCGCGTAGTCTTCTTTTTTTCTCTCTTTCTCTTTCATTCTTTCGTTTAATTCAAGAAAGTCCGTGTGGTTTTATGACTCGAAAGCTTGTCGATGCATGTATATGGATGTTTTTTACGTTTCCTGAGAGATGTCTTAAAAGACTCTCGTTGTATCGGTGAAGACTTGAATAATTTGGGTATATCCCATATTTTCTTTATAATGTCTAAGTGTCCACGAAAATCTTGGCTAATTTTCTATTGATAAATTTAGCAGTATTTTCGCCTCTCTTTGAAGTAGCTAAAATCTGTATTTGGTTCAATGGACCAGATTGCCAGTTATTTTTAGCTTTTGGATAATGTGCAGATTCCACACCCTACCGTCCGACCCTAACGAAAGCAGAAGCTAAAAATAACTTGGCGCAATTCACACCATCCGCAAAAATACTCCCTACAAAAAATGCAAGACCTTACGGTCATCCACTTCATACATTTCTCTCCTCGGAATCGAAAGAGGGATCTTTAGTCGGACCCCCAGTACAGCTAAACAGCAGCCAATCACTTAAAACAAAGTGCCTCCGAGTACTATATATATATACTCTGGACTGCCAAGCGCAGCAGCAGCGTCTTATCGTCATTACATATCGTCTCGATTCCCGGTCGTCGTCGTCGTCGTCGAGCTTATTGACTCCCGTCTGGCGTCGTCGGAAGGCCTAAAGTGGACCGACGTCGTCCCCGGCGCGCGAGGCAGTATCGCTGCGCCGCGCGAATATAACGAGATACTTTATTGCCCAGGCATCGACTCGAGAGAAAGAAAGGGCTTCTGGTCTTGAGGGATTCGGCGAGTGCGCGAGGATTTATGTTTTTTGTGTGGATGATGCAGGGTTTTTGTTGATGGGGAAGGCTTTTGGTGGGCGTTTCGTTTAAAGTTTGGTGATTACTTTTCTTTTTGAGAGTGTGAGAATTTTGGATGTGATCTTTGTTTATGTGTAATAATTATAAATCTAATTTTTTATTTTTCTTTGTGTTACAGGTGAGTAGAGAGTCTTTTTGGTTAACGTATACATTATCATCTGTTCACGTGAGTTTTTAACTAATTGAACGAAACAATCGTTAGAATCTAACAACCGTCAAGGTGAAAAACTGTAGTGTTTATATATGAATTCACGACTGGGTGCATTAAAAAGTATAGCAACAGAATAAATGGTCGGACATTCCTTCAATGCACGGTTACGTTCTACTTCATGAACGTTATCTTCATTTTCTTAACTTTCTCATATGTTAGAATCACTCATTATTCCCAGATAATAATCTGAACGCTTTTGTGTCCAGCAGAGCAGGAAACTTTTTTTTTCGGTATCCCGTGTGTCCTAAATTAATCAAAAACGGCTTTCTCGCGGTATTTACAAACTTTGCTCTGTTCTCAACAATTGTTGAAAAATCAAATCCAATTTTTCATCACGAGTGAGCAGGACGTCCCGACATCCATCACGGCTGCGAAAACTAATAGTCTCCAACAGGTTGGGCGAGTTATTGAAATATGCGAACGTGTGTTATTATATGTAGGATTTTGATAGGCAAGGGGAAATGTTTGGTTGACGGCTCGGCTGACGACGTGGTATACATACGGGGTGATCGTTAAGGAGTTACGGTACCGCATGAGCGGACCCTTAAGGGGAAACGGTACTTGGTATAGTTATGTGACAAGAAACGGCTACCGGTACTAAAGCTGCTCGAAACTTCGGTAAACTTACTTCGACTTTGAACTTCAGATATCGCTGTTGTTGACGGTCATAATTTTACGGGAGATGCTTGCGTCGATAATGACGCGTGCAAGCACTTGCTGCTACGAGGTCGTTGCTAGGATGAATAGATGTGTGTTAAGATGTTGTTTAGGATGTGAATTTGAAGTTTTTATATAGAAGCTTTTTTTTCATCAGAATACATACGATCTAAAATTAAAAATAAATAAAGTAAATGAAAAAAAAAAACAAATAAATTACATTAATAATAAATAAATAAATGTTACAGTTGTTAAAAATTATTGTATACATCGTTTGCATAAAGATTAAAAGTTAAATTTCGAAGAAAAAAAAAAGAAAAAAAGAAATCGCCCCCGGGTGGGCTCGAACCACCAACCTTTCGGTTAACAGCCGAACGCGCTAGCCATTGCGCCACGGAGGCCGATGCTCAGACTCGACAATAGGACATAGAATTTTTTGCCATCACCATTTTCAACAGATTATCGAATTTTTTTATAATAATAATAAAACAATAAATAAATAAAATAATTTTTTAACAAAATTTCGTTTTAATATTAAATATTTTCACATCTGTTTCGTAGAGATGGAGTGTAAAATTTTGCTTCTGAATTTTTTTATTGCTAATCAATATTTATATCAATCATAATCACAATTAACAATATTTTTACGTTGCAAAAATAGGTTCAACAAAAAATAATATAATAATTAAAAATCTCAATAAAACGTCAGCAACTAATCTCGCTCCCATCATCCACCTATTTACGCACACTGCGCTCACCTCATACATATCCCAACACATACATACACGCATTACTATATAGAAGCGCGCACTTCTACTTACTTCGCGCCACGAGGAAAACTCGGCCGACAGAGTCTCGCGCGTATACCCTACGCACGTTGGTCGCATGGAATGTGCCGTCCCTCTCTTTTCTGCGAGCATCTCCACAGCAGCAGCAGTAGTAGTGTCGGTCGTTCACCGCCGGCGCGGAAAAGCGTCGGCCCACGGGGAATTATGGAGTAATAAAATTAAAACGCGAGAGAGTATAGCGCGTGCTGAGAGCTGCCTCTGCGTTGACGCTCTCTCTGGGCTTTGCGATTTTTTTTTTGTTTTTCGAGGAGACGCGGATGATTGCCTTTTTTTTCGGTGTGAGGAAAAACCGGGCTAATTAATTTTCGCGCGTAGGGGAATTGAAAAAGTTATTTTTATGTATAGGATCTTGATTGAACGATTTCGGTGATAAATATGTTCTAGAATGTCGCTCGTGTTTCGAAAACGTTGATGTAGCGCGCAAATTACAGTCGTGAAAAAAATAAACACGGATGATAAACGCGGATAATATTTCCGCTTTCAGGAATTCAAATGAAAGTAATACGGAGAAATAAATTTATAGAGCATTAAAATCTCACTGCTCAGCGATGTATAGCTTTAAGTTGAATTTGAATCACTGCAGATACACGTTCGATAACGCGGTATGATTGAAATTTGAATTTTAGAATATGCAACAGCATTAAAATCCGGATAAAGCAACTTTGAAAATAATCAAGCTCGACGCACAAAATAAAAAAAAAAAAATCGTCCCACACTCCCCCGAAAATAATCCTGAAAAATATCACGTCTCTAAATAAAACCGCGAGCGAGTAAGAGAGAACGAGGCGAGAGAAGAAAAAAAAAAAGAAAGAAGTCCGGCTCGGAAAAGAGAAGAGCCAAGAGAAATTCTGGAGTGTCGCTCGCGAGAAAAGCACGCAGCCTGAAAAAGCAAGCCGCTAAACGCGTAACTAGTGCCCAGTCTATTAGTAGCGTCGCCGATGCTCCTCGGGCTTCTCTTCCACTTGTCCGAGATTGTTCTCTCTTGACTCGACTGATGCTCTCCACGCGTATATAGCTTCGGAAAAATGTCTTTGATTTTGAGTGGGTGAGATTTCTCCCAACTACTCTCGCGGTTCGTTTGTTCAATTACCAGAACGATCCGTTGTGCTTATAATACGGCTTTAAATAAACGATCGTATGGAAGAGCATTACGTTTGTAATTAGGTGATGCATCGGATGCTGTGATAATTTTAATGAGAAGTATAACGTCTGTAATTTTCCTACTTCGCTTTGTACTTTAAGAACACGAAAAGTTCATAAGACGCAATGCGTCGTGGATAAACAGATAGCCGAAGAGAAATCCTTACGGGAGCCAACGCAACGCTCTATGCATTCCCCGCGCTTCCTATTAATTCTCCAGTATTTTTCTTTCTCTCGCCGATATATCCCCTTGTGGCCCGAAAGACACACGCGTGTGAAATAATAACTCCTTTGGCTTTCATCGCTCGAAGCTGAGAAAACAAAAATATGTGGTACGTAGATAATTGCTAAAAAGTCATTCGACGTTTTTATAAGTAGACTATATAGAGGAAAAAACAATGAGGTCGAATTGTTTTCTAAATCACGGGATGCGTTAGTTGAGAGTGTCCTAGTTTCGCGTAGGTTTTGCTCTTACAGGGCGGAATTCCACGACGCCCATGGGTATCGTCATCGTCGTTATTTCTTATTAACACGCCATACGACGTAGTTGACTTCAAACGATACGCGTCGGTGCTTCGATTGAGGCTATGGCTTATACTTCTCCTACTCTATTTTACGTCTTTGTTTTTTCCTGCTTCTTTAACGACTTGTCGGTGATTTTAGTGTCGAGTAGAATATATTAAGATGATTCTGTGCTAAAATTTTTTCCTAAATCTATTGCACAAAACAACCTCGTCATATAACACACTCACGAATTCCCACAAGACGCTCTTCTCACCTCGTTACGCAAAATCCATTTGCGCAAATTGGGACGCGCGAAAACACACGATTCATTCCCTTAATTACCCAAGGCAACACAATCGCACGCGAATGATGCTGCGGAGCATCTTGGAGAGAAGTGCGTTGACACGTGCGTCACGAGTGAGGAGACGGATGGTATGGAGTTAACGAGACAGCGGTTTTTCGGTTTAAGGAATTTCTGAGAGAAAAGATTGTTCAGTTTAGAATCGACTCCAACGTAATCTCCAAGTAGTAACCCTCCGGCTCTGGTTAGACATCATCGTCGTTATAAAATCCATCAGCCGCAATTTTGCTCAATGGATATAGCCCGCAAACGTATCACTCTATAGCTGAAAAAGCCTCAGCCTCGAGCACGTCACGGAGACATTTAACTCTGGCACATACAGCCTTAAGAGACTCTATAGCTTCTATACTCTCCGGGATAAAAGTAAAGTAAGGTAGAGCAAAGCGCGTTACACTTTGAAAAGAAGACCAGCAGTAGGGCAATGTCTCGGATTCCCGTCTAAGCAGGCCATCGCAGCCCTGGAGTAGCTCTCGAGTTTTCTACTTCTCTTCTGTTCATCTATGCTATTCACCAAAATTTGCCCTTTTACAAAATGTACACCGACGAAGCAATGCAGGTGCGTAAATACCGAAGAGAAATAATCAAAGCTTGAAGAGACGAAGGCACGTGCGATATCCAGTGCACAGAGAGAGAGAAGCAGCTTTGCGACTTTTTGCTCGAAGAGCCTCTTTTACGCTCAACTCGCTCTACGCACATGCGTGCCGCCTGTTGCTACTGCCTCGGATCGTCGCTTTTTACGAGCAGCAGCAGGAGGCTACCACTACTGCTTTTCTAACGCTGATGATGATGATGATGATGGCTCGTGCAAAAGGCATAGTTGGGCCATTTTTCTTTCTGGCGACGCTTTACTGCTGCCGCTACTGCTGTAGTTTTGGATCGTGTCAGCTGTTGCTGTTGTTGTTGTTATGGGTGTATAAGGGTTATTGTTGGTTGAGAGTTGGGTGGAAAATTCCTAAAGGTTCCGGGGAAGACTGTGATTCCAAACGTTGGACTCTTGGGGAAATGACACTGCGGAATGTGCTGTATGGATTTCCTGATTGTCATTGCGTCGTTGTGATTTCAAGAGGAATTTTCATTTTCGAAAATAGGAGGAACGTAATCATCACCGAGTCTTAATTAGATCATCAACGTCTCGCTGTGTCCAATTGATACGAGACCGCGATTCATCTCCGGTGGAAATGACGCCGTTGATCAATCGTGAACACAATATTCGAATCGACTATACAAAGTCTCTCTCCAAATCGCCGCAGAACATTTAAATACCCGCTTAATCCCTTCACACTGACAGGAAAAATCCCCCCGAGAGATAAAAGGCTCTTTCCGCTCGCGGAAATCGCGGCTAATCGGCACGTGTAACTCGAAACCTTATATATCCACGAGTCGATCGTGTCTGATCTACTACACATACACGTATACACAGTCGATGGTCAGTCAGTCAGTCAGTCAGTCGATGCTTGAAAATTAAGGAGCCGCAGCTGCGTCGGTACTAAAGCCATTCACGGAACGACTATACTGTGCACCACCACCACCTCGAACCATCTGTTGCGCGAGTTTCTCGCCGTTATACAATTACGCACTCGAGTATGCGGTCTATCTTTCTTTTCTTTCTTTTTTTTTTTTTTATTGCAACGACTAAGGGGTGATATTTTTAGTTGCGCAACTAGGCGTTCTTGGAAGAAAAAATTTTCTTAATTGATTTACGATCGTGAAAGGGACAAAAGATAGTAGAACTCGTTTCGAGTCTAATAAACGTGCGACTCGAATGTGAATGTATATAAAGCACAATTAGCGTCTCTCGTTTAAAATATGACGCTGATTTATTGCGCGCGATTAAACCGATCATAGCTGATCTTCTTCTGCCATCAGTATATATATGTTTCTTCATCTCCATCTCTCTTGAAGGAAGCTAGTTTGCAACTTATTCGTTTGTTTCGCGTGGGACATTGATACGAGGGAGTAAAAGCCGCTGCTTTACTTTAATTAGTTGGAGCTGATTGCGGAATTTATGTGTGCGGCATTAATTAACGCTATATGAAATCGTAAAATTTTTTTTTTAATCTAGATGTTGACTAACAGGATTAGTGCAACTTTGTGATATTCCACACATTCCAACGGAAAATACTCGGACTCTCCCCTTGTCTCTGTAACAGCCTCAATTGATCTGATTAAAAGTGTCTCCCCCCAGTCGTCCCCCGATAAATTCATGAATATTTTCCAACCGTCGCTCGTTACCCCTATGTTTGTTTCCATCAGCCCCACGCAATTCCCTCGACTGTCCAAAAATAGCAAAGCCACCGTTTTATTCTCATTATTACAAGCGCACACAGACACTCCAAACAAGAGCGATTCCGTTGACCTAGTGTCGTCTCTGCAACTCTCTCGCGAGATAGCGTCGGCTGAAGAGACACCCTCGGCCTTCTCTCCCTCCTCAGAGCGAAGAGACCGGAAATGACATTCCAATGCTGCTCTCTCACTCGAGATGCTGCGTGTACGAGGCGAAATCGGGTCAACGATATGTACCCCGGTAGTCGAGGCTGGTCAGACTGGTATGGCGGGATTCAAAGTGTAATTGCTCTGTATAGGAAAAGTTGATTAGCCGTCGTTGTGTGTTTTATTCGGTTCTCTCTTTTTGAAGAAGCTTTTTGGAGCTTTCATCCTCGACGTTTGACCTAATCCGAGAATATTGCACTTGCCACCTTACTCCTTCCAAAAATAAAAATCTCCGGGCTTCGGCTCCTCAAAGACACACACACACACACACCAGGGAAAATAGTGAGCCACCGGATTTGGGCAGCTTTTCCGGGGCAAAGAGCTACCGACGTCGAGAAGGAGAAACTCAGTCTTGAGAGAGATAGTCGGTCGCGCGCATCGCTGAATCGAGGTAGTGTGTCATTCTAAAAATAGGGAACACGACTACCTCGAAGAGGAGAAAGAAAGAAACGCGTGTGCAGTGGCTGCTTCTTGTATTCTCGGTCGTGAACCCGCGAATAACGCACGTATACATCACACTAACGCGTGTGAGGATGATTTTGTGCGGAGGCAGAAGTTCAGGAAGAGAATAAGAGAGAAAAAGAAGCAGGAAGATGAGGGTGCAATGTAAATGCGTAAGAGGTTACGTGGTGCAGAAATTTCGTAATGAAGAAGAACGATTTTTCGGTTTAATTTTGAATTTAGACGGAACGTAACTGCAGTCGATATACGCCTTGGCGTATTAGCGCGTAACAGAGTCGCTTTTATTATTGAGCAAAAAAAAAAAAGAGCGTCTCGCGCCGGCTTATTATACCACGTGCGCGCCTACGCCGATTTCGCAAAGTGCATCGGCGGCTGCAGCCGTCGCCGGATAAGGACAGGCGTCTGTCGCTATAATCGTGATTTCTCGGCGTGATTAGACGAGACACTATAAGTATATACTATCTGAACTTGATTAAACTTTCACAGCTGCACTGTTATTTTTAGAAGAATAAGAAAAAAAGAAATATTGCTTCGGATCGATCAATATAACTCGATTATTTGCTCTGCGTGTCGAACAAGCTCTTTATATTCGGGATAATAATTTAACGAACCTCCAATGATTCATCGTAGAAACGTATAATACAATGGCTTATACTCCGTTTGCACAACTTACCCCATACGGGTAATCATTATATCCGCGTTAGTCCACTTTCATTGGGCAATGAGTAAACGGCCACTTTAAAAACGTTGTGCAGGTATATAACTGTCTTAAAGACACGAGCTATTACTCTTATGGCTATATGAGCGTACGTGTATCTAAGAAGCGAAGCGTCTCTGCTATTAGTCACTGTGGTTGAAGGAGTAGTATATAAAATAGCCGCTGCTTATAAGTACCTGCTGATCGAGTCTAATAACAAAAGCTCGATGATAACGCCTTTATCTGTGTGATTCACTATAGAAAAAATAAACAAACCATTAACCCGCTTCCTCTAATACTCATCGATAACACGCGACACCGGAAAATTAGGTCGCTTACGCACAAGCCGTATAAGCTCTCTCTTAAAAAAAAAAAAATAGAGAAAAAAAAGCTCCCTATATAGCATCTCGGAAAAATTCGTATGCAAATACAATCGTATTTTTGCTTTCTCCCCACGACGCATCCTTTTTCCCACTCGCGAAGAATGTCTGCTTCTCGGAGGTGAGATTCTATCTGGCAGCTTCATTATTAGCGTGCTTATTCACGTAAAGCAACCACAGCATGTATGTATATGTGTATATGCGCCGGATGCGAGTGTCCGACAAGACAGGTTATGATGTTGTTTGCTGCGCCTGAGCTTTTTGCGCCGTCTCGCGGACTTATTAAACAAATTTAATGCGGGAGGAGGATCGAGGCACCCATTATTTATTTAATGGCGCGAGAGACCGACGCACAGCCGTTTCCGTTTCGCCTGGCGCTTGTATATACGCGTATATATAGGAAAAAAAGAAGCGTCTTCTTAGAGGAGAGAAGAGTGAAAAGTTGACGGAGGAGAAATGGTGATTTAATAAAGTGGCGTTAGATTTTATTAACTGATTTTATAATGAGCGTACAGTACGCGTGACACGTGGGTGTTTCCAGCTTGTCAGCTGGTGCCGTATTGAAAAATTGATAATTGCTGGTCGTGAGGTGAGGGGCTTGATTAAAATCTAATCGATGCTTACAATGCAGAGAGAAATGAGAAATTTCGATTAAATATTCAATAATTAATAATTGTTATGTAAGGCTTAAGCAGATTGCACAAACCTTTTAAATTCTCGAATTTTCGGTCATAAACATTCTTAATTAAACTCCGATCTAAGCAGGTCAAACATTCGCTACAAGAATAATCTTAGCCGGCGAGCGTATGATTCACCGCGCATAACTCAATGAATTTGCTGCAGTAGCAGTGATTTCGCAACGAAATCTACTCTCTCAAGCCGAATTCTTCCTCGAGTCTCGCTTAAAATTCAAAAAGACTGCAATAAAACTGAAAATTTACTTTCGCGTAGCTAAAAGCTACACATTCATAAACCAGTAGTGTATAGCCGGGTGACTCGGGCATGAAAGTGAATTTTCGGCGGCACTGGCCCGAGGAAAATCGAGAAAGGAGCGGCATACCAGCGCGAGTTTCAGATTTCGTTTTTCAGAGGAATACGCGCGTGAGCGAAAGAGAGAGAGTCGACTCCCGTGCATAAATACCAGCGCGCCGGAATGGCTAATAATAGGAGCTTTGGCCTGCCGGCCAACAACGCGACTAAGACTATGATGCTATAGTGGCGCTGTTGCTGCTACTGCTGCTGCTTCTGTGGAGCAGTGGTGTAGGTTTGCTTTGGAGGTGGAGGAGAGAGAATTATGAGAAATTCAGAACTGCAGGCAGGCGCGAGCACGTAACTTTATATGCGACGCTGTTAGGAGGAAGCTTTTTATTTTGGTGAAAAGTTTTCTGAGCTTTGCCCTCGTTTCTGAGTCTTTCTATACGAAAATCCATCAGAACATCCAGTATTTAATCAAACCGATAATAAAAGAAGCTCACCCATCATCTCCCTCGCACAATAAACACAAGCACGCACATATAGCCAGAAGCTATATCCAATATGCATAGCATTCCAGTACCTATATATACTCCTGCAATAAAATCAGCAGCATTCCAGCTCTCTCTCTCTCTCTCTTCCAAATCCACGAAAATTCCCTCCACCTCCGCACACGAAAATACATCGATGCATCCAGGCGCATCGCGGCCGCGGCTATTTCCAACATCCCGATAAATCAAGCGTCTCCCCGCGCGCACAAGCGAGCAAGCAACGATCGTTTTACGCATTCTCGACGCCGCTTGGCTGTCGTTAACCGCGCTTTCGATGCGATACGTGACTCCAGACCTTGACAAGATCGAAGCTCTGGATTTTCCCTGTAGATTTCGATGCTAGTGGGTGGCTGATGGAAGAGTCGAGTGTTTTTCGGAGGGACGTCTTGATTTAGCTGATGCAATCGTTAAAAAAAAAAATATTATCAGACCTTAATTAAAGTACAAGCTGCCGTCGCCAAAGAGGTAAACGAACCTACTGATTATAAGCGACACGAGAGATGCGCGATTCGTTGGCATCATCATCGCTGCAATGAAGCGCCATCCGCACCTTTTTTATATTTAGCCGCGTTCGTCGC
Source organism: Pteromalus puparum (assembly GCA_012977825.3). Taxonomy (NCBI): domain Eukaryota; kingdom Metazoa; phylum Arthropoda; class Insecta; order Hymenoptera; family Pteromalidae; genus Pteromalus; species Pteromalus puparum. The sequence continues at coordinate 1,952,868 of CM053172.1, forward strand.
GCAGCCGTTCATTATTATTCGAGAGTGCACTGACTCCGATGACTGCGACGTCGTCGCGAGTCGTCTCCGTGTGTGTGTGTGTGTGTGTGTTTATGTTACGTGCGTATAGAGGCGCTAATGCAACTTAATTAGCTGCTGCTCAAGAGCCGACAAGTGTCGATGTTTGTATATAGAAGCTTTTTGTTGACTGACTGCAGTAAAGAGTGTCTATATACGCGAAATGAATCGGTTGTGTATTTGCGACGGGAAATGTGCGTTAGAATCACGAAAATTTCTTTATCTTCGATTATACAACGAAGGAATTCGCGAATAAGAAGCGCTAATTAAATTTACGCTCGCGAGGGGATGTAGTTATAAATGAAATACCCGTATATAAATCCGCTTCGCACCGCGAGAGTAAAAAAACCCTAAACGATCCGCTAATGAAGCCGCACACACGAACAATTTTTGCCCGCATATAATGGTCCCGCGCGATGAGCGGATGAAGAAATTAAAGAGCGTATACACCGTTTCGTTCCTTCATTTTTCTCTCTCCTTTTCTTCGGGCTTGTCGTCGTCGTCAGTCCGCGAGCGCGAGCTTGTCACGGCCAATTACACGCGATTCGAGAAATCGGATGGATGTAGATTAATGGGTTGCGATAGGCAGAAATTAATTCTCCATTAGGCCAGAGTTTTTTTTCTCCGAAGCCGTCGCTGCGGTTGTATATAGCTGAAGAAAAAAAAGAAAGCGGAGGGAGGTATCGATAGATGGGTATGAATTAATTCGGCCTTCGGTGTCCCAGTGAACGGAATTGTTCTATTATTACGAACTGGCTAGGCATTGAATTATTAATTGTTTAGCGTGCAATCGGTTCACGATGCCAAACCCAGAAAGAACTCGCGACTAATCGGTCCATTAATTTTTCTAATTCCAGATCGCGAGAGAAGGCGCAGCGCAGACTACGTCCCTGTATAGGCTCAGTCTTGGCAGAGCAAAATGGCGGACGTCGCTACGAAGAACAAGTCGATGAGCGTCGTAAGTAATAACACTGTAAACAGCCTTGGCAAGACTAAACTGAGCGATGTGTGCGGTGTGCAATCTAACAACGGCTTGATTGACCTGGACCATAATGGCCTGTCCAACGCGAGTAACAACAAGCACATAACTCTTTGCTCGTCCTCGTCACCGACCGACGAGGACGAGGACGAGGACGACCTCATCCTCGCGAACAACACGCGCAACGAGCTCGACTCCCAAGATGACAAGAGTCTGCAGGAGTTGATCGAGAGCGAGCTTGCGCTCAGAATATGCGCCAGTTCGCAACCCGACCCCGATGACACCGAGGAGGACGAGCCCAGCGAGATACTCAACACCAACCAACCGGAGATCGTCAAGAAGATCATTCTCGAGCCCAGACAGCTCGTCGACCCGGTTGACGTGAACCACGAGTTCATCGTCAACGAGATCGACCACTACACCCTCATTGGCGAGCCCTACGAGTACTCCAACGGCCACGTCAGTCCTGATCCCAAAGAGGACGACGCCAGTAGTCCCAGTCCACCCGAGATCATCGAGGAGCTCGTCAGCTCGGTTGACGAGGAGCACGACGAGGAGGAGGTCTTCGACGGCCAGACCGAGACTACCGAGACCGAAGTCACGACGACCACCACTTCCGGACCCTCCCTGCCCTCGGCGTTCGAGGCCAGCGTGGAACCGGGTCCCGTCGATTCCGAGGATCAGAGTCAACCTCAAGAGGACGATCAACCGGCGTCTGTCAACACACTCAGCGATTCCTGCGTCGTCGAGGAGACGACGGACGAGGACTCGTCCAAGGACACCACCAGTCGCAAGTCTGTTATATCGGCTGACAAGTACCTCCAAGAAGAGGAACTTGCTCAACCCAAGGACGTCAGCGAAAGCCAGGTGTCGGTTGACGAGCAGCTGCTCAAGAGCGAGGATGACACTCACGCCGACATCCAAGACGATGTCGAGGACGAGGACTCCACGAGGATCAACGACATCGTCGAGGACGAGGTTAAGGAGAACGGCATCCTGTCCGACTGCTCTTCCGTCGAGCAGGAGGTCCAGGAACCAGAGGATGACAGTCAACTNACGCGCAACGAGCTCGACTCCCAAGATGACAAGAGTCTGCAGGAGTTGATCGAGAGCGAGCTTGCGCTCAGAATATGCGCCAGTTCGCAACCCGACCCCGATGACACCGAGGAGGACGAGCCCAGCGAGATACTCAACACCAACCAACCGGAGATCGTCAAGAAGATCATTCTCGAGCCCAGACAGCTCGTCGACCCGGTTGACGTGAACCACGAGTTCATCGTCAACGAGATCGACCACTACACCCTCATTGGCGAGCCCTACGAGTACTCCAACGGCCACGTCAGTCCTGATCCCAAAGAGGACGACGCCAGTAGTCCCAGTCCACCCGAGATCATCGAGGAGCTCGTCAGCTCGGTTGACGAGGAGCACGACGAGGAGGAGGTCTTCGACGGCCAGACCGAGACTACCGAGACCGAAGTCACGACGACCACCACTTCCGGACCCTCCCTGCCCTCGGCGTTCGAGGCCAGCGTGGAACCGGGTCCCGTCGATTCCGAGGATCAGAGTCAACCTCAAGAGGACGATCAACCGGCGTCTGTCAACACACTCAGCGATTCCTGCGTCGTCGAGGAGACGACGGACGAGGACTCGTCCAAGGACACCACCAGTCGCAAGTCTGTTATATCGGCTGACAAGTACCTCCAAGAAGAGGAACTTGCTCAACCCAAGGACGTCAGCGAAAGCCAGGTGTCGGTTGACGAGCAGCTGCTCAAGAGCGAGGATGACACTCACGCCGACATCCAAGACGATGTCGAGGACGAGGACTCCACGAGGATCAACGACATCGTCGAGGACGAGGTTAAGGAGAACGGCATCCTGTCCGACTGCTCTTCCGTCGAGCAGGAGGTCCAGGAACCAGAGGATGACAGTCAACTCCTATCAACCGTCGAGAACCAAGAAGTGATCGTCGAGAAGATCGAGGAGATCGTTGACCAGGAGGAACCGATAACGCTTAAAGAAGCTTCAGGAGTTGACGAGAAGGCCTGTTCCTTCTACTCAACGGAAGCGGAGAGTCCAGCCAAAGTCGTGGACAACGACGAGTCAATCACGGTTGACGTGACCGACTACAAGCTCAAGTCTGATATCCAGGAGAACAGCTGGATCACAGTTGAGGAGGCGGTTAAGGAGTCAGGGATCGACATCGTGGTCACACAGGGCGACGAAAGCCTGCAAGAGAGAACGAACGAGTGCAGCGATAACTTTTACAGTCAGGAAGGCCACTTTGAGAACTACCTGGAGAAGAGTAAACTGGAGGACGAGAGCAAGGAGGAAATCGCTCCTCTAGCTACGCCCGACGAGATCAGCGACATTTCTAACGCTTGCGATGACGTAAGTTTGCTGCTTTTTGTTTCGGCATCTTTTCCGACGAGGCCTATGTCGGTTATATCATAAATCGTTGGAAAAGATACGCGCACTTTACTATCTCGGGTAATTTGTCAAATGAAAGAAGAATAGATTCACGGATCACGTACGTATGTGTTTCGATGTTTCGTGCTTTCGTTGTCAAAAAGTATATATACATTTCTCATATGAGACGTGTGCTGTTCAGTTTATTTTCTTCGTCATAATACGTGTGTTTTTTTATTTTTCATTAACAAGAGACGTTTCAAAATTTAACCGAGAGTGACTTTAATACTATATATAACCGAAGCTGAATTTTTCTTTCATTAACTCAATAATTTAACATACATAGAATCTAAGTACACCTATATACACAACATAAAATCTAGTCTTAAATTTCGCATCGAATACTCGAGTCAGGCTGTATACACATTCGACGAAACGGTACCACCCAACGGATCCTTCCTCTAATTAGTTCCGCAACAACAACTCCCAAAAACCACACAGGTGCCCGCCTCGCTCATCAAGAGCTCCTTCACTTGTTCCCATCCTCTATATTTCTGTCCATAAATTACACGTATAAGCCCCTCTTCCGAAATCCATCCAGCGCATCCTCGCACGTGCGCGAAACGACATAGTCCAGCGGAAGTAAGTAACAGCTCTCGCGATCGAGGTCACGAGCCGGCTCTTTACTCCCATTCACGGGCTCGACCAATCGCTTCGTGGCTTTGTATGTTATGTGTTGTGTATGTGTCTATAGGTAGCTTGTGGTCTTCAAGGTTATGTGTCGCTGATGAACGAGTGAGAGAGAGAGAAATGGTCAGGGACGTGTAATGTGTATGAGAGATCGTCATCGGGAGGATGGTTGAAAGAGTGATGGATCGGGATCGAAGAGAGCGACGACAGTGCGAGGTGTAATTATACGCTGCAAGAGGTGTGCACTTGCAGTGATTAGGAGATTGTGGTTATGGAGGGTTTGTTGTAGATCGTAATTATTCAATTATTTTAAACTCGAATAATTTATTTTCTACCGATTTTTAATTAAAAACTTGGCCGACGTGCAAACTCTATCCAACACCGTCCATGACGGTCACAATACGTCACACACACTCTGGGTCTACAGTTCTCATAAGGCCCTTCCCTCCTTTCGTTCTCCGTTGCTCGTCTGTTCCTTTCTATCTCATTCTTCGCTGCAGAGCCGACAACTCTTCCGACCAATCTCGACGTCGAGTCCCGCGGAAATGACCTATCCCGAGAGCACGTGTCGGGCCCAGTGAGGTACCATTCATGGGGCCCATTTTTCTTTAAAAAAAAAAAAAAAAAAAACTCCCCAAACGAATAAAGCCATTCTGCAGACTTCCAATTAATTCGAGTCGAACCTGGTGCTCCGAAAAATACGGAAGCAATTAAAACTTTTCTTTGATCAGCACTGCACTCGACGTTCCGAGCATGTGCTAAGCCCCAGTTTTGCAACTCCAATCGTTCGCTTTTTCCTCCTCGAAACTCGCCGGATTTTTCACTGTAATTATCGGACTAATTGAAGCTGGCTAATTGAGTATCGATCCAATCGTCGTACAGGTAGCTATTCTGTCCACACATTGTTATACCTACATTTAAAAATATATCACCATGAAAAGTTTCAATCTAAAAGGCAGGTGGTACTCCAGTCTCTCGGTACGTCACCCAACTCCTCCTCTCCACCATCACCTCCTCCTCCTCCTCCACCTCCTCCACAGCACACAGGATCGCGAACGGGTTTCCCGCGAGAGGAGCAAAGACTACTCTGTGGAAGCAACAGCCACAGCCGCTTCCCTTTCGTGCCGCTGTTGCGCTGCGTTATATACCAGCCCATTTAATCGCCTCAAGGCCGACGACGTTAGTAGTGGCCCCGGCCGTAGAGCCGCGTATACACACACCGATACACTTTTATACCTTCGCGAAGGAAAGGAACCGGAAGAAGACTCACGAGTCGAGGTTATCCAAGCCGATCTTCGAATCCGTACCGGCGGTGCATATCACGTGCTGTGTCTGTGTGTGTGTGTGTTTGACCCTATACTATACTCTGTGTCGTTCCGCTGTGCAGCTGTGGATTATGCGCGCGCGCAGGGCTATACGTTAATACCAAGTCGTAATGTACTCGATGCAGTCGAGTGTGTGTAGGTATATGTATATATATATATATATATATATATATATATATATACACGAGAGAGGAGAGCTTGACTCTCTCCGCGCTCTCCGGGTCCGTTGAACTCGTTTACACGTTCAACCTTTTCCTCCTCCTGTAGGAGAGGGAACGAGTATGTGTGTGTATGTGTAGTACATGTGATGCTGTTGCCGCCGTTCTGTTGTGGTAATGAAATTCGTGAGTGAAAACTGTGCGATGTGATTGTTTTTTTGAAGAATTTTTCTCTGGTATTATATGTAGAGGAGAGAATTTGGTAACTCGAGCGATTCGATTAAGGGTCAGTAACTCGTTGAGCGCATGTATATACGCGGTTACGGTAACCAGTGGAATCGGGCCGTGAAATTATTCTATAAACGCGTATACGTGAAATGAATGCGTAGGAAGAGAAAAATGCTGCTGGTGTCTGAGAATATTGTGAGGCTAGATAAAGTAAACTGTGGTGATCGATCATTTTTGTATGCGTTTGTGAAAAAAAATCTTCGCAAATTTTACGCTTTTCATCGAGGACTAATTCAACGGATCACCCAGATGTCATAACAATTAACTCTTCTAAAAAAAATTCTCGAATAAATTTCCAGGACAGCCTCAAAAAACAGGATCTCAATCTTTTATACGATACGAGAGTTGAAAAAAAAAAATAAACATCTTATCAGTCAGAGTCGATCCTCCTCTCCGGCACCTTTTCGGCAATTACACGTGCCTCTTCTCTCTCGACTCTTCCCTTTGTCCTGGGACGGCATATAGCTTGCAACACACGCTCACCTCGTACAATACTCTCTCTCTCTCTCTCTTCTCGAGAGTCCAGTCGCCGCAGCCGCCGCCACACACCTCTTACGTATAAATATATATACGTTATAGTGTGTTCGGCTTTCGTCGACCTCGTTGCCCAGACGCGGCAAGAGCAGGCCGGTGTCGTTGACTTGCGGAGCAGAGCAGAGCAGCGCGTATATCGCTCTTCGATGTGTGTATGTATGTGTGTGTGGGTGATGGATCGAAGAATGAATAAATGGACTGCACGTGGCTTTGCTTTTATTTTAAAATTTCGATATTTCGAATAATCTGCGAAAATTTGGCAACAAATTGGCACGTGTGTGTGTGTGTGTGTGTGTGTACACAAACAAGAGAAATTTTCGTACACAGCGTTCTCCGGCACTTTGCTAAAAGTATAGCCTCGTGTTTTGCGGGTCAAGTGTGCAGAGAGTCACAAAGTAGCCGAGAGTCATTTTTTACGTCCCCGCAGCTCAGCAGATGCGGTTTTCTTTGTCTTGACCCGGTGCGAGAGGCTCTCTCTCTCTCGCAAAAACGAGTGTCACTTGAATCGAAGTACGAGCGCTGTATAAGCCTCTCGAGGTTTGCAAACATTCGTAATGAGCTTATACATCGAGTTTGTTATAGTGAAGAGAAATTCGCAGATACTTTTTGAATAATCTATTCCAATTAAAAAAAAAAAAGAAGAAGAATCAGAATAATCTTCAATCAGCCCATAATAGACAACAGTAAAATCCGCATACACCGCTATACACATAACATCACGCGAATGATTCTATAGCTTCTCTTTCTCCCGGCGTGAAGAAAGGAGGATGTAGCCGTTCTCTCTCTTACTCCACGCGAGAACCACACACTCTTCTCTTTCTCTCTCTCTTTCCAGCAGTGAATTGATAGCCGGTTCGCTGATCGACTGGCCGTAACGCACAATAAGTGGCCGCAGCAAACGGATAATAGGGCTCCGGCTTGAATTTGATTTTATTGTTTGTGCCCGCTAAGCCGTATTGTGTCTGTTTGCGCGTATCTTCGACGAGAGCGAAAAGAATTTTAATGGCTGAGAATACTTCTTCTTTTGATTCGCTTGATTAGGATATTAATTTTGACTCCGATGCCTTTGTGTACATACAGTAAAAAAGAAGCGTCAGTTTGTTTTGGAGAAGTGTGAATGACGACGATCCTTTTCGTATATCAATGTATGCCTGTTATGAATAATTCAAAGTCTCCTAATACACAAAAAAATTTACTCCACGATTACGAGCAGCGGTAGCAAACACACTTTCCAAAGAGTATAATGTAGCCGCGTAATAACAGACGGTCCGAGAGCGAAAGCAACAATACCCTCGTAGTTTTTCGCACCGCCCACTATACTTACCTTCTTTTGTCCGCGCGGGCTTTTAATCACTGACTGTATAGTGCACAACAATAGCCGCGTTTGTATTCTTCAAAACCATGAGAATCTACCGTATGTACAGCGAACGACTCGAGATCGATAATAGATCAATATGCCTTATCATAACTTATAATTAAAAAAAAATTTCTCTCGATGTCTCCCTACAGAGCGAGAGTCGCGAGGAGGTGATAACGACTTCGTCAGTCGTTAGTACAACGACGAAGAAGAAGAAGAAGATCGAGAGTGGCGCGGGCAGCGATGCCTCGCCGAATCACACGAAAACCAAGAAAACTAAGAAAAGCAAGAAGAGCGAGCTCGAAAAAGAGAACATCTCCGTGGTGAGTGTATTTAATTTTCAATTATCTTATATTATATTTACTCGCATCGCGCGCTTGCCTGAGAGTATGATCATTCGCTGCTGCAGCTCGATTGTTTTATTTTTTATGTTGGCTCTCGCTTATTTTTTTTTTTTAATTCAATTTTATTTTCTTATAATACCATCGCGAATCAAAGGTATGCCGAAGCGAAAGATTGAAAAATTTCTCGAGCCGGCATACTTATACACGAGCATATAATAGTTTTGATGTAACGCTCGAGGCATGTCGCTTGAGCTCGGCTTGATTGTTCAACCGTATGTGTCGCTTATAGAAGAAGAAAATAAAGTCAAAAGAGACGAAGGAGAGCATGCACACGGGCTCGCGGAGGCCGTCCGCGGAGATGATCGAAATCTCTGGCGAGGACGATCTGTCGAACGTCAACGTCAAGTCACTGGTAAGTGCTGTCTCACTCTATAGGACGCGCTTATGTTGTTGTTTTATACTTTGCTCTGCTTTCTTTTCATTCTTGTGTGTATATACGAGATGTGCTTGTTTCGTTGAATAATTTTTCCTCCCTTTATATACTCTTGATTAATGATTATCTTTTTTCGTCGATCTTGCAAGATGCACTGAAATTTCGCTTTTCACGAGTGCGTTGACTGCGCTGTTGAAATACGCGATAAAATTAGAACACGTTCCCTCCAACGACGTCTATTTTTGTTGGAAGGAAAAAAATCGCGTGGGTGTTCGAGGGAAATCGTGATTTCAGTGTATTACCGATCGATTTTAATTTTAAAAACGATTTTACCTAATACAATAATCAGCATGTGTTCATTTTTTGTTAATCGATCTTCTGTAACATCTTTGCATGGATATAGACGCAAACTTACGTCTCGGAGACGAGTCGTATAGATCCGGAGAAGCCGAACAAGGAGGTCATCGCCACTGGCGTCTCTATCAAACAGCTGGTAAGATATCTGTCATTTTGTCCACTAAAAGAAACTCTGGAGAATAGGAAAAAGAAAACGACCGTCGAGCGTCCTATTCTCTCTCTGTCAATGTGTCTTTAGAGCCTGTGAAATGTCTGTCTCATCATTATTTCCCATTTTTATGTGTGACTAACAGTGTCGTAGCTTCGGAGACGTCTCGAACATGAACGAAGGCGAGCGAACGACGCTCGGAGCCGCGGATACCAACAGGTTCCAGGAGGTCAGTCTCTCTCTCTCTCTCTCTCTCTCTCTCTAATCTCATCATGTAGCTCAGGGACTAATTTCCTTTATTTTTCATATTTGTAGCGTTTAACTTCGACTAATACTTTTTACTCTTTTATCTTAAATTCAATAATATAATATACAGTAGAAGCAATTAATTTCTAATAAAAATCGTACTTTCAAAACTGACCAGAACAGTACGACAGAGTATAACGCTTTTTCCATTCAAATTAGCCTCATATAGCTATATGCGTATACATAAAATCCTATAAAGAAGGATATAATATACCTTAACTTAACTCTTAACAACACTAACATACGCTGTGATCTGATTGTGCCGCCTATGTACTGCCTGTGGGGACGACTAACCAAATTTACCAAAACAAAAAAAATAAAAACATGTAGAGAGCAAAGTCAACGGGCGACTTGAGGCTCTTCGAACAGGAACGTAGTGGCAAGTACTTCAACGGTCGCGACATCGTTTTCGCCACCGTTAACGTCAAAGCTCTAGTAAGTATTTATCACCGGCTGTGCTTTTTTTGTGTCTTTTAATACGTAATACGTATACCCGAAAATGCTTTTATTCTTTATTTCTGCGAAGCTGCGTCTTTGTTTGCACCTCTATTTTTTTCTCGTTTTCATATAAATGTTGAATGTGGCATGACTATGTACCGTCTCTTAGCTTTCTTCTGTTTCAAAACGATCGCAATACCGATAAATTTCGAGTAAAAAAGAAAAACGAAATTGTAACACCCGGCCGATAGTAAAACTCAAATGCGCGAAGTCGTATTTCACCGACCGCACGTCTTCCAGCCCTTAATAACAATGCGCCGCTCGCGATAATTGCAGAGATTCGCGAAAAGACTTTCACTTGTGGGATTGCGCGCTTTTTTTTTATCATCTGTCTATTGCGCGCGAAATTGGAGATGAGGTAATGGAACGTGTCGAAAATTGTGAGAGAGAGAGACGCGTTGAGTATAGGTTTTTCGCTCGAGATTTACTACGGCTGCATTTTTATGTGTATATCGTTTTTTGCAAGAATTCGTGAGTAAGCCTTTTTTTCATGTATACGTTATATGAATGTTAATAACGAAAGATTGTAGAAACATGCGATTAATACTATTGTTGGATTATTCATACCATAGGATAGTCTGTAAATTGAATGAAGATCGATGATGGATAAAAACTTATAATAATTAAATTCTATTTTTTGTTCTCCAACCATAATAATCTTTCGAATCGTGCAGCCGAGTATATTCACGCGAAAAGCAAAATTGCAATCTTTAACGTCATCTGTGCAACGTCGCAACTTATATACATGTAAAAAAATACGTCTAATCGTGGCGAAGCTTGTATCGAGTATAGAGAAAGCGATGCAGCTCTGGAAAGAAGAAAAAAAGTCTGAAATCTCCAAAGCGCGTAAACACGAGAAAGAGAGAAGAAGAGAAAAGTCGAGCAACCGCCGAGTATCGAGTTACACGGGCTCGTTTTCCGCAGTTTACACCGCAACTAATGTACTCGCGACTTATGCTCCTTCTCATATCCTTTGCTGAATTTTCTCTTTCTTCTTCCTGAACGACGACGACGACGACGACTATGTAATACGTGAAATCCGAATCCTCTTTGCGAATTTACACACACGTGTGGATGTGTTTGTATATGATGTGTAAGTTGTTTGTCGATTTTTTACGCTTTGAATTATTAATGGTTTTAAGTACACGGACAGAAGTGCAGTATAAACTTTACAGAAAAATACAGTAATTTGAAAGAACGTATTTCAAAGTCAGCCTATTTTATTGGACTGGCTTTACCTGCGCGTCGCTTGAACTTTTCAGCTCTCTAGTCTCTGTTAGCGACGATAGGTGGCGCATAGGCTCTTTCCTGTTTTCCCTTATTACAATTCTCACACGGATTGTATTATATAGCCGTGTATCACCTATGACAAAATTGCCACTTTCGGGCTTGCTTGGCTCGCTCATGCTACTTCAGTGGAAGAGAATTCACGTTTCAATGTTTACTCTCATACCTTTTTTGGCTGCAACTCTTCTGAATAATCTGAATAACTTTATTAAACTGTACGGTAAAAATTCGAAAACAACTCTACTGTATTTATTCAATCGTCTAACATCTACCCCTAATTTATATACTCAAAAAACTACTATCTCGCAATGTTCTAAAAAAATCGACAAAAAACTACATACGAACGCCTGTCCAACCCCCGCAACGCAAAAAAAAAGCAAACCTACATACCGCACAAAGCAAAGCAAAAAAAAAAAAACAAACCGTATGCGCAGCGAGCCTCGTACTGTAACCTGGCGAATTTACGACGCGCCGATAACGGCGAGGCGGCGGCGGACAGACCGCCGAGGCGACATTCGCGCGGCAGCATCGGAGTCGGCCTCAGGCCACGAGGCTCCATCTTCGAGGTAAGCGTTCGAACAAGCGAAAGCTGCGAGCTTTTTTTCTATGGGTGGGGCTTGTACTTTGTTCGTTCGTTGAAGCTTTTTTTTCAAGTATTGAAAGTTTTGCAAAATTATTGTAGATTCGAAGTAAAGAAACTTTTTTGAAAATTACAGAAAAGCTATCTTATCCAGAAAACGTTTCTGCTTAAGTGCATTCGTATAAATGAGATGCAGCGTTATCAATGCATTATGTAGTGTCTAAATAGATAAAACAACAGCCGGTATACATTAGCGATTCAAATGAACTTCGTATGTACACGATATATACATTGATTACACGAAAAAGCTCGAGAGTTATTTGCCGAATTTTTTAAGCCATATCTCAGGCGCATTACAACTAATAATATGCGGAACTCGGGCTGCCTCTTTTTATTCTCACGCTATTACGAATTGAAAATCGTTTTCGAATTCAAACATCGAAGCCATTAAAATTTACAATTCAACCGCTCGCTTTTGCACACGACTACGAACGAACAAAGAGAAGCGAAAGAAAATTCACGCAGGTGTGTGTAGTTGACTCGCGTTCGATCCTCTATCTCAAAATTCATCCGCAGCTGCGAGACAATATATCCAACGATTGATACAGGGTATCTATTATAGACGCACGATAATCGTGAGGATCGAACGAATTCCGAGTTATGTGTACATATGGCCGCACTTGCGTCTGCGCAATTTTTTGCTGTTTTATAATACGCTCACTCGTTGTATATATGTATATGTATACGCAGGGACTTTTATGGGCATTCCGAACAGCTTGATTTACGATATATTCGCGACTGTGTTTACACTACGCGCTTATGGCTTCTATTGCTATACTTGGGTTTTTTAGTGCTTGTGCATGTTGTTGTTGTTGGTTTTGCAGTTTTTGGAGTTTGGTAGGTGTGTGTAGTGGTGCTTGTGTGCTGGAGATGTGGGTTACGCTGTTTTTGAGTGGAGTATGCTCGTGTTGTTGGGATGTGTGTAGACTAACGATGCTAGAATTGTGGACGTGTGTGAGATGAGAAGATGAAATAATATTCAATTTTTATAGTTGTGAATTTGATGTTATGATTCCAATGATTGAAAAATTCTATAATTTTGAATTAAAAAAAAAATGAATAAAAAAGATGTAAAAATCGATTCTATCTGGATGATGAAAATTTTTTCCCAAAATCACAGACACTAAAACTCATATTTATTGTACATAATTTATCACTTTTCTCAATGGAATTTCAGGTACTCTTGAAAGGTAAAAAATCATACCAACACTTACAGCACAAAACACAACGCCTTTATTCCACACTTCACAAAAAAATTAAAAGAAAAATCGTCACTCACCAAACCCCACGAACACCAAAACAAAAACCTAATTAAAATTACAAGTTATCTTTTACTACAAAGACAAATTTCAATCAGCCACATCCTCTACACTCACAAAATCGATTTTTACGCTGGAAGCACAACAAAAACACCTGCCAAAAATCAAAAAACCCCAAAATTACCATCTTTATCTCTCGTATTCCAGAAATCGAGCTTCAACAAATTCGACGCCCTCAGCAAGAAGTCGGCCACAGTACTCCACGTGCGCTCAGTCGACGCCGGCAAAGTGCAGCAACAGCTCAACTCCGTGAGTACAAACAATGCAATCCATCCATCCACACACACACACACGCCGATAGAAAAAAAATACATCCTCAGCACAGTTACAGAACGAGTCTCATCGCGATTTTCCCGCAAGAAAGGCGACGACGTTGACTCATAAATTTCGATCCTCCTGTAGCAGCAGCAGCAGCCGCTAATTTATTATCGCTCGCAGTTTTTCGCCCGCCCGGAAACTCGTAAAGTACACGGAAGCCCGTTAAGAGCATCTTGGCGTCGTTCCTTGGCTTGGTAAAAAAAAGTTTAACGCGAAAATTACCATTTACGCGGTGGCGGCGGCATCGTGTGTGTGTACTTATGGACGCGGTGTATTAATGGTGCATCGAAGCGGTATGCGGCAAGAAGAGGTTTATAAGCTTGTTTTGTACTAGGCTATGTGTGTGTGTATACCTATATACTGTTATTGTTGGATGTCGCGCTTTTTTTCGAAGATGCGTTTATTGCTCGAGCTTCGTAGAGGAGATAGGACAGTTTTATGTTAACGTCGATGATGACGTCGAAGCTCTAATTAAGCTCGAGATACGGTACATTTATACTGTCATTACTCGGGGTATTTAAATGTTTGATACAGTTACATTTTTACGACTCGTTAATCCCGCGATTTCTCCCCTCTTTGATCGGCGCCTTATTAAAAAAAAAAAAAAAAAAAAAAAAAAAAAAGCGAATTCCAAAAATCAAAGGACGACGAGGATCGATCTCTACGAGACGCTCTGCAATCACTCATAAATCCAAAGCCGTCGGGTCTTCCCGGAATCGTCGTCGGGCAAATGCACAAAGCGCAGAGAAAAAGTCGCTCTCCTCTTTCATCGATTTATCGGTCACGATCGCTTGCTTATTATACCGTTGCGGGATATGGCGACAATTCGCGCGCGACGATCCCGTTCCTCCAAACTGGTTTCCGCTCGTCGTCAAGGATCTTTATTAAATTTATAATCGTACAGGAGAAGGGAGAAAGAGATTGAGACTCTAAGCTTTTCCCGTTGGCTGTTTAGATTTTTCGCGGCGACGAGGTGTCGATGACGTTTGCAAAGAAGAAACGTCCAGTAGACACAAGTTCAAACTTTCTCTCCAAATGTAATTTGTGTCCGGCTGCAAACGTGCCGTAAGCAATTATACAACTCTCGTGAGTAAAGTCGCTGTGCGTATAATATGTGGACGTTTGCTTTTGGGGTCAGGCGTCTATATCCTGTGGTCATCCCAGTTTAAATTGAAAACACGTGCCATACAGGCTATTCGTAATTTGCACTGTCGCGAAATTACATGTAGGCCATTTAGTCGTTGGTTATCGTTGTGATTGAAAAAAGTTATCTCATCTATTCTTGGAACGTCGCTGCGAACGAGAATCAATTACTGCTGAGTCCTGTGATATTATAGAGTAGCTTTTGAAGCGAAATACAGAGTTGTAAATTTAAACATTTAGCTTGGAAACTAGCAATTAGTCCTCATCGAAGTGTGAAACACTCGGTATTCAATTTGTGGTCGTTTTGTCCGTAACGGCGTAAAAAAGCCTATGAGCAGAGATAACGCGTTCATACTTCAAAATAAAAAAGACCATCTCGTTATCGACCCTTTCTTCTTATGCGCAATTTGAAAAATCCAAGTCGGTTAGAACGCCGGCAGTTTGCCAGCCTCTTGTAATTGGACGACAGAAGAAGTTCGAAAAAAGCACTTGGCAAATGCGCGGGACACGTTCTCCCCCATCCCGGAATATACGAGATGAATTTTTAATACCGCTGACTTTCCGTGCCACGAATAATTCGTACGAGTTATATAGCTGAGAAAAAAATCTATGCACCCTATCGATAAAAAAAAAAATGTTATATACATACTAATACCGATTTTTACTTGCAGGTCGCCCAGAATGGCGACGCGAATCCAAACTGTCGCAGCTGCGGCAAGGTCGTCTTCCAAATGGAGCAGACGAAGGCCGAGGGCCTGGTCTGGCACAAGAACTGCTTCCGCTGCGTTCAGTGCGGCAAGCAGCTCAACGTTGACAATTACCAGAGCCACGAGGCCACCCTCTACTGCAAGCCCCACTTCAAAGAGCTCTTCCTGCCCAAACCCGTCGAGGAGACCGATCAGCCTAGTGAGTAGTCCTTTGTGCTCTGACTATGTATACTATAATGTACCTGTGTGATATGGTTCTATGTGCATACGAAAGAATTGGGTGGTTTCAAATGGACAGGATAAGGTGGTTGGTTTTTCTCTGTAAACGAATGTGACTCGCACCAGGAATTTCAATTACTCACCGAATGTGTCACGTCGCGCACTTTTATCTCGCGTGCTTGATTGATAATAAAAGATTGTGTCTCCTTCTGATGCTGGTTCACTTTTTTAAACCAGGGATGTACTTATTATGTCACCTTGTGTATCGATGAATTTTGATCAGAATTTGTGCACGATGACATAACTCGTATGCTTGAATGATTGATTCTATGAAGATCTGTACCGTTGCTTCTCGATTTCCTGCTCCATTAGTGTGACTTGTTGTCGGTAAACAAGTCAACGTAGCGACACCTTTTTCTCTACACTATAATTATAATCCAATTTTTTTTTTCTTTCTTAACGTCGCACCGCGTCTTTAAATTATTCCGAAGTTTATTTCGATATTCTATTCGAAGACGTCTATTCGCTCACAACAAACAGCTATAAACTAGGAAAGCTTTTATCTCGTCGAGCTTTCATAAAACCTTCCAAATAGTATATCACCCACTTTCGAGAAACATCTGCGGCATCAGATATGATACCTATAAACTTTTTTGCTCCGATACGCGTAGCCGTGACATTGAGGCGCTGATTCATCGCACGTAGGTGTGAGTTCTCCGGAAAACAGCTTTCGAGAGAAAAGCATTCGCGAGGAAATGAGAAAGTCAAGGATAGATTGCATTTATCAAGGGTGTAAATGTTTGGTTGAGAAGTATTTTTAGAACAACAAGAAACCTTGTGTTCGAATTCACATAGTGAGAAAATGGGGTTTTGATGTGGATGATAAAAGTTTACTTTTAGATGCAAAGCGCAAAATTCACGACGACTATACCGTTTATTGGCATCGACACAAATTTAGTCGACTAAAAATATGAACTATGGAATAATTTCTGAATTCTTGTAACTGCCAACGACTCTAGTGAATAAGCATAAAATAAAGTAGACTAAGTGACCCGAAAAAAAATTCGATAGCACACATACTGAATCTTGTAAATCCGTTGTAGTGCGACCCCGAAAGCCAGAAATGATCATACGCGAGAACCAGCCAAAAGAGTTGCCACCCGACGTGGTCAGAGGTAAATCCTCGAGTGGCTTGTGCAGACTTTTTTCTTTTCATTACGTTGTTGTTTTTTTTTTCGTTATTACTTTTTATTTTCTCTACACACTGTTGAACTTTCTTAACTAACGAGCTACTTGGGTTTATCGATTAATCATATACATGTTTCTGTTATAACACATTAAAAAATAGGTCAAGTGGCTCGTTTTAATTTTCATTTTACTCACTCGATATGATTTCAGTTATATATCTTATGTTAATTTTACGTTGAAATTCAAGTATTTGAGATTAATAACGTTTATTTCAAGGGTATGTTTAACCAAAACTAACTGTTCGGTGTGAATTGTGATGATTTTTTTTTTCTGTCTACGTTTAACAATGTTTGGCTTTTCAATTTGTCTACATGATATGGTTGTACTAAAAATTATATTTGACTCATAATTAATGTATACATTTTTCATCGAAATTAAAATCATTGCAGATCTGTAGATTTGCATAAATTTCATTCATTCACGCGGTATAATCACTAAAAAAAATAATCAAACCAATAATAAACCAACAAATTTCGAAGGAATGAGGGTTACTCCGAATAATAAAGTTTACATTTCAGTGCAAAAAAATAATAAAATAACAGCAGCAAAGCACTAAATTTTGCGCATCGACTAAAAATCACTCGTATTATAAAAAGCAAACAGCCAATAGTTACGTTGATTTCTAGCGTCGGACAAGCCGGACCTTGGACTGGAGGAACTGTCCTCGCTGAACGTCAAGTCGCGCTTCCAGGTCTTCGAAAAGGCCAATGAGACGACGAACGACATCGAGAGATCGCCATCCCAGGTCGCGGTCAAAAGGTCGCCCAGTATACTCAGCAAATTGGCCAAGTAAGCACTTATTAAATTTTCTCAAGAATCCAAGAATATAGTTTTGAAGAATGTATTGTTGATAAAAATGTGGTTTTCCTTTAGATTCCAGGCGAAAGGAATGGACATTGGCGTAGCAGACGAGTCCCTCAACGGAATCCCCTACGAAGAGTCTAGCGAGAGCGAAGAGGAAATCGACGAGGAGGAAACGGAAGGTGAGCACGCGCAATGGATACGTGTTCTTTTATCGCTTCGTACTTTTTTTTAGATAGAAATAGAAGGCTGATAAAAATAAGAAACTATATAATAATAAAACTCGGAGAAAATAAATATTAGCAGAAGTTTCGAGTCTCGTGTTTTTTTATAATTGTGTCGAAACGTCCGGGTTAGACGATACTACATGCAGCGATTGCAAAACAGTGCTGTTTAAACATTTCTTTCTTCTCGAGATATAAAGTTGTAACGATACCGATCTGTTATTGCCAAACAAGACTTTTACGACCGACCGAGAATAAAACAAAGGGATTAGAAAATAATCCAGCGGTACATGGATTTCCCGTGTAAAACACACGTGCGAATCTTCAAAAACACGCTTCACCTCGGATCGCGAGCATCGACCCGCTTATCCTTACACAATATACCTCCCATCGATTTTTCCATCTCCTCCATGCCGTATCGCGCGCTTTCCGCAAACGTGTCCGATAGGCAGCCCCCAAACTCCTTTTGTTTGCACCGAGTAGTTACCTATACACTTTCTCCGGTGTCAGCAGCAGCAGCAGTAGTGCCGGTGTCCGAGATCGAATAACACGACAACGGCACGCGAGCGAGTGGCCGTAGCGCACTTCCTAAAAGTTCACCGTTTCTAGCGTTTCCAATTAGTATTCCACACTCGCTCCGGCGATTAGCCTTTTTAGCTTCTAACGTTACCGCGCCAAAAAGCTTTTAGCCGCTGTTTATTGAGTCTCGGTGAAATATATAAGTGACGCTTGTTCTAATTTAAATTCTGCAAACGATCGTTTTAATTTAAGAATGCAGAGAGACGCGTTTCATTATTTTTCTTCGTTTTTATTATTTCTACACAAAGAACGTAAACGTCGGAAAAACAGAGCTCACCGCAGAGCAAAAGATAAAAGGGATTATCCGGAAGCAAAAGGAATGAAACAAAATGGAATAGAAAGGCATTTAGAAATTTATGAATAAGAATCTTAATTAATTCGAATTTTTTATTGCAGAACTCGAAACGGAGACAACAATAGTAAAGGCAAAGCGCGGAGGCCGAGAGCGGCCGATAAGCTTCACGAAGATGGACGACATCAAGAACCGCTGGGAGACGACGTCTCAGCAGGGTAGGCGCGAATCACAGCGCGAAGCCCGCAAAGAGGAGATCGCCGGCATTCGCTCGCGACTCTTCATGGTAAGCAAAGGATAAGCTTGTTGAAACTTTTGGTGACTTTTTGAAGTCACGTTTTGAAAGAACAAGTTTCAGAGAAAGTAGATATTAGTAATGCAGAAATACATATTCAGTGCTACAAGAAAACAAACGATACAACAACCTATTTTTATGACACGTCCTTACACAGTATATCGCTAAGTATATACCGCGTGTTAGATCTGAACACGCGTAACTCCGGAGTATAAATTTTATCGTCGCTATGCCTTTATTTTAAGACAAGATTCATGACAATCTTGCTAAGCTGGTTACCCGAGGATTACGCTTTTCTTGCTGTGTTATTTTCTGACATCCTTTCACCGCGGCGCAATTTTTAACAACACGTTCTACGTTTTTTCAAAGATACATTACCGGAATAATTGTAGATATTAGACACTGGCTAGTTTACCAATAAATAATACGTTTCATCAATTTCAATAATATGGAGCAACGCGTATAAAACTACGTGAATTCCGTCGACTTAAAATTAAATTTAATCTTAATGTATAACCGCTACTTTAAAACCAGTACGCCTTTCAAAAGACATTTAAAAAAGGGGCAATCAATCGAAGCGTGCGAAAGATGGAAATACTCCGCACCGCCCATTCAGCACTCCATTGAATGGTTCGGGGAGAAAAACAAATCTACGCCTTATACCTACGCCATGGCACGTATATCGGGTAATATCACGGAAATAGAATTCTAAAAGCTCTCTCGACTCATTCCGTGCGTCTAAACGCAGTCTGACCCAGAAATCCCGGAGAGAGATATATAGAGAGACGAGAAAGAGAGAAAGTGGAAAAAGGGCGCTTTTCTCTCTTTGACTCGGTTCTCTCCTGCGTGTGACGGGCCGAGACGTGAGACGCGACACTAGCCATTTGTCTGTATTAACTAACGAGTTTTTCTGGGAAACTTATTATAGCCTGTTTACGGTGCAATAATAGGACAGCGGGACGGATCTTTCGGGGAACATAATTACGTTGTTCGTGCGCTCGCAAGCGATTTCGGAATAGCGTCTTTCTAAAAAACTTGTCTGGAGTATCAGGTGTCGATTCGCACCGTTTCAAACAATGTCCGACATTCCAAAATCCGATCTTGAACAAACGCCATGAAAATATCATATCTTCCAAACAAAGTTCCGAAACGATTCTCTCTCCACCATCATAAGAATGCAGCGAAAATCAAACAGCCAAACAATTCCCCTAAACTCTCACGAACCCTATTCCCGTCTCTGAAAAAACAATGGCACAGGCATCAGCAGACTTCAAGCATATCATCATAACCATCCACGCACGCGCACAGTACACTAGCACACAGCTCTGACTCACCTCTAACGTATTTTTGGGTCAAGCAGGGCAAGCAGGGCAAAATGAAGGAGATGTACCAGCAGGCGGTGGCGGACAGTGAGCGGATAACCAAAATAAACGCAGCCGAGGAGATCCAGCACGCGACGAACGCGCGCTCGATCAAGGAACGCTTCGAGCGCGGAGAACCGATCGCCGCGACGAGCGACGACGAGCAGGATGCCGCCGGCAAGACCAAGGCCGAGAAACCCGACGAGGAGATTCTCGCTGCTGGTACATATTTTTTATGTTTTCGACTTCACACCTTGTGGAATCAAAAAGCGTTCTACTTTTCTCGTTGCTATTGCCAAGTTCTTTTTAACGATCTCTCACTAACCAATATCTCTTCGCACTTTCGCAGGAATCAGTCGAAAATCGCGTTCGCTATTTCTGGAGATGGACGCGACGGCCGCAAAGACGGGCAGACCTGTGACGCCCAACAGCCAAACCAAACCCCCAGTGGAGTCACCCAGGCGGGCACGTGACGTGAGTAAACACCGTATATAGCGTACTTTCTTTTCGTCGACGACTCATATCCAACGAGCAAAAAACGAACTCGAGTGGCTCCACGTGCGGATCGCGCATCGCCACATGTTGCCGACGAGACGATCCTCTCCTGCGAGGGTGAATTAAAACTGCTTTGACGGATTTTTGTTTGGTCTCAAAGTTTTCGGAGAAGCCCAGCTGGCTCGTATGAATCAAAGCATATTTTTCCATTTTAAGCAAGAAATAACTGCTTATCTTTTTTAATCTAAAGAAAACAAAGTGGATCGTCTCGTCCGCAGCACGTGCGGTTCAAACTTTAGAAAATGTAGATAAGCTATACGAACATCGAAATAAGCCCCCGTCGGTCTAAAAATCCCCAAAGATTAAAAAAAGCAAGCAATCGAACAAACAAACCACTAGGCGTTCATGAGCCGGCAAGTGTCGGACGACGTGGTACGCAGCACCGACACTACCGAGGACGTGCAGGTCGACAACTCCGAGATCTCCAGCAAATTCAAGTTCTTCGAGCGCTACAGGGAGCCCGAGAAGACGCGCAAGCAGTTCCGGATCACGCCGCCACGAGACGGACAAGTCAAGGTTCGCTCGTTCGCCAACTTGCTGCGCTTTGCGTTGTTTATTTAACAGCGTCGTTTCTAGTGTATTTATTTTCCCTACTCTTAATTAAGCGCCTGCATAATTAACGAGCTTCGAAAGAATGCGGAATAATAATCCAGAGTTTGATTATGAATTGTTAATGCGGAAACTGCGTTAATTTTTTGTGATTTAATTATGGAGCGCGTTTTGATACGGAAATTGCATCGAGTGCGAATTTGAATAATTTATGTGAAAGGTATCACACTTGATCGTTACTCACACGTCAAGTGAAGCAATAAGTGACTTTATGAAAAGAAAGCCGCTAGAAACGATGTTCTGCATAATAACAGCAGCGAGCAAAGGTTTTGCGAACTCCCGAGTGAACTAACGTTTTCGTTTGACGCTAACCATCATGAATTGGCCTTTGTTTTTGCGTATCGTATATATACCCGAATAATCGCTTGAGCAATGATATATATAACCACCAGCACTTACCGCCAATATACACACCAATTCTGCAGATGCCGATAAAGCAGATCCCAGCCGAACTTTCATATCCCTTTAAAAGCGTCGGAGCACAATGACGTTCGCACATAATACACACGCATCAGAGGAGGGAAAAGGAGAAAAAGAAAAAGTCGCGCAATATATATTTATTCGTGGGATTAAATGCGGGCTTAGCCTGCGCGCTATATACGTATATAAACCTCGAGCCAAATGCGAGGGCTGACTGTTCTCACGATAATCCTAGGAGAGATTACGCCTGTCTCTCGACGGCTCGCTGCAGAGAAGCTCACATTTTACGAGCTGTTCGGCAGACTCTGTTGCTTTTGTTTCTCCGGCTATTGAAATGCGAATTCATGCGGATTGTCGAAGCGTCTGAAGTATCGAATATACTCAGCGTGTTATTCCAAAGTCGAGCAGGCTATAATTTTTTAAACTTCCGATAATCTCGTAATTACCGCAGCTTCGCAAATAGGACACTATAAAATCCATGTAAAGCGCAGTAAAGACAGCTTCTAATTAATGCCAGCAAAAATTTACCGTGTCTTTCACAAAATAATCGGTCAATAAATTCAAATTATTCAGTGCCCTCGTAAAAATCAGCGTCCCTTTATCGCAAACTATAACATGCTTTCTTGTATACAGCAGCGTTAACGCGCCTAAAATTAAAATAAATCCGCATTGATGTACTACGTAAAAGTGCATAAGTAGCACAAGCTTTTTTAAAACAATTACAATCAAGAGAGAGCCTCGTATGCGCTCGTGCAAGTGAACAGTCTCTATTGCGAATAATAAAAGGCCGTAAAAAAAGCGAGTCGGCTCGTAAAAAGTTCAGCCTGTAAAAAACGTCACGCGCGCAGTTGATTGCGAGGCCATTCACTGGACGATCCCCGAATGTAACGATTTCGCGTCGTGGCAAGTAAAGTCGAAGTTTCAAGCTTTTTCTGCATTCTCTCAAAAAAAGGTACGATATTTATCAATATTCTTGCGAATAAATTCAAACAATCGATGCGTATCGCAGTGTCTATAACAGTGTAAACGAACGATTCATTAATCACGTACGAGTAACCTGTATCAACAGTAGCGTAAATCAGAAAATCCAAACTATTTATGAAAAAGCAGACGCGCCTCTCTTTCTTCGGCGCGCCATGTGTCAGCGATGAAGAAGCGGTCCCTTAATAAATAAACTCTCGAGCCATTAAACACAATGTAAGCAAACGAACGAGAGACGCGAAAGGAGAAGCCGGAGAGGAATAAGGGAAAAATAGAAGAGAAAGAGAGGGAGGGAGATGCAAATCAAGCGACGGCCGCGGAGAATCGCGCAGGAGGAAAAGGGAGAGGAAAAAAATGTTACTTAAATCTTCTCGCGATTTACGAAACACGCCCTGTTGCTGCTTCTGGTTTTGATGCGGTTTATGCGTGTTTTTGATTCGGCTGAAGTTAGCGGATGCGACGCATGAGTGTGTACTGGAATTCTTAAAAGTGTAATTGATATTTCCTGCGGTTTTTAAAAAAACTTGGAGTGAATTTTAATTTTGTATCAAAAATACGATCTATACGTTTATAGCTTCGAAACTACGCATTAGATTAACTCCACCGGCTGACTCACCCGCAATTCCGAAAATTCCGCACCTGATACCCAGTCTAGCAGCCCTCGTCGGGTGAATCCACCGTCCAAAAGTCCCCAAGCCAACCCCCTTCAAGTCAAAACTCCGCCCATATCTCCGAAATCCTCTCTCTCTCACCTTCACCGCTCGTATATGTATACCTTATACACGGATGCAGGCGCGCGTGCAAACCTTCTCCGCAGAAGCGACGGCGAAAGAGAGAGAAAGAGAAAGAAGGGGGAGAAGCAGCAGCAGCAGCATCGGGGACCTTCGGGCCTGGCCGGCGCGCCAGGGGCTGTCCTTGAACCCCGGCTACTCGCCGTCGGGCATACTTTTACCGTTAGTGTGCCCACATCCTTCCATTCGTCAAGAGCTACTCTCTCTGCTCGAGATTATTGTGCTCTCGTATATGCTGTGGCTGCACTTTTCTATCGGTCCGAGTTTCAATATTTCGTGCGGAGATCACATCGACGCATCGAGGAGTTTTCGCTGTGAATATTTGTGAATTTTACGAAGCCGAGGGTGTGTGTTTGTAGAGAAGAGTCTACTGAAATCTGGAGTCACTAGCGACGCTCAACATCGGTGTGAAGGTATGAATTGTATGCTTGAATTGGGAGTGTATTATGAACTCTGTGTGGCGAAATTGTGAATTTTGCAAGCGTCTTTCTCTCTCTCTGAAATTGTACAGTAGTTTGCACATAATATACCGGTGTTTTAGGCGCGTCGTTTCGTAATACTTGAGGTGAGAGATGCGTGCGTTTAGGCGAAATTGTGCGTGCCAAAAAGTGTTTACTTCTATAATTGCTCGGTAACGATTATATCTCTTAGCTTGAAAATTCGTCCAGCTCGTGCGAATGAAAAAAGAAAAGCTTCTTATCGAATTTCAACTCGGCGCATCTTAGAGCGATAAGATCCTTTGAAAAGATAATGTAAAACCTCTCGATGCAAAAGGCGGTGAAAGTGCAGCGTCTTGCGCACAGACATACACGCGATCGGATGTTAAACAGCCGCACTTTTACCTCGATTTTCTTCATTGTTTGATAAACACACGTACGTATATACAAAGATACCGATCTCATGCAGAGTTTCTCTAAATCTGTCATACTGTAAAACCTAATTGTGTATACCGCCGACGCAAAAAAAAAATCCACCTTATTTCTTGGAACCTCGAAAAAGAAAAAAGAAATTCAAATTGAAAAAAAAAAATCAGCATACACCATCCCAAGCACACAAAGCCGGCTCTCTCGGCCGCACACGACATCGGAACGAATAATACAAACGGCCAAGCAGTTCTCGGCGAATATATAGAAGAAGGGGAGAGAAAAGGAAGAAGAACACACACATGCATACGTACGTGTACACACGGTGATGAGGCCCAGGGAGGGAGAAAGAGAAGCGAAACGAGTCGAGGGCCCCGCATGGTAACGCACACGACGACGACGCGCCGAGTGAGTTGGCTCCTCTTTTTATTCGAGAGAAAGAGAAGCTCAAGTCCTGTGCCGCTGCTGCTGCTGCTGCAGTGGGTTCAGTTCGGTTTGTGCAGTGAGGTGGTGTGGATAGTGTGTGCTGGAGATAGATCGTTGTTGGATTGAATTTTTGAGGTGACAGGTGAAAAAAGTGGTATTTTTCTTGGGAAGATGGTGAAAGAGGTGAGATTTTGAAATTTTGGATGTAGAGTAGAGGAAGCTGTCGATTTTTTTATTTGTGATAGAGCAATATTTCTCTTGTTAGAAATAATAATTATTTTTAATTTTAAAAATATAAACTGCGCCCACCCAAACGATTACTCACCGGTTCATAAATTCTATCGGCGAAGCCCGATCAGGCTTTTACTTTGTATTCTTTGTTTCTTCGAGCATTAAATGGCTTACGTGCCGAAATTGCAATTGCAGTCACATCGAAGCGGCGCATGTATCACGATAAGGATCTTTTTGATCACCGGGGGATTAACTCTTTTATCTGCAGCGCTGAATAGACGCGTGTGTGTCCATGTGTGCATTATACATCTAATTTTAAACTCTAAGAGCAAACTTTCAGAAGTACTACTCATCATCGTTTTTTTCTCAGAAGGATGAGGAAAGATAAAAAATATTATCTCGAGTATACATAGCTGTTCTGTATCAGCAGTAGCTTATAATAGCGTTTGACGAATTCACAAATGGTATAATCACATACTTACACGCTTCCCAAGCCAACGACCCTCGACATCGAACTTGCCCTCGTTTTCACCTCACTCTCGAGGTCAAAAGCCGCGATTTTCATCTCGTCGATAAAAAAAAATCCACGATGCCATAAAGCAATAAACAGAGAGAAAAGTCGCGGGAGATTCTTTTCCATTCGTGGCACATTTCAGTCGTCGGCTCTCAATGAAGTTTCCTCGAACGACGACCAATTACCACAACAATGGGCCTGACGTTATGAGGCAGGTGCAATTCATAGTCCCTTTTCCCCTACGGCCCCGATTTCTTTTGTCGCGTCTCTCTCTCTCTCTCTCTCTCTTTTATGAGCCGAAGAAATTTGAGATGCAAGTGTGTGACGTATGCGGCGTTTGGAATTTTGATGGAGATCGAGCTTGAATTGTATTATGAGATATTATGTAAATATCGAAAAAATGTATTTAATTAATGTTACAGAACTTTTCGTAAACTCGATCATCCTTTGTAAAATCCAACTCTCTTAACGCGCACAAACGAGCGTTACACTCTAATGGAGTTTTAATCTCGTGCGAAGTCATCATTAGAAACATGCGCGTAGCGATTCAACGCCGAGTATATATATACGAGAATCACCGCTTTCAAAGTTTTTTAACCGGTGCACTTGAAAGTTCTCTGACCATACAGTCTTACGCCAGGTGTTTAGCGTATATAGAATTAATTCGCAGTAGTCCCTCTTTGAATAATTTCGATATGACACTTACATACACACGCAGACTTGTTACAGCAAAAAAAAACTGGTCTTTTTTTAATTAATAACATCGTAAACTAAATAGAGCAAGAATCTTCACAGCAATTAAACGACGTAAGAGTACACCAAGTACATAATTACACGAGGATGGATAATAACGACGTCGTTATGATTACGAAATATACAACTATATCCTAACAGTAAAGAAAACCCTTGTATACGATCATAGAAAAAAAGCACACCTCTTTCTCTCTTGCGGCGTGTATAAACACACAGACACACACCACACGCCCCCGCCGAGATTCAACGTAAAAGCCTCTCTCGAGTCTGCGGCTTGAGGAATGCAGGAGTTTCCGCAGAGCAGCCCCTCGAGCAGAACCGACCGACTTTTCTCGGATGGCTCGAGACTCACCTGGTGTGGAGAAAAGGCTGCACACACGCGAAAGTCGAGCATCGTTGCGGCTTGTTGTAGGATGGAACCGAGATATAGGATTATGATTTTTTTTTTTGTAGATCGATGTTGAGATTGGAAGGCTTTATTTATTGTAATATACGACGTGCAGAGAGAAGTGTAAACGGTTTCATTTTTTATCAGCCTTGAATTTTATTAGAAATTTCAGTTCAATCTTCCCTCTGCACATCCGTCAAGTTGATGAAACCCGTTTACACGGCTAATTAAAACTGCCAGCTTTAATAAAAGCGCATACGAGACATTCCCATCATCTCCTAATTAAATTACGACATCCACTTGATTATCCAGCATCAGGCGCTATATACGTCCAATTAAATCGAGCAAACGTCAAAATATCGTCCCACACGTGTAAAAAAAAAACTTCTCAAAGCGGCTGTTGTGTTCGAAGCTCTATATTTGACTTTTAAAAAGCCGATGAACGAGGGCTTCTTCGGCTTTATGAACCGCGAACCAACTGTACATCGGGATCCGAACAATACCGATACTTGTATACTCTCACGTCGATCGTTAATAACCCCTAGAAAATGTGGGTGGGAAGGAAGGCTTTTTTCATGAGAGTCTTGCGAAGTGGTGTTTTTTTTTGCGTGTGTGTGAAACGCTGGTCTTAATCGCGCGTGAATTGCTTGATTAACTGTGTGTTCCATATGTGTGATTTATTAACCATGAAATAATCAATTTGCTCCTCTCGTGTTTATCGCCGAGATACACGATAAGCTCGATTTTCACTTCGTGTAAGCCTAAAAGCATCGACTCATCAGAATTCAGTTAAAATTCGATATTCCCCAGACTTCCGGTAGACGCTGAATTGGTTATTCGATCTTTCGTATTTTTTTCGTCGTCGAACATCCTCTTTTCCACGTATGCCTCATCACTTCCTTGGCGAATCCTGTAGTGAATATATTCACGTTATAATAAACCAGTGTCGATGCCGGTTATGCTCGTGCTTTTAAAACTGTAAATCATTTTTGAAAATCATGAAACTTACACGAGAAAATTAGATTAATATTACAAGCCCATGTATTACTAAAAATTTAATCGTTTGAATGGTGTTCTCTGAAGATAATAATAATTGAATAAATAACTAATCGATTAAATTTCTTCTCTCAACAGATGGATTCGCCGGACCGCGAGATCTACCGGGATCCGGAAGTAGTTCGTGCTGAGGACAGGGCCGAGGAAGTGGTGCGCACTGACACCGCTCGCAAGATGCTCTCGATTTTCCGACAGATGGAGGAAAACGCGACAAAGGAGGATCTTCCCGATGGACCCAAGCCACTTAAGCGATTCACGCCACCGCCAGAGGATAAATTTGCCAAGGCTACCGCATCCGAGTCCGATGAGGAAGAGGACGAGGCTGAAGAGTCTGAAGATGAGGAGCACAATCCCAACTACGTCAGGGCTTCCGATAAGGTGTGTAATTTTTTGCGTGTAACAGTGCGTCGATAATTTGAAATCGATAATTTCTAAAATTTATCGAATCTTGCAGGTCGAGGACGAGTTCCTGAAGCAGGCTCAGAACGCCGCGCGCGCCAAGACCCTACGCGCCAAGTTTGAGCACTGGGAGACGACCGACGGCAAGACGACCAACCACCACGTCGCCGAAATGGACATCGCCCAGACTGACGGTAACCAGCCCAGCATCGAGTCGGCGAGTAGCCTCAGGGCTCGTTTTGAATCCCTGGGCTCGCAGCCCGTTGAGGCGCCTCGTGCCGCCAAAGTTAAGGTCAATCGATTTGTGGTGAGTACGATTTTGTCTTATCATTAAAGTTTATTCGTGTTTGTGGAGAAGTTTTAAACTTCCTTCCACGGCTAGTTTGAAGACATGTAAATAATACTTTACTGCACGGTGTTTATTCAAACACATTAACTCGTTATGTTTTTCTTTATTAATGAATTGACGATTTTATTTATGAACTTGATTATTTTGTTGTCATATAACCACATGTATTGCAAAAGCGTTAACCGACACGCACAATTTTCGTTATATAATGTATTCTGACATGCCAAAAGTTGTTGTTTGACCCTCAAACATGCACGTATCTAAGTGTTGTCGAGTGTATTATAATTTATTTGATTAAAATGCGTTGTACAATGTAGCCGCATAGTTTTAAGATTCTTTTCATTTTTAATGTATTAATTTACGTTTATAAGTATTAAAATTTTATGTTCGATCGCCTGGCATGATTAATTTCTTACAATTGTGTATAATATCGCTGTTGTATCTTTAATTTAATTACATTAATTTTATACTCACAACCATGGGGTCGGCTCTGATTTCCACAGTACTTCTTCTCTGAAACTCTGATTAAAAACGTAACCCAATCTAAAAGTCAGGGCCTGCCTTGAGCAAAAAAAAAAAAAAAACAACCGTCGTTTATCGTCCAAGAGACAGAAACCCTTGGAATGTGTGTACTGTGTAGCATATAACACCCAGCTTGCCGTTTTGTTCGTCGTCGCCTATACATCTTCCGCTTGAATTGCAGCCTCTCTTTTTCTCTCCCTCTTTTCATCGCTCACGTACACAGCGACGAGAGAGAAGAGAGAAAGAGAGGCGTGTGCTAATTGAATATCGAATTCCGTCTAATTACACGTGTGATGTGTTTTCCGACCGGCGCAGTAATCGACCTCACCAAGACTGGGAACGAGACTACGAGCAAACCTCTCGCGGCCGGGTGCAGCAAGCAGGGAAGCCCGTAGATATCACACTCACAGACAGCAAGAAATAAGAGATATTATATTATATACCTGTATCGCATATGTGCACACGCGCGGCAAGTCATTGTTCCAGCCTCTATATCATGTGTTTTTCGATCGATACGTGAGAATCATTATTACTATTATTATACTATTATTATATCGTGTGTCGAGGGGAGAGAAGACGAGGGCCTCCGTTATGTAGTGCATCATTGAACAGCCTTAAAGCGATTACCTATACATTGATTATATGGATATTATTATTACGATAGTGATTATTATCGCGATTACGATTATGTTATAATAATTAATTATTATATATTATTAAACGAGATTAGCTGGGGTTGGACGCTTTTCGTTGGCTTTCGGAAGGTATTTTTTATTCGAGTTGGATTTCACTTCTATTATATTAAAGGAGGCTACAATACTTTTTTAATCTATTCGTTTGCAAAATTTTGTCCGACCTCTCAACGATGTTTTCTTCTTCGAGAATCAATCAAAAACGTTCAACTCTGAATATTAGTATACTATTATAGATAGCGTTCTTTAAGTTTTTAGAGATGATTTTAACTTGGAACGTTGTGCGTTTTTAGTGGATTTTACGGATTTTATGAATTTGACGGAGATTTTAGAGCGGTTTTTTCTTTATTCTGTTGAAAAGAGCCTGCAAATCTCAAGTGAAAACGTAAGCAATTACGAGTGGTCAGGTTTATTGAGAGAACGCGCGCACGCGCGCGAGAGCGAGAAAACGATCATCACATAAATACTTATAACTAAAAAACAAGCAACAAAATGTATACGTCGACGATCCGACGTTCTGAGACTAAACAGACAGAGGGAATATTGTAATTGTAAAAAAGCATAATTTTTTAACCATGCAATGGTATCTAAACGACGCAGTCCAGTCTTCGAGCTAAGAGTGCCAAGTACAATGCCGAATTCATTCGAGGAATTTTTATCTCATCCATGCACCGTTTTATGACTCCGACGAGTACCGAGCGATGCATCTGTTTCATCGATGACACCACTGACATACATTTCCAATCGCTCATTCAATTTCTGAAGAGATATGCGAAGTCGATGGAACAGACGCTCGGTGTTGCAAATTTCTAACGAAAAAGAGCAGCTTCCGCAACGATGGTAAATAACAGACTGATCGAGAACTGAAATAATACACTTTTGTACGAGCGAGTTGATACGAACTTATAAACATCGCTTTTATACACGGATTTTTTGAGAAGACTGCCGTAAAGACCTTGAAACTTTGTAATACTAAGATCTCCCAACTCGCTATATTGTGTATGACAACGCGGAAGAGTCGACTTTACGAATTTTTGCAATTTATATCACGTACGCGAAATTCCATTGAGTTTATTTGCCACAAATGTGAAGTATACCATCAAAAAGAATTAAAAAAAGAGTAAATAAAAAAAATTATATCCTAACGTATATTTGTGTAGTTAGGTGATGTACGACTAACCTTAAGTTTTAGACGATTGTATATTTTAATATTATCATCATTTGTTAGAGATGTGTTATTGATTTTCGTTTAATATATGAAAGTGTCGAAGGAAATTATCAAAGTTATATCGATGGGAGTGTGTATTCTGTGGAGTGAAGGGTAAGCGACAAATTTTTCATATTTTTCTAGTGTACGTCGACGACCCGATTGTTTTGTGAGGAGAGAGAAAAAATGAGCCAAAGGGAACCTTCACGTTTCAACTTCCAAAAAATAAACTCAATGAGCTTTCGTATATTAAATAAATATATATTATAAAATAGTCAACGCATACTTTAATCAGACTGTATATTGGCGTAATTCTTAAGGAGCCCCGTAGAAAAGCCGTAGAACATTGTCGATTCCTTTTGTGCTAAAATAGTTTGTTGTCGGTTGAGTGAGGTATTGAAAAAAGATAGAATCTCTTTGTTGCGTACGCTTGCAAGTATCGAGATGTCCACGTTGAAAGTACTATATGAAAACCGAGCCTAATCATACATTATATTTTGCATTTAAGTCGCACAATTCAGAGTTGATGGTATATTTTCAAAATATTATGTGAAATAAGGACAAAAAAAAACAACTTTGCAAGCGTCGCAAAGTCAGTTTTCGAGACATTTCACTCAGTCGACGAAGAACAGATCAACCTCATATCGCCTACAAATTTCTTGTATCATTTTGTCGATTCGAAATTTACACTTGCATTTGCACTGGAGCGTTTATTGAAGAACATGAGGGAATTAATCTCAAGTGTTTCATGTTGTGCATTTTCAAAACGACGATTAAACATTTTTCTAAATAGAGGAAAAACCAAAAAAAAGTGCAATTTAGTGTAAGTTTGTAATCGATCGTAAATGTCTACTTTTATGATTTGAAAAGAAGCGATTGTATAATCCAATTCTCCTCCGTATGCGTAGCAATCATAGGCTTACGTGTAGCTCGTGCGTTTGCGTTTTGTTGTATAATCCCCGAAAAGCAAGACAAAAAAGGTAAAAAATACTATTATATTCTGCTATACTTGTCATAACGTGTAATATTTTATACGACACACACTGACAATTGTGGTGAATAAATAAAGGCGAAGATCGGTATTTGAGGGTCGAACTGATTTTTCTCAATAAAATGAAAATTGTACTTTACGCTGTTGGTCTTATTTTTGAATATTTCATATACACCCACAATATTATTTCGATTTCTATTACAATTCAGAAGAAAAACTTCGTGCAGTTTACTATTATTTACATGGTTTTTATTTTATGTTTATTTATAATTTTCTTTATCGTTCTTCATTATCATTTGACATTGAAACAGGAAATGCAAACAAACTGCATGGATGTGTGCGAGAGCTGTGAGAAGAAAGTCTACCCCCTTGAAAAGGTCGAGACAAACAACAAGATCTTCCACAAACAGTGTTTCCGGTGTCTGCAATGCAATTGCATTTTGAGGTATGTATCCTATCGACTTCCTTTAGATGCAATAAAATAGAGCGTAGCTGAACAAATATTAACATTTCCTCATCTAACGGCAGAATGGACACGTTCACGCTGAACAACGGCAAGCTCTACTGCATCCCGCACTTCAAGCAGCTCTTCATAACGCGGGGCAACTACGACGAGGGCTTCGGTGTCGATCCCCACAAGAACAAGTGGTCGGCGACGGCAGCTGCGACGACTCCGCAGGCGGCGTCCGCGGCCCCCATAGCCGTCAGCAACGGCGACGTCTGATGATGATCATCCGCTGATTGGACCACTTACTGCTTTGATATACATACATTTTTTTACATCGATACACACAATACACACATACGAGAGGAGTCACAAACGACGATTGCAGCGGCAGCAGCGACGTGAGCTGCGCTAACTGAAGCTGGAGGATACACGACTTTTGCGGAGCGACTTCTCTCTATAACTTTTTTTTTTATACAATCATTTTGATTCTATAATTTTCTTCTGACTTGAGTATCTTTCTCTGTACTCCACATCCTTACTTTTTTATATTATTATTATTTTTATTATTATTATTGATATTATTATTATTATTTTATTGTGTATGTATTATTTGACGGAAAAAATTGATGAAAGAACTGAGCGTGCAATATATATGTAGATAGAGAATCGGAAGAGGATTTTATAATTTTTTCTTTTTGGAAAGTCTTGCCAACAAATTTTAAATGTATAAGCGTAGCTTTCATGCGCTCGACGAAATTTTAATTTTTTACTGTTTTTCTTCATTTTCTAACGATATGTATACGTACGTTATAGATATTAACGAAACTTCACTTCTCTCTGTTTTTAAAATGTGCTGCCTCGAATGCAAAGCAATTGATAAATTTATTAATCTAAAAACTCATGATGACTTAATATTGATGTTTTTGTAGCGGACTTGTGATTTTTGTGAACTTTATACGCGAGGAAAATATAAATTGTCAAATAGCTCTCCACGCGATATCAAATACGCGCTTTTAACAATTGTTATTACATCTGATTATTGTGAACTTTTTGTTCATTTGCATCGCTATTGATTAATTATACAATTATATTTAGGAAATATAATTATATGTCACGTTGTATTATACAGTGCCACCTGCGCTCACTATACTTGTCACTTTTACCCCTTTAACATTCCTTCGTTGATCAACTTCGTGTAAAAGCTTTTTATTTGTCGATACAATATATTTAATTATAAAATATTTGTATCTCCGAAAATGTTTATTTATATCCTTTTTCTTTCAACAAATCGTGAGAAGAAGATGATTTATTTCAAACCAAAAGAGAAGTAAGTAAGGGCGGGATTGGTGCCTATTTCTATTTAAACGCATAGATTTTCCATTTTTGGTTTTATTCAAATAAGATATTTACAAGAATTACAGGTAAACTAATTTATATTTAATACATGTCAAAGTTAATCTTTGGAAAGTTTATAATGTAAAAGTATCGCAGCAGAAATACAGCATTTTAAAGAGTATTGATTTTGCTTGTTTACTGTTTTGAGAATCGACTTTTCTAACATGTCAGAATATACGTCAATATACACATAAAATATTTTTCTTTTATCAAAGAGCTGAAAGTTTAACGTCGTTTATTTGTTGTTAATAAAGTCGAATATAATCGGAGTATATTCATCGTAAATATTTATTAAGATCGGATGTATATGTATGTACATTTAATTGATATAAAAATATTCATTTGAACGTCATTTGTTCTTACAAAGATGCGCGACACGCTGCGTTAATAAGGAATGGCACGTTGTTTGATAAATAATCGGTCGGGTTCCCTATACACTCCAAATGATCGTTTAAGACATCAATCGAATATCATTGTGGTAAGTATCATTGAAGTTCGCTGAATAACTTTGCGTCAAAAGTAGCTTTTACAAAACGATTATTAAATAGATTTATAGAAAAATTAACAATTAATTACAATAATTTGTTCGATATAAAAGAAGCTATAAAATATAGCGAATTGAAATGTCTAATTCGGTCACTGGCTTACTGTTTGAGTACTTTTTAGTACTTAGAGAAGGTAAGTATTTTGTCACGAATACATGTAATTATTGTTGAGAAATGAGAATGCTAAGCAAACCATATTGTAACAGATACTCAAAATGTTATTGCAATATGAAAATTATTGTCGAATAGAGATCATAGCATAATTTTAATTATTTTAGCCATTATTCAGTCTGTAACAAACTCAAGTTTGTCGATTTTTTAATTAACTTCATAGTTTCCTTATCTTTATGTGATATTTTTGTATAATACATAATAAACCACTTAAACATTATACGAGTACGTTATTTTAACAGCATCAACTTTTACAAAAAGCTTAAAGATATAAAACGAATATTACCTAAAACATGTATATCGAGTAAATATTATCTTTGAAAGTCTCAAATTCATATTAAAGCCTTCCTCTAATGTACATGCACTTCATTATAATTATTATAATTGAAAAAATGTTTTTGATTCAATTATGCGTCTTATTACTTAGCTATTATGACTTTACCTATATATAAAATCATCGCATCGGTATCGTATAAAGCTAATCATTGATAATGTAAAGCTATATCAGCAAATTCTCAATAGTCCCACAAAATGTAAGCATATCATAGAGCGTCTTTTACTAATTCGAAACTACGCACAATGCAACCCAATAGTTATAGATGAGTAACGTATCACATTGTATTAAAATATACGTATTCAATAAGACTGTCCCTTCACAAGCTGTACCTTACGTATACAATTATTCCACAAAGTAGCTTTTAAATACATAGGTAACAAATGCATATCACAAAACGTTATTCTTATCCCTACCATCTATTTGATTTAAATACCTTCCCACAAGTATTACCAATTCATTCGAAAAAATAACTCGTACAAATTTCAGACCATAAAATAGCTGAGTGAGTATATGCGTGTAATCGTATGTATTGCTTTTTCACTAGCAAGATTCATTATTATTATTAGTTGTTCTATAAAAAGTACCTCTAAAACATCGATACGTAATGAACGATACCTTAGAATTTAATCGCAGTATTACAATACGCAAATTCAATTTGATTTTTCTTCAGACACCTGAGACACACATTGGGTGCAGTAATCATGACATTAACATTAGACAACAACTCGAAAGAATTCAATTAGACACCCGTTTTTAGTGCAAGATCAACAACGTGAACAGTGTAGAAAGTGAACACCATTAGTATCGCGCATCGATCGATAATCAAAATTGTGCGTTCCAAGAAACATTTACTACACCGGCAACGATCATTCGAAATCAATGACGGAACCCGACCGAATCTAGGTAATAACGATGGCTGACGCAAAGGATACACGTCAATACAAAAAGGTCTTCTCATTTTCATTCATCTCTCTTTTCCTTTCTCTCATCGACTTTTTTGACATAGGCTACGGACATCAGACTTTGGGTCAGTAGCTAGGGAGCTCCAATCGGTGGCAGAGCAACGCTGGAGCAGCGGAGGTTTGGAGTTTTTGGACTGACTTCGGGGTCGTTCCTCGCCAGCATCGCAGACTCGTGCCACCTCGTAGTGCTCGAAAATGTAAGAATCCACCCACCGCTCTAATTGCCACCCTATGCGTACCTGCATGGAAATTATAGAAAATTACTCTATATCTGAATCAAACTAAGTATTTGGATATTCATGAATAAAGTACCTCAGATTCAGCTCGATTTGCGGTATCTTTCATCGTAATGTGCGGTTGAAGAAACTCGAGCCACCTGTCCGCCTGATCTTTTGCAACATGGTAGGGAGTTGCAGGGCCGTGATTCACTTCGCGAGATTTTTCGTGGCTTATCGGTCGATTTCGCCAATGCGTCAGAGGCGTTACCAAGAAGTTCAATTTGACTATAATTTTGGAATCTAGTATTACGAATACATTCCAGATGCCGATCTGCAGTGGCTCACTCAATTGAGGTTTCAGGTGTCCTATCTGCAAGTTATTACGTTATAGCAAGAACTGTAAATATTTTACAATCATTATTATATATTCAGATTAAATGTTCTCTAACTGACCAGTGACGATTCCTCGATCTGCAGGTAATTAATGTCTGCCACCCTATATAAAGGATCCAACCACAAAATTGTGAAATTCTGCGGGAGCGGTACACTCGTATCGAATTCATAGGCCAGTGCAGGACTAGACATTGGACCAACACCTCCTAAGAAATTCCTGAACATCTGCTCCTTCTGATCGTAGTCCGTATTTATCGTCATACTAGTGATCTTACCAACCCACGAGCGGGCGGTCGATAGATTACGTTTTGGATATATCAATGCCTCAACTTGCTCCGGGAAGTCAGTCTATTGAAATGTAAAATTTATTATTGATTTTGCCTCTAGTTGAATAGTTTTGTATGCTCACTATACGCACCATCAACGTCGACGACTCCATAGCAAGGCGATCCGAAGCTGCTCGTACAAGTATTCCCGCAAAGTGATTTTCCCTGAAGTATGCACTAGTCTCAAGCAGATGGACAGTGGTACCTTCGATTCCTGGTGGCTCACCGAATCGTTGGTAAACAAGTCGCGCTAAGGAGATGGATACCGTGAGAAGAGCGTCATCGGCTAGTGGACTTATGTCTTCGTGGTGGTAGAGACTTTGCCAGTAGGAGTCATAGCCTTTGATGGTCTGATCAATAAAATAAGTATGTTAAAGTTGAAAAGCCTATATTTATTATTTTAACATATTATAAATTAAATATACTGACCAGTGCACTGGTAGCATTTGCTCTCTCAGGATAGAGCCACTGCTCGACCCTGTCAATGATCCTCTGATCGATAACCGGTTCGAACTTCCTAGCAAAGAACAGATTCTTCTCAGCAGTATTCCTGATCCTATTGAAATCCTCCATCTTAAAGTCGTTCGGACTACACCCACACCAATCGACCACCGCCTTGTACTGACACTTGCAGCCGAGCTTGCGTTTCCAATTGGTCACGTGCAGGTTGTTGTCGACATAGGTGTCACAGAAGCGTGAGTTTCTCAACGCCGTGTGGAAAAACGACTCGGCCGGCAGTAGCGTGTACCGGAAGATTTTCAATAACCCAGTTACAAGGGCATCTGGTTCCGGCCGGGCAACATATTCTACGAAATCACGGGATAACGCGACCCAATCGCTACCTCCGTCTATCTGGATACCGTTGGGGAGCTTTCGGTCACCCACTCGCCACATGCGTGCTTCACATTCTACGAACGTTTTATCTAAACCCTGAATGAAAAATATTGCAATTAGATATATAATTATTTTTTATTTTTAACTAATTGATTGAGCATTGAATTGAATAAAGTACCTGTTTAGTCAGAAACCTCTGAACCTCACGACCATGCGACTTTACGAAATTCATGCCTCTATTCCACGTGAGAAACTCAACGAGACGAACGTTGGTTTTGATCGGATAATCGGACTCCGAGAGATTGACCAGAAAATCCCAGTCCTTCGAGTGCAAGAGCATCTGACGAGCAGAGGTGAGGAAAGTCGTGAGGAGACTGGCGCCTCCCCAGATGCTCGCATGTCGCAAGTCCGGACCCTTGGCTACTATGATGTTCTTATTTTTGCATTTTCGCTCGACCTCTAGCATTTCTCTGTACATGTAGTCTTGACGCTGCGATTCGAAATAAATAAATTTTCTTCTAGGAGATTTAGATTTTCTTTAATAGAAGAAGGAGTGTATATTTACCGCGTCTACATGTATGTAGAATAAATGTGTGGGATCATAAAGAATACTGATGAGACGTCTCACTTGCCGACTAGCTCTGCCATTAACAGTCAACAAATACGCGATTCTAACCGGTGCTTCGTCAGTGCTTTTTAAACTAGAATTTCTTGCTTCTTGTGCCTTGAATCCTGAAAATATAATACGTTAGTTTTACTGCTTTTGAGACATCTTAAATACTAACTGACATTTATTTACGTACT
Organism: Pteromalus puparum; assembly: GCA_012977825.3. Taxonomy (NCBI): domain Eukaryota; kingdom Metazoa; phylum Arthropoda; class Insecta; order Hymenoptera; family Pteromalidae; genus Pteromalus; species Pteromalus puparum. The sequence continues at coordinate 1,991,361 of CM053172.1, forward strand.
TTGAATGCCTGTTAAAAAAACGTTTATAGTCAAATATCCACCACAAGGTTGCTTAGGATCTCCAGGACATTTCATATTACAGCTAGAGTCTGGTAACTGGTTTGTCTTAGAAGGCTCTTCCTTACCACAGAAACATTCCATTCTAAAATAAAAACGGTTGTTTTTCATCAAAAACTGATTTAGTCAGATATTATTAATTTAGAAAAAAAAAGCGGCTTACGAGTATTCAACACCAGCGTAAGGAAAGCCAGACTGCAAGCACATGTAGGCACAGTGCTCTGGCGAATTGTTAGTCTTATAAACAGCATAATAGTTGGGCAGAAGCCTGGATATCTTATCATCCTTGAAGCAACCCAAGCTCTTGGGAACACCAACGAAGCCCAGCGAATGCGGGCAGGAAGACTGCAACTTTGTAGGATACAGCAGATTCTGCTGACTAAGGCACGTCACATTGACAATGCGCTCCTTGCACATTTGACTTTGCGCTCGAGTTATGGCACTTACCGCTTCTCTACCTGCAAATTTCAAATGTTTTAATTTAAATGTGATAAATAACGTATTTGTTAAGTGGAATGCAATAAAAATCACCTGTGACTTCACACGCTGGTACAAAATTAAGAGAGTTGCGGTCAAGTTTCACCCTAGTAGTGCGGTTACGATTTAAAGCTTTGTTAGAGCTGCCTTGCTTGTCAGGTGGCAATTTTAACTGACGGGTCCCCTTTGGCAGTCCTTCATCTTCGTCATCTCGAGAAAAGTCAGTCTACAAGATAAATGAGCATTTTGAAACATTAATTAACATGATTTTGCTTGTACAAATATACAAGAAAATTATTTTAAGTGTGGTAAGTTAGGTGACATATTGCAACAAAGGCATGATTCAGAGAAACAATTGAGATCACAGTATCAAGCCTAGTATGTCCTACTTCCTAAAAATACCAATAGCTGATTTACTATAAGTTGTAAATCACTAGTTGATGAAACGAGCCAAGAAGGAAATAGCTTAACAGGTTAACACATTTTCATCTCTATCTCAATATAAATTCATAGAAATTTAGCAATTTTGCTAATTTAACAATTCATTGTTAACACTGTCTCATACTATAGATTAAAGAATAAAACTCCACAAAAAATTAGAAAGTATCAAACTCTTCTCAGTCTACAAATCAATTGAAAACTACATATGAATCAGAAAGCAGCAGATACCCAAAGCCCACTTAATAACCATTTAATCCCAACACTCTCCTCACAGGAAGTCACTCAGACAATCACCCCATCCTCTCCCATACACAAACATATCTCTACCTCCTCGATTGTAGCCTTGCCAGGTCTCTGCTGACTCTGATTTTCCAGTGCGAGGAAGTTGTAGGCCAGGTAGACCTGTGCACAGAGTAGCACCAGACCACATACGAAGAAGATCCTGTACTTCCTCAGGCAGTTGGAGGACCTGTTCTCCAGGTGGGTCTTCATCACCACCATGACTCTGAGAAAAAGAGCCAGTCCTCACTTGTAAATCTCCAGCGGATCATGACCACAGCATCACGTCACCTCTGCACCGAATCATGAGGAGTCGCACCTTATCTTCGCTACGAGGCTACTGTTGATGGATGCATCGCCTCCTAGCAGCGCGAGGATTGCCGAAGTGAACTAACTCTCAACGACCGACGACGGCCTGTCTGGCTGTATTCTGGGGTCTGGGGATGGGGATGTATATTGTATATACACAAATAGTCGAGCTCGGCCCTGATGGTAAAGTCTCCTGTTGTACCGAGCGAGTTTATTAGCAGACGGGATTTGAACATTTTACGTTTGTTTTTGTTTATTATTTTGATATGACACAAGTATAGCGGGTAGCGGGTATTTTATTTATGGATTTGTTTACATGAAATATAAAAGCATTGGGATGAAGCATTAGAGGAGATAATGGGTCTGTACATTCCCATGTGGGTAAAACCAATTGGGACTAAGTTTGGGCATTCCCACATGGGATTTTTAACATATTCATGACATCATTTAACTAACGAAGTAGAACTGTGCCAAACAAATTTTAGCTAAATTAACGGAAGTATACGTTTCTACGGAGTGTTGGTATTTCCCATATTAGGCGACTTGCTTAAATACAACATTCATAAAATTATATCTATATGTAAAGTCTTTTAGTCTAAAAATACAAAGAAACGGCATAAACTATACCTAAAATCTAAAAAAAACTACGATAAAACGCAAAAAGTTAGAAACATCGAGAAATAGAAAGTGACCGTCACAGAACATTCGTTAGCTAATCCGCAAAATGTCATGTCTCCCTAAAAAAAATCTAAAATGCAACGAGAAAACACCTTTCAGACATTTCTAACAGTTTTTACAACATCATTCAATACAAAGTTCATATTCGATAAATTACAATAACTGTTTAAAAAATCGCGCTACCGAAGCTTCCACCATATTCGCAACGCATCGCGCACCTAACCACTTTGCGCGTCTGCTCGTCGTCGATTCGCGAACGCGATTAGTCATCAGTCATCACCCACACACGAGACGCCGTCAATAAAAAAAAAGGGTGAGCTAGCGCGGCGCCAGTCGTCTTCGTCGAGGAGAAGGGGAACCTCGAGTCTCCCTCTCTCACTCCCTAGCGATAAAAAATAAGAAAGACGCAACCGTCAGTCGTGTCGCACGCAACTGAGGAGAGACACAGTATAGCAGAAAATGAGCAGCAGCAAACGGCTGCTCCTCTGCGACAACGACGGTTTGATATTTGCGAATTGTAGTGCTGCCCCATGTCGCCTTTGTAAATAATTACCATAGTGCTCTACAGTAGAGTGTGTAACGGAGTGAAAAAAACACGGGACGTGTTGTGCGCGAGTGTAAATATATCATAGCGACAGGATGACGGTAGCTGTCTTGGTGCTACTCTTGTCTTTGGTGGCCAGGAATTGCGATGGAGCTGCCACTGACATTGAGCTCGATGCCAAGGCCCAGTATCTCCACAGGCTTGACAGTCTTAATTTGTTACTTTACACCTTTCTGTTGATTGCCACTGTGCTGACGGTGTGGACCTTCAAGCACAGAAGGTTGAGGTTCCTGCACGAGACTGGGCTCGCTGTCATCTATGGTAAGTGTTTTTCTCGGTGACATCGGGTGTTTGCGTTGGGTTCTGGAGGGATGTTGTTCTATGGGTCGTATTTCCTGGGATAGCTATGATGGGGTTCTGTTTAATCAATAATGGACACGTGTTGTCATGTCATCCTATTGATGCTGATTTGTTGGGGATCTGTACCGATGATTCATTTCATTGCCATTTGTAGAGAGATAGTTGCAGTATCAAACCGTAGTCAAACTACCGATTCAAGTGTGTCAAGTCTTGTGTTTTGTTTTGGATCACTCTACGGATATTTGCATTGATACGCAGCTCGTTAATCTTGCTCTCAAATATTTCATTGTCAAGTTTGTATGTCTGTATATATGTACATACATATTGATCAGCTTTGTTTTTATTATCAATATTTATCGGTTACATTAATTGGAACAATGTCAGGCTGAATCTCTTATCTTACAAAAACTTTGTGGCTATTTGTTTAAGTAAAGAAAAAATTTATATTTGCTTATACTGTGTTTTTCACCAGTAAATACATATTGATTTTTTAGTATTCATAAATGATTCTGTAGCCTACATACTTTTATAACTCAACTACATGTGACTTTTTATACTAAATCTAATCAATATTTACTTTTGCTTCAAATTGTTGTAAAATACCTGAAAGGGTTTTTTATGACCATATCTATATATTTTTACATGTTTTTTTAACAATCAAATACTTTTTGTATAATCAACTTATATGGCAGTAAATAGAATAAAGATAAAAATCACACGTACACATTATCTTCAAAATTCATGAAACAGATAACTAGTTCACTATTTTCCATCAGAGTAGAATCCTCTTATCATATATAATTACAGTGATTAGGATTATAGATATTATCAAGAAAAAAGATGGATATTATCTTTGTATCACTTTCCCAATTGTTTGAAAGTCCTTGACTTCCACTGTATCAATCTGCTCCTATATAATTTGTGAATTATTCATAAATGATACTGAGTTTGATTCATTTGTTTTTACTATTACTATTAAATTATGTGACTTTTCTAATTCCACAATGTACATTCAATGTTATTTTCACTACCATTTTAATATTGTTAATATAGCATTATTATTATTACTGACGTGTTCTTGAATATTTAAAATCCAATAATCAATGACACATTCCACTGTCATCTGTACATTGCCTTACTTTGCCTGTCAAATAGATTCCAATAATGTCTTGTCCACCTACCATAATATATTTGACTTTTACTGTTGAATCAGTCATTTTCACCCTCACTCTTAATTTTCCTAATATCCTCTTATACAATTCATAGTGCAAGTAGGAGTTTAATTACGTTAAAATTGATCAAAGCACTTCTGATCTCACCATAAAATGAAATGCAATTAGAAGGCTTTTAATTAATTTTCCATCATGCAACTCTGCGCTTAATTGCATCAAATTATGAAAACGTGTCATTTAACTAGTCCCTAAGCACGTTTTGTAACTTTGCATAATACAACACCATCTAAACTCTCTGCGTATGCACATCTCCCTGGAAAAGGCTTGTATGATATAACCTTGATCCTTGACACCATTCCTTGGAAGAATATAGTTATAACAGTGCATATGCAGCTCGAGTATTCAAATTTCCACCAAGTCGAGGCTCTTGTTTAGCCTGTGTTTTGATAACTCCGACACATACATACGAGTTTATCATTCTCCTGGAAAAGGCAAAATTGTTTCAGCAAACAGGTCTGGCACTTATCATTGGCTTTATTATCAGCACACTTGCTCGACTTGGTCTTTATTTTTTTTTTTTTTGACTTGCAGTGCGCAAAGCCAAGAAATTGAATTCTGTCTCTGCGTAGGCAGCTGATTGATTTTCACCTCTGAGAGGGATAGTAGCAATTTGCGTATTGGAAATTGCTTTCACACGCAGCCTTGCACTGCATGATGAATTATACATCCGCGCGCGCAATGAGCACGTGCATTCTGGAATCTGCAATGTTATATAAGAAAGACGAGGAATTCCTCGGAGACTTTGATCGCTGAGTAAACATTAACTTTCGAGAAGTTTTTTTTTTTATTTTCATCGCTTTTAAAGTAGAATAAATTACAGAAAGAAAAAAAAAACAAACTATGTATAGAGAAACGAGTTAAACGAAATAATTGTGCAATAGCCAGTAAAGCATCAACTTCTATGATTTCAGGGCTTATTGTGGGGGCGATAATTCGATATGGATTTACGACGAGTAACACGATTCAGCGACTGCCAGTTGTGCCTGCCGCTCCGTACAATCAATCCATACCTCCGGACATACTATGGTTTCAAGTCTTCGAGAACAAGACCGGCGGCGGCTTCGGCAACAAAACCTATGCCTACTCTTTTCGCGGGGAAATTTACAAACAGGACAGCGAGATCGACAAGAAGGTATTTATAATTAGTTTTCGTTTCCGCAGCCTCGTAGATAAAAGGCTTTTATCTCTGCGCAATGCAAAACTATACGAGGCTGTGATAAGCCGTAAGCGTATAAGTATAACTTTCTCTTTATTTGTTTTTATTTTTTATTTCAGGCAACGTTCGATCCCGAGATATTCTTCAACATCATCTTACCGCCTATAATTTTCCACGCCGGATACAGTCTGAAAAGGGTAAGAGCTCATGTGTAATAAAAATTAAAAAAAAATAAAGAATCCGCTTTAAATATTAATCTCTTCTCTCGTTTCAGAAATACTTCTTTCGAAATCTCGGAGCGATATTGATGTACGCGCTGGTCGGTACAACGGTATCGTCTTTTATTATCGGGTAAGTTTTATGCTTTCGACTCCACAGGTGCATGTACCTATCCAAACACAAGCGTTACTCGAGACCGCGATGTGTGTCATTAACCGACTAGCATATAGGCGCAACCCGCATGTGTATGTGTCACACACAAGCGAATGAGAAAACTCGCCTACTTGCCATTTATGTAACCATATCTTGCGATACCCATTATTGCACAGTAGAGAGAATAATATGCGATAACGACACTGTAATAATATTGAACTTTTCAGGGCATTAATGTACGGGTTCATGCAACTGATACCGCACCTGTCGACCTCCTTCACGTTTCTGGATACGCTGTATTTCGGCGCGCTGATATCGCCGACCGACCCACTGACCATCATCTCGATCTTCAATGATTTACACGTCGACGTGAATCTGTACGCGCTCGTGTTCGGTGAGAGCGTGCTCAACGATGCCGTGGCCATTGTACTTAGCGGGTGAGTTGCGAATGCTCAGCGAATTTTTTTTTTGCTGAATCTCACGCAGAAATGTAAAAAATGCTGAAGCAAAATATCTATACTTGAGTCGATGCTAAAACGAATAAAAAATCCAACGAGACTTTTCTTCATAAAAAAGGAGAAAGCCTTACAAAAATAACCCTCAATTATAACTTTTCCCTCTTTATTACAGTGCTATCCAGAATTACGGCGAGCGTTACCTTACGCCAGGCTCAAATAAGTTCGAGTTGGTGGCCTTCTTCCAGGCGCTGGGCGACTTTGTGGGTATCTTCAGTTTGTCGCTCTTCATCGGCGCGACGATGGGTTGCATCACAGCCCTTCTTACCAAGTTTACGCGGGTTCGGGACTTTCCGCTCCTTGAGTCAGCTCTGTTCGTCCTCATGTCTTACAGCACTTTCCTCATCGCCGAGGCTTCCGATCTCACGGGTAAGCCATGCAAATACTTCGCGTTTAATCGACAGACAGAGATTGTTTGTCAGCGATTGATTGATTAGAAAAGTAAATTGCAGTATAGTAATATTTAATTAATGTTCAGTTATTGAACTTAAATTAATTTTCGTGACTTAATTTGGGATTGATTAAAACGCAGTCAAAACTGTTTTTATCGCAGACGATTTGCCAAATTAACGGGTGACTGAAAGTCACGTAAATGAGTTTGAAATTCACTGAGATAAGCTCAATCTTACGAAAAAAGAGATAATTATTGTTATGCCAAGTGACTCTAACTCTTTGTGAACGTCAAGTATGCAATTCGAATATATTCCTCGCCGTGTTTGTACTAACTTTTGTTATATCTAAAATGAAACTTAAATCTTGATTGCGTCCAGTTTGACTTTGTTAAAAAATTTCAACGATTCCATTGATACTCTTTTTTTAAAGATAGCTCATAAAGTTTTCTTAATGTGCAAGAGTAGTGCAATGAAAATAAATAAACTGCTAGACAGATACTAATTATTATATTTTCTAGTTGTCAAAGTATCTCGTTTACTTTATTGTTGTATAATCTTTATCTAATGAGAATTTTTTTTAGTTAGACTTGAGTTCTTTTTCTGTGCTCTACATGGTCTACTGATTAGCCAAAATAACAGTGTTATAAGCTATAGTGACTATACTTTCACTGTACTCCTTTTATTGTGCCACTTTTACTATAGGTAGAAAGTTTAGCTAAATTGAAAACTAAATTGATTTAAAAACATACTTTGAGCCAATTTATTTAAAATTTTTTAAATGTTTGATTTTATGCATTGATATTAATTGATTGTAATTATTATTCTAGGAGTTGTTGCCGTTTTGTTCTGCGGGATATGTCAAGCTCACTACACGTACAATAATTTAAGTTCCGATTCCCGACAGAGGACGAAGCAGCTCTTTGAATTGCTCAATTTCCTGGCCGAGAACTTTATTTTTAGCTACATAGGTGTATCGATGTTTACCTTCCCTAAGCATCACTTCGATATTGGATTCATAATTTCAGGATTCGTATCCTTTTCACAAAAAAGTTATAAACTTCAAAACGTTTTCGAAATAAATTTCGATTGTAAATTTTGTGTTACATATCGGCGTTTCCTTTGATCACATGAGTCGAATTAAAATTTCTGCTCATTGCGAATTTCCAGCTTGATTCAGATATATTAATAGTTTATCTCTCAGTAGATAACGCAAGTCAAGTATCAAAGTATAATGCCGTGTAAGTAAGCAAGCGATGATTCACTTTTACGAACACAAACGAATAGTAATAATAATTATTTGCCATGCAAAATCGCGGAAAAACCAAGTCTGTATCTGTTAAATTCGTACATACTGAAATAACCGTATACTTTATCGCGTAGTTGATATTCAGAGTACGGTGTATTATTCTATTCATATATTGTCTATTGTTACCAAGATTCTTTTGAAATATTACGTAAAGATTGCGCTAATCCAGTACCTGCATAACGCTTGTGATAACACGTTACGCATAGTTTTTATACTTTATTGATGTAACTTCTTGCAAAAAATGTCTATATTGCGTTCAAAAGACAACTAAGAGAAACGTGTCTCAAAAATGTTCCAGTACATGCTACAATTATTCAATTATTATCCAAACATAAATTTCTTAATTCAACCATCGTACAGTTCTGCGCACTGCTGGGCAGAGCGGCAAATGTGTACCCACTTTCGTTCTTGCTGAACCTCGGGCGCAAGCCGAAGATATCTCTGAACTTTCAGCACATGCTTTTCTGCGCTGGTTTGCGAGGAGCAATGAGTTTTGCTCTGGCGATCCGAAATACTGTGTCTGAAGCTAGACAGGCCATGCTTACAACCACGAGTCTCATCGTCATACTGACGGTCATCTTCCAGGGCGGCATGGCCTCCCAGTTCCTCAGCTGGTTCAACATACCGTGAGTTTCATATTTTTTAAAGTATCTTTTATTTTGATTTAGAAAATTTATCCAGTTTTCGCGGATTTAACGTTGTATAGATATCGATAAATTAGTTTTTAAAGAGATAACTTGTACATAAATACTACGACAGTTAATTCGTAGACCTACCAGAAGGTAACAACACAAATTTTCTATTTAATTACATGTTATTTGTAAATATTGAAACATCAAGGTAAAGGCTTATTGTTTAATGGATTTAAATCCGCTTTTTTAAGGTGTATGCAAATTGCAAATGTGTGCTCATGAATGCATTTGATTATAATTAATGTCTTCTATATATTTATGAAAATTATTTTACGAATAACGGAAATAACTAATAATGTATTTTTATAGAGTTGGCGTAGATGAAGAAGTAGAAGTATTATCGCATAACGGAGTTCGAAGTGTAAGTAACAAGACGTTAAGATTTCAGATTTCTACTGTAGAAATTTGTGGTCGTAGTAGATTTGTGTTATTGTATGAACATGAGCTTTTGGTGACTTCTGAGTACAAAATTATACTATATGTGTTTTCTTTTAATGCCAAAAATATGAGGTGGTTTTTCTTTTTCAAAAAATATAAAAATTTACATTGTGCTCTTGATGTTGAAAAAAAGATATATTTATAAAATAAGAACAAAGGCACCTGCGCACGTGATTTTGTCAAATTTACAATCACAAACTGCTTCACATATCCTTGCTTTTTATTCTAACGCTTGCGCCCAGGTGTATAACTCCATGGACACCGCTGGGGTTCGTATTTTTCTATTGAAGTTAACAGTTGTTCCAATTTTTCTATACATTATTTTCAAAGGGGTGTTGCGTTACAAAGTAAAATCAAAGGACTCTTTTCTCTTGTTTTTTTTGTTCATATTTTTCACTATTGCCTTGTTAAGTTATTTTCTCAAATCTCTTATTTACAAAGTCTCTAATCTTGATGCACTTGAAACTGGGGATTTGGTTCAACAATTCTCGTAAAAGTAACTGTAGCGTATTTTACTTTTGTTATGTAAGACTATATATCTTTTCCTTCTACTTTCTCAGCATGGATTTTTTTCACGATTAGTTCTCTATCAAAGAATTACAAGCATTTTTTATCTTGAATCTGAATCGTAAAAATCGATAAAAACAAAACTGAAATTGCAATTTTTGAATAGTCTGGTGGCGAAGGTGGCTTTGGCGAACTGGAATTGCATCGGGAGAGAAGCTCTCCGGTATGTCTGCACAAAACTTTCGAAAGTCGTCAGTCGTGTGTCTCATCTCATTTTTTTTCTAATGCATCTTACTTTTCATTGCCTGCCGATTTAACGCTTTCATTTTGTTTGCGCTTGGAACAACCATATAATAGTCCAACAACATTTGACACACACATGATTTTTATTATATACTTTTCTTTCACTCATAATTTCAAGTTTGTTCTGATTTGCAAAATCTCGATGTGCATGAATAGTTTGAATTCAAATCCGTCTATTACAATGTTTGCTTAATCTGCAAAATTTACAGAATATAAAATCGAAATACAGGACATTGTATTATGCGGATTTGCCTTCAAATAAAGAAAAATAAAATATAGACCGCTTTTGTAAATGCTTTTGATAATGATGTTATAATTTGATTTTGATTTTTTTATTACTTTTTGTTTTATCCATTCTGTATGTTCTCGAACAGTCGGTAGTTATTGAATGGCCGTTATTACTGCATCCTTTAATGACGAGCATATATATGCCAATCCAGATACTTCAATACACATAGTCGATATGATGGAATAACTCAGCACTAAGCATGGCGCATTTGATGAATTAATTATTATTAACTAACGATGGCGACATTAATTAAGGCTTGTGCACCTGCAATACCCAATTACATTTAATTGCGAGAATGACGTGAGTTCATTAGTTTGGAGGTTGAAATCGGAGCTGATTGCTGTTATTTTTAATTCCAGCATTCAACTCATAGAAATCAAAGTAAATAGTACTAGTTGAGAAAATTTTCTTTAATCTTCATCTTTATAGATTATAGTTCGTTTTAAAGAAAAATGTAAAGTGTGATTGATTGAAGTTGTTATTGAGTTATGATATATATTAAATTATGAAAAACAAGTTTGGTATGCAAGGCATTACTACTCGTTTTTGAAAGGTTTAATTCATGGAAAATAGCACGTTCAAAGGGATTCTTATTTTTTTACATGATTCCTTTCTCTATAGTCAATAATTTGTAAACAAAAATCTACAACAGGTGCATAAGCCCTAATTAACTGCAAAAAGCATTACGATTACATGCCAGCATATTAAATATCAAGCTCTACACACGATATTCCCAAAAAAAAAGAAGTCAGTGTGCCTTCTAGAAATTTTTTCTTGATTCAAAAAATCTCATGGATTGAATCGCCCCCAAATCAATAATAATAATTCAAATTCACCAAAAAAAGACCCATCTAGATTAGATCAATCGAGCCATCAACGCTGGACGACGCAGCCCCAAAAATTAAAAAAAATCTCACGCATACAGGATGGATAAAGCACTAAATCCGCACTTTTGTCCCATTTCACAGTATAATTCTATGCAGGACGGCTCATCTGGAGTCGGGATCGGCGGCAAGCCCAACGAGAAAGCGCTTCTCGCGCGCATCTGGGGCAACTTCGACACCAGGTACATGAAGCCTCTACTGACGCACTCGAGGCCAACGTTACTCGAGACTCTACCCGTCTGCTGTACGCCTGTAGCCAGGCTCTTGACCACCACTCAGCAGATGACGCAGGTGAGATGACGGTTGATTTTGGTTGAGGTTGATGACTTGTTGAAGCACAGCTTGGTGTGGCAGTGCCATACGTCGAGGATGAACTATGATTTTATGAAGGAGATATGAGCCTGGCACTTGGTGGTGGAAAGTTTTTTTTGAGTTAATTTTTTTTTTAATGCAGTGGTTGTGGTTTTATGCGATGCAATCATATGGATAAATGTTATCTAACGATATTTCGTAATTGTACTAATTAATTACGTATTCGATTACAGATAAGGTCATTCGATTAATTTCTTCAAATTGATTGATAAAAGTTATCTATGGCACGTGGTTTATTTATCAGACAATTATTTTAACGATGACGTTCTATACAATGATTGTATCCAGAAAATTCTTCATCAATCTCATTTCTAAGCATTTCATAAAAAAAGATGAAATAAAATACACGATGGTTCATCCTCGACGACGAAAAAAAAACTCATAAACCACCCCCAAAACCAACCCCCCAACATATTCACCGGCTTGAAAAGTGTGTCGCTCACCAAAAAAAATCGTATCTCTCTCTTCACTGCCTCCATCTAACAATAAAGGACGACATGGGTCACAAGATTGATTCAGATTCCGACCTGTGCCTGGACGAGCAAGAGTTCGAGAGGCGAAGAGCAAGCAGCCAACCGGTGAGTTACCATCAGCCTAATCTGAACTATACAGTTAACCCGTGTTATCAGCCTAACGGCACGGAACCGACCTCTGCCTCTGCAGCCTCGGCCGTCCCGTCTAACCGAGACGAGCCCTACGTTATCCTCAACCTTAACAGGCGATAATTTATTTCATTCGCTCTTAACACCTTTAACATAAAAGTCCAAGAAAAAGTATATTATGATATACGATAATAACCATCATGTAGTCACTTATACGGGCGATTTAACTCTTGCTTTATATACCTATTATATATTCTTTTGGCTGCAGTTTTTATTGTTACCGATGGACTGATATACTAATTTTGCGAATTTTTTTTTTTTTTTTTTTATTGTACTATATACTATACCTCCTTCACGATGTATGCCACTAACCCCGAGTTTATTTATACTTACTATCTCCTTGTATTATCTTTTTGGATGCATCCCTACTCTTATACTAATGTGGCTGTACATTTTAGCCTTAATCGATGTAATCAGAGTTGGGCACGTTACCTCTTTTCTTATATACTATACTTTACATACTTTCTTGTTGTTCTCAAGGAGTTGTTTGCTCTTCAGTTTTTGTTTTTATTTAATATAGAAGTAATGTTTGCATTGAGAAACGTCCAAGTTTACTAACATCCCTTATCTGATAATAATCAAACTAGATCATATACGATAACCGCATGACACACACAGATGTATAACGTATAATTATAATGTGAATTTGGATGTTACAGAGCGACATCTTTTTCATACCCGCAGTATAAAGGTTCGCATCGCTCCTTGAAGAACCAGACGATAAAACTTAAAACTGTCCAACTCTGAGCTTTAAACAAAAAAAAAAATTGCGTTCGCGCGCGGGAAACTGTGACGCATCGCAGTTTCCTCCGCACGACCACGTATAACGAAATACATGTTAATCATCAGTACTTTCTTTCCCAATAACAATGTGTACATGTAATGCCAAAGATACACGCGTTGTGTAAAAAACGAAACCGAAACTTTGCTATACATATAAATAGAAAACAAAAAGCTGAACCGTGTAAGAGAGAGTTTACGAGAGAATTATAACGGAAAGTGCTTGTATGTGTGTATTCGTGTTCAACGATTTAAACTGTGATGAAAAAAAAAAAAAAATAATAATAACGATAACTAACAAAATCTGTAAATATAGTAGACACACGCCGCGTTGTTGCTCGATTTACTATCGGTCACGATGATGATGTGAATCGGAGAGACGATAGTCCTTTTTTTCTTTGTTTATTTATTGGACTGTGTGTGGGAACTTATGTGGCTATTGTAGCGAAACTTTTGCATGACGGGCTGAAGACGGTTTGTAATTATGCATATACACACGGAGAAAAAAGATCCGCCATTTGACGCTGTGCGAGTAATTTTGTCAAGCTCTCTAGTCACTAAAGCGACTATAGGTGCGCTGAATTTATACCTATATATAGCGTATCGATATTGCGCTAGGGCTTTTCTCTCCGTGTATATATACTTTACATACTAATTATTTATTCTTCCTTGGCTGTTGACGGTTGAGTTTTGTAGATTTTCCGCTAAAAACTATGGAACGTTTTAACGTCGTCGTCTATCGACTGACGAGTTTTATTTATTTTTTGTTTTTATCGCTGCTTTGGTTTTATTAACAACTAATACGTTATCTATCATCATTTTGACATAACTATAGTCCGAGTTTGTAGATACTAACTCTCATCATTGGAACTATACGAAACTCGAAAATTATGTTTAATGTCAATCGGAAAAAAAACCGAATGAAAAATTTTCTCTATACTGGGGCAACCTTTAACAGCTTGTCACGAGTTATATCTATGCTTGTGTTTTGTCCGGATGTTTAATCGAATGAGAAATAAAATAATGTCTAATCGGTTTTTTGTAGAATAGAACCGTCCCCGCAGATGACGAAGAGCTGAGAATCATTGGAGCTGAGGGATATATTCCGTTGCGAACTTTGTGAATCATTTTCTTTTTTAATACGAAAACTTAATGACAAGCATTTTAGACTTATAGTATTGTTGTAAGGAAGTTTTGTCATTGCGCGTTGACAGACAATTTCGCGAGTCTGCGGACGTATAGAAGTTGTATAACTTGTGATTTTTCATACGAGTGTAAATAAGACGACAATAATAATTGGAATAAGTATTTGCAGAAAATCTTCATGCATCTGTAAATCAGATATCGCTCGGAGCTTTCGAAAAGGAGAATACTTGACCGAACATTAAGCATAATTTTCTCCCCCTTAGTTTCTTCTCCAACATATACCTCACATGTTAGTGCAACCAATTGATATCCCTTTACCTGGGAGTGGAGCGTTTTTTTAAATGGCTGTTGCGTTGTTGTATTTTTTTTAATTTAACCTTATATCGATGTCATAATTATATGTTTAGATTAGTAATTACAAAATTACATGTATACTCTACTAGAAAGTAAGTCTTTGTTTACTTTGATCTTTGTTTCAAATCTAGAGCGATATCCATACGACCTATCATATGCATGAGACCCCGAAGGACCCGTACGAAAGCTGGGCTTGATGTAACGTATCTATACTTACGTCAAAGACACACGTCGATTTAAGTAGTTTTTCTTGTACGCTGTATTAGATCGGTGCAGAATCTTGTTTTCTTTTTGCATTATATTATCACATATTATTAATACAACGCAGCGAATCGTCCTATTGTGTACGTAGTTGTTTTAGATTGTTCCAAAGACGGTTCTCTATCCGCAGAATAGTACATGATATGGTACACGACTACTTAAATGGTTCTGTATTAATTCTGTGTTTCTTCTTACATAATGATTAATACTTTGGTGCAGGTCAAAATCCATCTTCTCTTCTGTATCATGGGAACAAGACCTAAAACACACTATTACTATTCTGCGGTAGCTGAGTCCGAGTCTGTAAATACATAGTCGAGTTTGCGGTGTCATATAAAATATGATAACTTATCCTATACTATGTAGCTCTGTAAATTTAAAAAAAAAAAGTACTTATAATAACGCTAGCGTGATAAAGACTATATTTTTAGACGTGAACCGTAAAGTAAACCCGTAGTTCGTTACTTATACATATATAGTACCGTAATGAGTTCCGAGCCAGCATGATTTGTCACACACATACACACACACATATACCTATACCATTAACAACACTTTTCTCGCACTGATACCAAAAGCTCTTCTGCTCTGTCGCACGATTTTCTTCCGCAATAAGTGTACATTATCCAAGAGACAAAAAAAAACACCTTCACCCTTGTTGGTTTGCATATTTGATTTGTAATATGATTTTGTTTTAATGTTGTTCTTCACAGACACACGTAAGAGGCATCAGTGACAGGTCGCACGTGTAAACCGAGGTGTCGATCCTCCGGCGAATATTGCGTTCGTCGACATGTGTCGCGTGTATTATTACACCATCTGAAAGATTTTTATTTTTTATTTCTTGTGTCTTGAACTAGATATTTATATATAGTCTGTGCACTGGTTTTCTTATTTTTTTGTTTCGTACGTTTGATACGTGAATCATTACATTATATTATGCAAAGTTGTGCACGCTATTGACATATAGAGTATATAACTTTTTTTGTAAACTTGAGTGTGATTTTCTTTACCCGTGACGATGTAGTGCTTCTCTCTATTGCAGAGCCGAGAGTCTCTTCTTTTTTCTCTCTTCGATCAGTGTGATTATAATTTTTGTTGAAAGGGCAGAGGACTAGCGTAAAGTTATATAACGAAAGATACGTTACTGCGTGCAATATTTATTTATTAACGCGACAATCCAGACAGTTGTCCACACCTTGTGTAGAGTCAATCAGTATTAAGTCCTGTTCCGGCAGGCTGAGAGTTGCCAGCTTCCTATGTATATCTTTAAAATTTATCATAAGAAGATGTATATTGCATAATATTATAGTAGTCCACTTCTTGTTGCATAATTGCAAAGTACACGGAAATACATATAGCGAATTGTAAAGTCACTTCTTACCCGAATTTTCTCTCTTTTTTTCAAAACTTCACTTTTGCTCTATACAAAATCTCGAGTAGAAAAATAGAAGCTTTTGTATACCGATACAATAATAAACACGACGACAATAATTTGCGAATGAAAATCCAGAGTATAACACGTAAGAAGTAACTTTTGCAATCTGGAATCGATCCGTTGAAGCTATACACCCCCTTATGATTTAGAATAATCGAGTAAAATCAGCAGAACGATAGAAAACTTAAGAAATGAGAAATCGATTGTATATCGAACGTATCTGACCCAATGATATTGATTGTTGATATATAATGTATATGTGACTTGTGTATTGCGTACTCGCGACGGAACAGCTGGAAACTGTGACAGGAGAGGTTGGTCCGGGACCATTACCGCAGCATACACGCGTCGACCAGCTGCCAGGTTTCATAGGCAGACATTTGTAAGCATTAGATATAATAATTATTATGTATTGTATGATTTTATTTTATTGATTCGTTCGCGTCGTGTGTGATTTTGGTTTATGTGCTCCTAGTTTGGTTTTGTTTTCAGTGTTTATACTGAAGTACCGGTGAGAATTTTTACGCTTCAGCGATTTTTTTGAAATTTGTTTATCTTATCATCAAGCAATAGCTAAAGTATGAAGTTATGTTTGTTTTAAAAATAGATTGTAATTTCAATGCAAAAGTCAAGTTCATTTTTAGTGTGTTTTACGCACAGGAAAAAAAGTAAATATTTTTAATTTCATTTAATCGTGTAAGTAAACTCAATCTCCGGTACTTCACCTACGATAAAAGATCCTAAAATATTGTATACGTCTTTGTGCGCTTAATGGACATAGATGTGTTATAAATACCGTGTATAACTGTCACAATTGCCAACGATGTGACAACTATGCAAAAGAACGTATACTCGATCAAGTTCCGATAAGACTCGATCATTCATATGATATTCGTCTACGATATATGATGTTTCAAAAATACGCAAAAACAGATACACATATAACTGAATGTAAGAACATATAATAAACGGACATTGCCATAACGTTTATCCTGCGAAAATTCGTTTAAAGATACACCACCACTGAACGCAGGAGCCTGGATTTGAGCAAACAAAATAACAAGAGCAGAGGATTCTTCAATCTATAATGCCATGTGCATATATGTATTTTTTAAGTATATAATAATATATATACATTGTGACTCGGGGTCGATTGTTTGGTCCCGAGAAGCGAGAAAGAGGATATGAAAGTAAAAGAAAGAAAGGATATTACAATATAGAAACGAAAGAAAGCGTTTTAAGAGCGAGTACTAATCATTATACATATAGTAAAACGATATAGAGTGGCTTTATTATTATTATTTTTTTTTTTGGCGCGTTCGAGCCTCTGAATTGGCGAGTCGCGCGAATAGATATTTTATTTAAAGTTCGGCTGTGAATGTCTCTTGTGAAATCGTTTGTAAGTGAGTGCAGAGAAAAACGAGGATGATAAGATGTATTTACTAATACCACAGCGTATATTGTCGAATTTGTTAGAGACGCTCTTTGCCGTGCGGTTCAGTTAGAGCGTGTATGATGTATATGTATATTGCGGTGTAAATTTATGTTTCTTTTTGATTGTTTTTTCCTTGTATATCTTTCATTTCTTGCGGTGTAAAGTTTAAAAGGAAGCCCTTAACTAAATGTCTGTTTCTACATCCACTAACACGCGATAGTTATGTCATAACTATTGAATTAACGGTATAACGTTGTGATATGTAATACACGATGCGGTGTTTAATAAAAACTTTGTAAAAATAATTTTACTCCACGTTTCATATTCATTTTCATCCTGATAAAATATCCTTTCCTAAACCGATCCTAAATCGTTGACTGTAGCGACTAATACTCTTAAAAACGAGATCTGTTTAGGGACGGCATTGAGAAATTTTCGAGCCATAGCAGTTTGTCTCCCAGGTTATTTTTATCCAGAGTATGCAATACAGTCAGACTATAAGCGCGTTCGGAGCTTTCTTCACTGCGGAGAGGAAGAAGCCACGCATGGAAATGGCAGATACATTCTAAACTTTTGGCAGAAATTTCACCAAATCAACAAATCGCGATTACATTGTTCGTAAGTACTATAGCAGGCATAGTTGGTTCTAATATCAGTAGTCTATTTTCTCTAATTAGTAAAGATACCATTTAAATTTTCTCCAGGCAGCTGAGACTATCCAAAATAAACCATAAAATGTCAAGACTAGCCAGCCATGTAATCATTCTGGCTGTCGTTTGCTTAGTTCTAACACAAGTCAAGGCAGACGATTTAAAGAATTACATGTCAAAGACAAAAAGCTACCCGAACAGAAAAATATTCGTTCACAGTAATGGAATAAACGGAACAAACTTGGCTTACGCAGTCTGCAGCTATCCGGAGAACATCAACAAAACAGCATGCCAAGTCAAACGTTTGAGCAATAATCATCAGAATCCAGATAAATCTTGTAATGTTCCTCTTAAATATCAGAATCCAGCATATCGGATATTCATGCATGCCGCCGTCACATCTTTGAACGAAAATAAAGCTCTGTTTCTTTGGTCAGGCACGAATAAAAAAATGACTAAAAGTTTTACAAAGTACTCCATTGTTGATTTCGACAGCTGTCGTGTTTCTGATCAGCAGACTATGCTCGATCAAGAAATTATGAGTATTTCGGTGCTTGTTCACGACGATCACTATGACTTAATAATCAGCAATTCGAAGCTATGCGGTGGTAAGCTTTGCAAGCTGAGCTTTGACTTTGATGGAAATAAAATATCTGGTCCGAGTCCTTGCGGGTCCAATGAGTTTGAGGGAAAGGTACAATTTCCACCCAAGATTCAATCTGCTCCTGATGGAATTGTAATGGCACGTTACAACCTGGAACACAATCGCGCAGAAGTTTCACTGGTGCAATCTAATGGTGAGTTAGCAGTTTCCTATAAAATATCACAGAGTAGCTATTTTTACAACTATTCATTTTTACGTCCCGCAGGTGCAATTGTACTGAAAAAGTACGATATCGAGAACTTGCTACCTTTTGGCTGGGTACCGACTTTCTCGACTGATCACGAAATGATTCGCATGTGCACGTGGCTGGCCACCGACGTCATTTGCCACTGGTTCGATTTAAATGGAAAACCAATTGCTAAACACAAGATGGACATTGGCTATTACATAATTAATCTTGCAGTGCAAAACTTGTCGAACGGAGGATATATTCTGATGATCGCTGGTTGCTCGGATGTTGATCACATGTTCAAGTGCCGTGAAGAGGAAGATTACTACGATTTGATAAAATTCGATGCCGATGGAAAGACTGTCGGCTCGTTGGAGATTTCCGAATTGAAATGCCTGGGAGTGAATCAGAAGTTAGATGTGCAATTGTTTGAAAACGAGGCCAAAGAATCTTGCATATCTTTCACGTGTTTGTCTGAAAGTAAAAGTCCCAAAATCGCGAAATTAAATTTTACTAGCAAGTGTTTTTCCGACAGTGAGTTCGTTGACTAGCTGAAATTTGTATAATTTTTATAAATTGTAATATTTAAAAACTTTGTTTGTGCAATAAAAGAAGTTTGATAAAATATTTCAATACTGCATCTAACTTTTAAATCTCTTTATGAATCCTAACATGCAATACACAAAGAATTAGCTTTTGTAAATTAAAAAATTTATTTGCAAAAAATTTACTAAATTGTGTACAAAAACAACCAAAACTTCATTCGTTATTTTCTATGACTAAGAATATCAATATATCACTCTATTTTTGAACATTTTGTAACATTTTTGTAAACTTTGAGGTCTTATATTTAATACTGTAACCGAAATTATGACGTTTATAGACACTTCTGTAAAATTATCACAGCTCTTTAGATTTAATTTGCTCAAGTTGTTGAGCAAGTTTCTTTCTAATTTCCTCTGTAACTTTGAAGGCTGGACCATGACCAGGTATTATAATATCAGCTACATTTGCTATCTTACTGCGAGATAGTGCTTGTACTTCTTTAAGATCAGGTGTTCCAAGATTAATCCAGATTGATGGATCATCGAGGTCTTCTTCTTTTTCAAATAAATCACCTAAAAGTAAAAATGTGAGTCTTGACACCTTTCTATCTAAGTAAATTAATAAAAGATAAAATATTAGAAACCTGTTATTGCAACTGTTACTTCTTCTCCCTCAAACTTTCCTTGTACTATAACAGTAACATCCTCTGCTGTGTGGCCTGGAGTTGCAGTTACTTTAACTTCTTCACAGAGTTTATAATCACCTGAATTGCAAAACAATGTCATAAAACAGATATTGCATATCACTATCGTTAATGATATTCCTGAACTTACAGTTTTTAATATTCCTCTCATGGAATAAAGTCTCTCGTTCAACAGTAATTCCAACTATGTGTTCATCAGCTTCCAAAAATAAATTGTTATTTCCAATATGATCCGCATGACTATGTGAACACACAACATAGTTTATATCCTCAGGGCGCACATCATATTTTCCCAAAGCTGAAATTATAAATTACTATGAAATGCAATAAAAAATTTCAAAAGTATTGAACCATTAGGTAATAAACTGAAATTATTATATCGTAGGAAAAGAATTTGCTGCCCAATGGTCATTTCCTTACAATTTACAACAAGTATAAAAATATAGTTGACAAAAACAATAAACGTATTTTTGAATTCAAATTAAATTACTTTACTTATTTCTAAATTATAAATTATTTATACATTCGCGACAAGTTATAATATTATCTTCTTTGATAAAAAATGTAACCTTAGGAGGAGATGAAAAAAGTGAAAGCTTATATACCTTCAACGATAGCTTGTTTATCCCAGGCAGTCATGGTGTCGACGATGACATTCTTATTCCGCGCTTTGATCAAAGTGCAGCTGCAATTTGCATCCATCGTCACATCGTCGATCTGCGTCGAGTATCCCTCGAAGAGAACGAAAATCTCGCACATGTTAACCTACGCAAATTCTAATCAAATTTGTTGCTAACAAGACAACTTCAACAATATAAATCAAATAAATAAAATAAACAACATACGATGCAATAAAGTAGATAAACCTTTCTTTGTTTTGACACTGTACACCTAAGCTGTACACCGGCGACAACTGAGGTTGAGTTAGGTCCATTTCAAACTGGTGTAGAACTGTATATTGTATATAGTGTAACTCGAATCTGCGCGAATGCTACACTTGATCAGCAAAAGCAGCAAATTCAAAAGCACCAGTCAGTCCACGAGAGGACGATCGCAACATCCAGTCTCACTTGTTGACGACTGTTGATCGAGCTAAATTATTTCGACGTTTGTTAGTAGAAAATGTACTTAGTGCTTAGTGTTGAAGTTATACTATGAGAATTGAAGGATAAGCTGTTATAGACGAGATAGCTGTAGTGTAATTGTGGAAAAAGGTGCGTATAACAAAATTTCGAAGTTTCGAGACTCGTAGATTTTTCCGAATTTACTATCAATTGCTTTGTTTGCCTCATGCGACAACATTAAGATTCAATATTTATAATAGCCTATAGAATAGGCATCGATTATGTTAAGTATCAACGTGAATTGTCTTGTCATATATCAAGGACGTGTATAGTGTGTCTGTTATTGTTTTTCTATACTTATGACCTTCGGCACGAACGCCGTCGCATTTTTGGCAGTGTAGTGCATTGGCATCTTATTAGTGCTACTTATTATTGCTATATTTTCTGTAATCATATATATCAACCAAATCCTAAATAATAACATTCATTTTTCAGAATACCTATAAACAAGAGAAAATAAAACAAATTCCTGGTGATCCCTGTGAATCGCAATTCTCTAAGAATGGATTTAAGTGAAGGTAAAAAATGTCATAGTTTTGAACAATTAATTTTTTGTAAAGGCCTTTTTAACAAGTATTATTCTCTATCATTAGTAACCAATTTGGAGAAATTGGAATCAACAATACTTGATGACAACCATTTGCCTAAGAAGAGTTTGGCTGTGGTAATTTATAACTTGTATTTATGCAAATTTATAGACATGAAATGTTCTAGGTATGCATGTTCTATTTTTTAAAGAAATAATTTAATTGTTACAGTCGTTATATGTACCTCCTCATAAAAGGAACCAAAATAGTATAGGCTATACCAAATTTGCTTTAAGACACTCAAGTTTGGAGTACAGTGACGACAGTGAATCACTCCATTCAATCAATCAGCCCTCAACTACCAGTCCTCCAGTTTGTTTTAGAACAAGCCCAGACTTACAGACAAATATTTCCATTCACGAGGAGCAAATTCTTGACTCACATAATGGGCTATCACGGGCATTAAACATCGAACAAAACAGTTTCAAGAATACTGAAGAAAAAAATCAACTTATTTTTGAATCAGGCTGTATAAAATCTGCTTCAAGACAGTCAAGTTTGGAGTACAGTGACAACAGTGAATCACTCCATTCAATCAATCAGCCCTCAACTACCAAACTACTTACTTGGGATAGTCCTCCAGTTTGTTTTAGAACAAGCCCAGACTTACAGACAAATACTTCCATTCACGAGGAGCAAATTCTTGACTCACATAATGGGCTATCACGGGCATTAAACATCGAACAAAACAGTTTCAAGAATACTGAAGAAAAAAATCAACTTATTTTTGAATCAGGCTGTATAAAATCTGCTTCAAGACAGTCAAGTTTGGAGTACAGTGACAACAGTGAATCACTCCATTCAATCAATCAGCCCTCAACTACCAAACTACTTACTTGGGATAGTCCTCCAGTTTGTTTTAGAACAAGCCCAGACTTACAGACAAATACTTCCATTCACGAGGAGCAAATTCTTGACTCACATAATGGACTGCCACAGGCATTAAACATCGAACAAAACAGCTTGAGGAATACTGAAGACAACAATCAACCTACTTCTGAATCAGGCTGTATAAAATTTGCATCAAGACAGTCAAGTTTGGAGTACAGTGACAACAGTGAATCACTCCATTCAATCAATCAGCCCTCAACTACCAAACTACTTACTTGGGATAGTCCTCCAGTTTGTTTTAGAACAAGCCCAGACTTACAGACAAATACTTCCATTCACGAGGAGCAAATTCTTGACTCACATAATGGACTGCCACAGGCATTAAACATCGAACAAAACAGCTTCAAGAATACTGAAGAAAAAAATCAACCTACTTCTGAATCTAGCTGTACAAAATTTGCTTCAAGACAGTCAAGTTTGGAGTACAGTGACAACAGTGAATCACTTCATTCAATCAATCAGCCCTCACCTACCAAACTACTTACTTGGGATAGTCCTCCAGTTTGTTTTAGAGCAAGCCCAGACTTACAGACAAATACTTCCATTCACGAGGAGCAAATTCTTGACTCACATAATGGACTGCCACAGGCATTAAACATCGAACAAAACAGCTTCAAGAATACTGAAGAAAAAAATCAACCTACTTCTGAATCTAGCTGTACAAAATTTGCTTCAAGACAGTCAAGTTTGGAGTACAGTGACAACAGTGAATCACTTCATTCAATCAATCAGCCCTCACCTACCAAACTAATTACTTGGGATAGTCCTCCAGTTTGTTTTAGAGCAAGCCCAGACTTACAGACAAATACTTCCATTCACGAGGAGCAAATTCTTGACTCACATAATGGACTGCCACAGGCATTAAACATCGAACACAACAGCTTCAAGAATACTGAAGAAAAGAATCAACCTATTTCTGAATCAACTGTTATTGGTATCCATGAGCCAGAAATTGAACAGTTTCAAATGTATAATACCATTTTGGAGAAAGAAAAAAGTGATATTATTGATATACAGTCTTCATTTGGAACAGAACATACTTCTGAGAATCTTTTTGCCTCAAAGTGCAATGAAACGAGTAATTCATCAATTAGTTCATCTAGTAGTACCGGAGAAGCTGGTGACAATGTTAAAAAAGAAAATGACGATGATTTAATTATTCAAAAAATATTGGATTTAGCCAATGCCCACGTAAATGTAACATTTAAAGCCATGTTGTGTGAACTTTATAGTAAAAAATACAGTGAACATCCACCATCAATTATATTATTATATACTGTATTACAAGGAATGAATTTTTTGGTTTCTGTAAAAGATGAATCAAAAATTAATGATGTCACTACCAATGTAGAGGTAAAAATTCAAATTTATTAATTACATTTCATTGAATATAAATCACTCATAAAAATTTGCCAATCAATTACAGGGGCTTAGTGAGAAAAACACTACCTTCCAAGTTGGTAATATTGAACCAAAATTATTAACTTCTGAGGATATTGGCAGTAGATTTTTGGTCAAAATTTATAACTGTAAAAGTATTTCAGAAATTTGGGGAAAAATAATGAATGCCACTCATCTTGTAAGTTACAGAATTTCAAATATTTTCATTTTATTTTAATGTTTGAAGAAAATCCTATGTTCATAATAACTAAATTTTAATTAAAGCAAAGACTAGATCAGCTTTTAAAAGAAATGAAGAATTTTTATGATTCTGAAAAGTTAGTAGCATCTAGCATCAAAGAAGGTGGTTTCTATGCAGTATTCAAAGATGATTTTTGGCATCGTGTGAAATGCTTAAAGTGTAATGAATCCACTGCTTTGGTTTTATTTATCGATCGTGGTGATGAATATACTTTCTCATTGAAGAACATTTTTGAACTTTACGATAAATTTGCTTTGCTTCCGGCACAAGCAATCAAAATGAGTTTATCTGATTTGGAAGATTTATCAGACTGTGATGAAACATTTATAATTTTAAATGATAAATTACATGAAAGTACAGTTAACGCTACGATGCTATTCTACTGTAATGAGGAAAATAGTTGTAAAGTAAAGTTGTATCTCAATATCTATGAAGAGAACATAAATATTGCTGACTTGGTAATTGAACAATTATTCAAGACGTTTTTAAATCCGAAAAACAGTATCCAAACAGTAAGTCATATAATTAATAGCACTTTGGACATGTTCATTATAGTAACCCAAGTATATTTATTAAATGGGATTTAATGTTTATTTTTAGGAGGAAATGATACGTGTACAGGTTTCTTCTGTAAATGAAAGAAGAATTTTTGTCCAGTTAATAGAATCTAAAAGTTACACATATTTCGTGAAACTACTAAAAAATGTTGTAACAAATTATCTTGATAATAAGAACTTAAAACATGAATTACAATTAAATGAGAATAAAATGTATCTGGTTCAAAGTCCTAAAACAAAAATATGGTATCGTGCAAAAATTTTGAAATTCAAAAGTGAAAGCGAAGTTGAAGCTTCATTAATTGATACTGGTAAAAAAATTTGTATCAAACAAGGAAATTTTATTCTTCTTGAAAAATTCAGTAGTATTTTAACTAAATACCCGCAACAGGTAAGCAAATAAAATAATAAAAAATCTTTTAATCTTGAAATTTATATTTTCATTTCAAAATAATTTTTACAGGCCATAGAAGTTCAAGTTCATGAACTTTCTAATTTCTATGAACATGAATCATTGGAGCATTTTCGAAAATTAATAAAGAGTACAGATACATTTTTGGCGTTATTTATCACAAAGACATTAGAAAAAAATAATATTCTCACTATTCGACTTTTTAAGAAGGAATCAAACTTTTTTAACTCCAATTCTTTAACTCCAATCAACGATAATTTCTTGCTCAACCAAAAATCTCAAAATAAAAGCACAATTGAAGTTCGAGTAAAAAAATCAGAATCAGCAGATGATGAAATAATGTCGAATGACTTACAAAAAATGTAAAACTTTAATTAAATTTATCTCTGAGTTGAAGTGTTTTCATCAATTTGTAATTCTATTTTACTAGATCAAAAATGCGAGAATTGCTGAGATCCACGCCATCACTAACATCTCTAAGTACAGTTTTAGCCCCTCTACAAATTCTTGAAGATTATTGTGATGTACATGTTACACTTGCAGATAATCCATCAAAATTCGTCATACAACTGCTATCAAGCAAATGTGATGAACTTAAGGTATAAAACTTATTTATAAAACCTATACTATTATAATAGTTTTATCTAACAGATATTTACTTTTAGAAACTGGAGTGCGAACTTTCTGATGCTTGTACTTTTTATCAAGGTTTACCACTTACTGTTAAATCTTTAAAAATTGGTCAATTATATGCTGCTAAATATGATGAAAATAATTATAAATGGTATCGGTATGTACATACAATAATACAAAAGTCTAACAGATTTTATGTATTCAAAATAAATAATTAATACATATGACATTTATTCTGTAGAGTTTATGTTCTTCAACTTATGACTAACACTAAATCAGCAAGTGTATATTATTGTGATTATGGTTATTATAAAGAAGTACCAATAGAAAACATAGTACCTTTAGCAACTCAATTTCATGAGTTGCCTTATCAAGCAGTTTGGGCTGAATTATATGGTAATATATTTATTTATTTATAACTAGTCAAGTAGTTGAAATAAAAATCGATTTATTATTTTAAAATTAAATCTAGGTATCAAACCAATATTTGAAAGATGGACAATATATGATGCTTCCAGATTTAAAAATTTAACACAGCAAAAAAATTTTGTCTGCATAATTAAAGGCAAAAAATCTTTTAAACCTACAAGTTGCCAGGCTTTAATGCCAATAACTGTTGAAACAGTTTACAGCTTGGAACTAGTTGATACTAGCACAGCCGAGGACATTTATATTACTGATGTATTTGTAGATGAAAGGCGAGCAGTAAAATGTAGCAAAATACGGAATTTTTAAAGTGATTTATAAATTTGAAATGACTCGATAAAATGTATTTTGAGAATAGATTATTTTGAGTTGTAGTAGTCAATACATATAACGTATATACATACGATTAATGAAGTTCAAAACCGATAATTTTAAGTTTATTGTTATTAAGTATACATAAAAATATCCACAAGAAATTATGCAAAGAAATCTACTTTTTTAAAACGTAGGTTTATTGTTTAAGAAATAAATATTTTGTTAAAAAGACTTTGATTATTTTACTTCATTATACCTACACTTTTATTAGACACAAGTCAATATCTTATAATTTAAATGAAATGACTAACATATTACGGTGCAGAAGAATAGATAAGTACTACTGTTTTAAATTTTGATAATTTTAATTCACACATCGCATCATCATCTGTAGCAGAAACATGTGGATACAATACGGGCATCTGCTTTGCGCAGGCCTGAGATATAACTTTCACATAAAAACATCAAAAGCAGAAACATGTGTAGTATAATATGTAGATCCGTTAATACGTCGCTACACTTGATCAGCAAAACAAAAGTTTTTCGCAGAAATTCAAACGCACGGAAGTATGATCGCACCGGTTGGACCTATAGCTATATATATTGCTCTACATGTTACATTGTTAGTTACTTGCTGTCAGGCATAGTAGACTGAGGATAAGATATGATATATGATGTCTACGAAAAATGTGGTTTTGAAAAAGTTGTAAGAATTGAGGCCTCAAATATTCATTCAATGATATACTCGAGGTAGGTAAACAGTGTTATTGTGAAAAAATGAGACTGATCGGTGCATTCATGATGGATAATAAAATGTTCGGGATTTTGAGACTTGTTGAATTTCCCGAATTTCTTTCGATTATTGATTGCCTCTTGATAGAATTATCATAGAATTTGTGATAAAACATATCTTAAAATATAAGTGTCGATATGACACGATTCATGGGTGACACGGCATGAATTTATATAGCGTATGTGTTATTGTTTTCCTTTTGACCTTCGATGCGAGCGTCATCATTTTTGGAGCATATTTATATTTTATTAGAGTCATTTCTAACTGCTTGATAGAAGTATACTTATATTTTGTAGAGTATCAAATTTTAGCCAAATTTAAAAAAGTATTTTTTTCAGAATACACATACCACACATAAAACGTTCCTGGTGAACAAAGATTCTACAAGAATGGATTCAAGTGAAGGTGATAAATTTTAGTTTTTAGCAGACTTTTTTTGTAAAAGATTTTTTCAACAAGTGTCAATGATGTTTCAGTATCAATAGCAGCCAATGGGGTACTATGTTCATCAAAATCTGTCAAAAAAGAAATACCTAAGAAGAGGATACCTTTGGTAATAATGTGTAGTTTCTATATCCTTGATTTCTATATAATCCTTTTGATAAAATTTAGAAATGAAGTATAATGCATTTCCTTTTGATTTTATGAAGATGATTAAACTATTTCAGGTGCCATATGTACCTCCTCATCGAAGAAACTCAAGCAGTACAAATTATGTCGAATTCACTGTCAGAAAATCAGATTTGAACTACAGTGACCATAGTTATGATAAACTTGCAAAAACTGAAAAATTGATCTATTCCACTAATGATTTATCAGATGATAGCTTGTCAGTTCGTTCTAGAACAAATACAAACTTGAAGAAAGATATTGTTGTACATGAAAAGCAAACTCTTAAGTTTTCCAATGAAAACATTGAACAAACTAGCATCAATAATACTATAGAAAAGGAAAGATCTGTTTCTGAATCCACGTTTGACAGTGATGATCATTCAGGAAGTGAAAACCTTGATATGTATGACACTGCATCAGACTTAGATTCAGAATTCATGATTCCTTGCAATCAGGAGAACAGATTGAGAAAAGTTAAAAGCAATGCTTATATGCATAATGAAGGAAGCAATTTATTAAGTAGTGTAACTCATGATATCAGGAAAGTTGTTGACAACGTGGAAAAAGAAAAAAACGATAATTTGATTATTGAAAGAATATTGGATTTAGCTAATGTCTATGTAAATATAACATTTAAAACAATGTTAACTGAACTTTACAGTAAAAAATACAGTGAACATATACCATCAACTGTACTACAAGAAATAAATTTTTTGGTTTCTGTAAACAATGAATCCAAAATCAAGGATGTCACTCCTTCTAAGAAAGAGGTAAGAAATTAAACTTCATTAACTTATTAAGGCTATTAATTATTCATTGAATATTGTATACAATGCTAGACGCTAAGTGAAATCAATGCTAGAAGCTAAGTAAAAACAAAACTTCATTCCAGGTTGTAAATAATGGACCAAAATTATTAACATCTGAGGATATTGGCAGTAGATTTTTGGTCAAAATTTATAACTGTAAAAGTATTACAGAAATTTGGGGGAAAATAATGAATGCCATTAATCTTGTAAGTTAAAGAATTTAAAGTATTTCCATTTTATCTTAATGTTTGAAGAAAATCCTATGTTCCTAATAACTAAATTTTAATTAAAGCGAAAACTAGATCAGCTTTTAAGAGAAATGAAGAATTTTTATGTTTCTGGAAAGTTAGTAGCATCTAGTATCAAAGAAGGCGGATTCTATGTAGTATTTAAAGATGATTATTGGCATCGTGTGAAATGCTTAAAGTGTAATGAATCCACTGCTTTGGTTTTATTTATCGATCGTGGTGATGAATATACTTTCTCATTGAAGAACATTTTTGAACTTTACGATAAATTTGCTTTGCTTCCTGCACAAGCAATCAAAATGAGTTTATCTGATTTGGAAGATTTATCAGACTGTGATGAAGCATTTATAATTTTAAAAGATAAATTACAAGAAAAAACTGTATATGCTACTAGGCTTTTCTATTGTTACGAGACTAAGTCTTGCAATGTACAGTTATACCTCAATATTTATGAAGAGAACATAAATATTGCTGACATGGTAATTGAACAATTGTTAAGAACGTTTTTAAATCCAAAATTTAATATTGAAACAGTAAGTTATATATTTTAGTAGCATTTTGTGCATTTTCATTATAATTATCACTCATTACAAGTATGTTAAATAATATCAATTTTTAGGAGGAAATGATTCATGTATACATTTCTTATGTAAATGAAAATAGAATATTTGTCCAGTTGATAAAATCTAAAAGTTATGCATATTTCTTGAAATTATTTAGAAATGTAACAATGAAGTATCTTGATAAAGGGAACTTACAACATGAACGCAATTTAAATGAGAATTATGTGTATCTGGTTCAAAATCCTGATACAAAAATGTGGTATCGTGCAAAAGTTTTGAAATGTAAAAGTGGAGGGACAGTTGAAACCTTACTTATTGATACTGGTGCAAATATTTGTATGAACAAAGAGGATTTTTATCACCTTGAAAAATTCAGCAGCATTCTAACTAAATACCCAGAACAGGTAAGCAGATTAAATAATACAAAATATTTTAATTGTAAAATTGATCTTTTAATTTTGAATTAATTTGCACAGGCTATAGAAGTTCAAGTTCATGGACTGTCTAAATTCTATGAACATGAAAGATTGGAGTATTTTCGAAAATTAATGCAAAGTACAAATACATTTTTTGCGTTATTCATCACAAAGATATTAGAAAATAATATCATTCCCACTATCCGACTTTTTAAGAAGGAATTGGACAATTCTTTAACTCCAATTAATGATAAGTTATGGCTTAACCAAAATTTTCAAATTAGTAGTAGAACTGCAATACCACTAAAAAAATCAGAATCATCAAATGATGATATCAAATCGCATCAATTGCAAAAAATGTAATACTGTAAATTAAATTTACCTTTAAATTATATGTTCGTTATATTCTGAAGTATTTTCATCAATTTCTAAAATTACTAGGTTGAAGATGCAGGAACAGCAGAGATCGTTATCATTAACGTCTATAAGTTCAGTTTTGGACCCTCCACAGATTCCGAAAGATTATAGTGATGTACATATTATCTTTGTAGATAATCCATCGAAATTCGTGATACAGCTTCTGTCAAGCAAATTTGGTGAACTTAAGGTATGAAACTTATTATTCATAAAACCTATTATAAGTTTTATCGAATACATATCTGCTTTTAGAAACTGGATTGTGAACTTTCTGATGCTTGTAATTCCTATAAAGGTCTACCACTTACTGTTGAGTCTATGAAAATTGGTCAATTATATGCTGCTAAATTTGATGAATACGATTATAAATGGTATCGGTACGTTACATAAGATAATACAATAATCTAATATATATTTTATATATTCAAAATAAATAATTTATTTCTATACCATTAATTCTTTGCAGAGTTTATCTTCTGCAAGTAACTGACATTAAATTAGCAAGAGTATATTATTGTGATTATGGTTATTACAAAGAAGTACAAATAGAAAACATAGTACCTTTAGCAACTCAATTTCATCAGTTGCCTTATCAAGCAGTTTGGGCCCAGTTATATGGTAAATTGATTTTTTTTTTTCATACAAAAACAATCGATTGAAACATAAATCAATTAATTATTTTAAAATAAAATTTAGGTATCAAACCAATATTTGAGAGGTGGACACTAGATGATGCTTCCAGATTTAGAGATTTAACACAGCTAAAAAATTTTGCCTGCATAATCAAAAGCAAAGAATCTTTTAAACCTCAAAGTTGTCAAACTTTAATGCCAATAACTGCTGAAACAGTTTACAGCTTGGAACTAGTTGATACTAGCACAGCAGAGGACATTTATATTGCTGATATGTTAGTAGAAGAAAGGCGAGCACTAAAGTGTAAATAATTCTATTAGCTATAGCAAAGACTAAACTCTATTATTTTTTTACACATTTGATACGCGACCCTAGAACATTTGAGACTGAGGGTATAACATTTTATGAGCTTTGTCAAAGAAACATAGATTTATTTTGAGTTAATGTATAGTAATTCAATTGAGATTACAATTGATTTAATTTTTAAATAGAGAATGACTTTAAGTTACTGCTAACTGTAAAAGTTTTGTGAGAAACTTATGCAAAGTATCCTATTTTAAGTTTATAAAATAAATATGTTTGTTAAAAAAAACTAGAATTTTTTACCTTTTCTTTTTACCTTTATATTTATATATTAATTAGATGTACAGAAAAGGAAAATCTTGCTTTTGCGTGTTTTGAAAATGACACCTATCTTTACCTCATGCTGGTGTAGAGCAAGAGACCCACTGCCAATAAAATAGAAAGAAAGAAAGAAAGAAAGACGTGAGACCTTAGACCATACCTACATACTACTGTATGGTTTAAGGCGTGTGACGCACATGCACACACATATATATATATATATACATATCATATATGATCGAAAACATATCGTGTTTGATTACCAAAGAGCCAAAAAAATCTGAGTCGATATGTAGAAAATAGAAAAATGAAATGAAATAATCCATATATTTATTTTGTGTAATTCATATATAAGAAATATAAAATATATCAAGATGAAATTGGTGAGTACGGAGTGTTGAAAGTATTATTAAGTGATGTTTTGAAAGCTTCTGCTCAGAAATTTTTAATAACGTAATTTCACATTTTACTCCATTCAATCAAAGTTTTGATAATATACTGGGGTTTCTTTAATTAGATATTTGAATTGTTCAAATATCGACGTCAAGAATATTAAAATATTGATAGAATTTATATATTATCAATAGTTTTGAGGCTATGATTTCTAACCTCGCCACTTAGAGATTGCATCAACAATTGAAATAAAAGAATATAGTTGCATACGATAATAATAGAGTTTCTCTTATTTTACAGTACTGTTTATCAAGTGAGCCCACCAAACCGTGTTTGGTGCTCACATTCAAGGGCATCACATTGATGTTAGACTGTGGTCTAAACATGCAGTCCGTCATGAATTTCATGCCTATGCCGATGGTTCCAAGTGCCAGATTCAATTCATTACCCAACTGGGTTCCTAGAGATAATTACCAGGATTGGCAAATTGAAGGGGTAAATAATTTTAACGTTTACTTTCCCCCATGTTAACAGGTATGTTCATATCTATAAATTTGTTTTTAGGAGCTAAAAGAATGTTGTGGACGAGTATTTGTTGACTCAACCCCCGAGTTTTGTCCTCCTCTGGAAAAAATTATAGACTTCTCCGAGATAGATGCTATATTGATATCAAATTATACCTGTATGTTAGCTTTGCCCTTCATAACTGAAGGTACAGGATTTAAGGGTGCAATATATGCAACAGAGCCAACGCTGCAAATAGGCAGGTTCTTCATGGAGGAGCTAGTGGAATACATAGAACAAGCACCAAGGGACACAATGGCTAGGCACTGGAAAGAAATGTTGCACGTGCTTCCACCACCTCTATCAGATTGTCTCAAACCAAAGTCTTGGAAACATATTTACTCAATGGCAGCTGTGAATTCAGCACTGGCTAATATTCAGTTGGTTGGGTATGACCAGAAATTAGATATTTTTGGAGCACTAGCTGTGACTCCCATTAGTTCTGGTTACTGCTTGGGAAGTAGCAATTGGCTTATCTCTAGTGATCATGAAAAAGTTGCTTACGTGAGTGGGTCTTCCACACTGACAACACATCCAAGACCCATGGAACAAACAACATTGAAACATGCCAATTTGCTCATTCTGACAGGCTTGGCTCAGATGCCTGCTGCCAATCCTGACACTATGCTGGGAGAACTTTGTATGACAGTTGGTATGCTTTTGATTCTATCTTCTTTCTTAAAAACTAAAATTTAGCAATTACTAAGATTATTATCTATCTTTTAGCTGTGACTTTGCGTTCTGGAGGTTGTGTTTTGATACCATGTTATCCATCTGGTGTAGTATATGACTTGTTTGAATGCCTCAGCTCTCATCTAGACAAATCAGGGTTTGCTCAAGTACCTCTGTTTTTTATATCCCCTGTGGCGGAAACGTCTTTAGCTTATTCTAACATATTGGCTGAGTGGCTTTCAACAAGCAAACAGAATAAAGTATATCTTCCAGAAGAACCTTTTCCTCACGCGTTTCTTGTGAAAAACGCTAGACTAAAGTACTTTACTTCAACTTATGCTGAAGGATTTAGCACAGATTACAGGCAACCCTGTGTTGTCTTTTGTGGTCATCCAAGTCTTAGGTTTGGTGATGCTGTACATTTTATACAGATGTGGGGTAACAGCCCTCAACACACGATAATATTCACTGGTAAATTTTGTATTCTAACTTCAAATAGTACATTTTTTATTTACTTTTTGAAACTAATGAATCCTGAATTAATTATTACAGAGCCTGACTTTCCCTATATTGAGGCATTAGCACCTTTCCAACCACTTGCCATGAAAGCTGTGCATTGCCCAATAGACACTTCATTGAACTTTACACAAGCTAACAAATTAATACGAGATTTAAAACCTGATAATCTTGTGATACCGGAACGTTATATGCAACCACCCATCACGGCGCCGCATAGGGCAGACCTTGTAATTGAACCAGTTGGGGTAAGAAATCAACTAAATATTCTTACATAAATGATTTTGGATTTTTGTTTAACTCTCAGTGCATATTTTTTATTCAGGAAAAACCACTCATTACCTTTAAAAGGGGCGAGGTAATAAAATTACCTATGAAGAGAAGAAGAGGAAGAATTTTCATTGAACCAGAATTGGCTGAGAGTATTATTCCCAGTGAAATTAGGCCGGGCTTGAGCTTGGCTTCAGTGAATGGAGAGCTTGAAGTCAAAGACAACGTTTATACGATAAAGGTAATAGCTATTTTGCATGTTTTTTATTAGAGCAGGAACGTAAATTAATGAATACTTTTTTCCACAGAATATTCCAAGTAGATTGAACGGTGATAGAAAACGTAAAGGATCCTCAAGCAACCCAGTGCCAGTAAAAGAAGAATTGATGAGAGAAAGAAAACAAGAGTATGGTAACTTGGATCCTCAAGACCTTCTTCAGAAGTTGATCCAAGAAGGTATCACCGGTGCTAAATTGCAACACACGCCCACATCAATCAGTATTTATTTGGTATGCAACCAACTGAATAATTCAAACACTTGAAATTATTTTCACGCTCCAAAATCAATGAATATTTTCTTTCCTAGGATGAAGATACGTATATTCAAATCAGCGACAATTCGACTCACATATTTTGTAAAGCCGATCAAAAAATGAGACGAAGGCTTAGGAACATAATCATGCAGTGCCTGAAAAGATTTTAGTTAGATTGGTAAATAATCAAAGAAGACAAATAAATTTTATTTCTTTTTATACATGATATATAATCATCGTTTATTGTGATTCATTGAACTAAACACCGTTTATTGCCTTGCTGCACAAGGTCACACTTTGATCCAATATACAGACTTTTCTTGTTTAGGTGCTACATCGTAAATACTATTCAACAAGTAGTATTCCGAGAAAGTCTGGAACTTTAATTATTTTTTCCGACATCATTCGTTGCGATGATGTGCCCAATATTCTTACCTTCTCATTTTTTACTTCTCAAAGGTATATAATTAGAATCATACATAAGCAAATCACATCGATAAATATAAATAAATTGTCCACTGAGTGCGCAAAAGCGAGTGCTGACTTATTTTGCCAGAGTACAGAGATAATACAATATGTACACATTGAGTAACAGTCCAAAATGCAAAGTAATCTCAAAAAAAGCCACGAACAAATAAAAAAAATCAGAATTTTCGCGAGAAAAGAAAAAGTCGATCAAAAACTTATACTGCTGAGACTAGCTGATTAAAGTACATACAATAATAAAAAAAAAATCATCGTATAATATCTATCAATGACTTAGAGCTACTGGATTTTTTGATAACAGTTGATGAGTAGCAGGTTGTACGGTCTAAGAGTAGAATTACTAAGATTACGCCTCCCTATCGTCTTTTTCTTTTGTTTCTTGATCGTGCTGCATTTTGAACGTAAATACCACTTCTGCATTTGGTCCTTTTCAATGTCACCGAATCAAAGTTCTTTGGTTATTCGAGATTTTAAAGATCGTGAACATTCAAACCCGTCGATCATGACGTTCGGCTGACTTGACTGTTCGGGGTTCACCCGAGGGCTTTGATAATCAATTTCCCGGAAAAATTATTCGCCACGAGGTTTTAAAAAATATGAAAAAGTATCGGGTAATTCATCGTTAGAAATAAGTCTTGGCATATACGAGTAATCTCCATCGATACGAATTATCACGGATTGTCAAGTTAATCAGTTTACAAATCAGTCTCCAAAGCCCCAGGATACGAGAACTCTCTGACAATCTTCATCTGTTCCAGTCCCAGTTCCAGAAGTGTGCCGATGTCGACTCGCCGCGCTCACAGGTAGTCCTTGAGCTGCTCCCGGCACCAGGCCCTGAATACGAAGAAGTTCCTCTTGGCCTCCTCGAAGAGTTCGATCGCTTTCTTCAGGGCGTCAGCCTCGTCGACGGCTTCGACGCTGACAGGTTCCGGAGCTGGGAGCGGCTTTTTGCGCGTATTTATGATCAAAGCGCAGCACTCGCTTACCTAGTTGGCCGAGGCCATACCAATCGCGACACCCGCGGCGAAGGAAACGAGAAAGAAGTGGATCTCCCGGGCGCGGATGCCCGAATCGCCACCACCAGTACCGCAGAGATTTTGATACCAGCGACGGGTACGGGTCTCGCCGTTCTTCAGTAGTTGCTCGGCTTTGTCCAGCTTCTTGTCGACGTACCTCTCCATCTGCGAACACCGGGTCACGGGAAAAAATGCGTTATATATAATTATATACTCTGGTGGGTTCCAATGTTGATTTTATATAGTGGAGCACAGGTTGTGCTCTAAAAGTAGTCTAACTACAAACATAGACAATTAGACATACAGGTGAAAACGTTATATAAGATATAGTTGAATAATTAATAGTCAAAGAGAGTTATTAGATAATTAGTAAGCTTTCTAGACTTGACATATAATTATATATACATTTTTTCCCGGAAACTGTCCAAAGTTTGCTGCTTTCTAATAGAATAAATAAAACACGGTTTCTCAAAGTTGGAAAACTTATTTTTTATTGTTCAGCAATTACACATAAGACATGCATTTTACACATAATCTTATGCATTTTTCTAACACTTTTATTTATAATAAGATATGTGATTGTGGAAAATTTATGTATTATTTATACATTATAGCAGCAAGTGACTAAAAATGAGAAAGCTGATTATTTATTGACTGATTAACCATAACTTATCTATTGAGTTTGTACAATGAATCAGAGTAAATTATTTATATACATTTTTTCGTAAGAAAATTCAAGAATACTAAAAATATAAAACTATCAAATGATTAGAAAAACTTTAAAATGAATGTTAGTCAAAAATGAAAAAGTTCCAAGAGACCAAAAATTAGAAGTATTGAAATTCAAACTAACGGATGATAAAAACGACTAAAAATGCGGAAGAGTTACGATTTATCGTAATAGTATAAGGTATATTTTTTAAATTGGAATAATTTTATTTCTTCAATGATTTTTAACCAGTCAGTATCAAACCACTTTCACGCCATGGCAACATCCTACAACAATTGAACTGTCCTGGCAAAATTCAGGCATTACTTCACAAATCACGGCACAGTGTAAACCGTATCTATATAAATACTAGGTATAATATTGTTGACTTGAACTTGAATTTGAGAATGACTAAATTTGTACTTAAAAACGCAGACAAAAAGTAAACGGTTAATATCCAGATTGATTTATATTAAGAAATAGCAAAATTTGATAACTAGATATAAGAAACAAAAAATTTTTCATTTCACTTTGCAAATTCATACCAATTTATACAATTTCAATAAAAAACTAAATGTACACAGGATAAATTGTGTTGCATTTTTGAAAGAGCAACGCTAGATAATTATGAAGCTAAGCCAATTATAAAGCCACCAAGAAAACTGGTAGCCAAAAATGTGTTTGCTTGACAGAATTTCCCTACCTGAAAATCATACAGAATTTTGATTCAAATTTAAGAACTTGATCTTTTGTTCCTCTTTTACACTAGAGGATCATCTGAGACAATAACAATTTTAAGATAAAAATCATGCAATAGAACAAATAATCAACTTATCAAAATAAGTTACACAACATTTATAAGTATTATGCAGTATATGTAGAAAGATGCAGCAAAATATTTATATTTTTTTACTTTGATGATCAGTGATCATTAGAATGTTTATTTCAATAGAAAATACTTGAAGAATATTTTAGTGCCATGTGACAAAGATAGGACACTCATATGATTCTCTAGTATAAATAAGAGTAGAAAGTGAGTTTCTTATAATTAGTATGCTTACCTTGTCCATTAGTTTAGGACCCTCGCCAGTTAATTTCTCTTCAACTTGATCGGTGATCTTGTCGGCCTTCTTTTGGATCTTGTCCCAGTTAATCTTAATGTAACCCTGATTTGCTGCAACTTGGAGCATAATAATTCCACCGCCAACTGCAAATGCAGCAACTTTGCCCACTTTCATCGTCATAAAGCCAGTTGCCCTGTCATAAAATAAAACAAATATTTTAAATAACAGATGTAACAATATTTTATTCCTTTGAGTAATATGGTCATTGCATTACCATCCTGATGCAGTTCCAATGACTATCTGCTTGGTCGCTGATGTTTTGCTGACATCACCCAGAATTTTCTCTAAAAAGCTTTTGGCATCTTTGGCTACGTCAGACACCTCTCGGTTGGCATTTTCCTTGCCTTTCTTTGACACGGGAAGACTCATTTTGATTCTGAAAAGGAGAAATAACAAAATATTAATTATGAAGAATGAGCTGTATGAGTATTGAAAATGTAACTTGTTTGGTGATGTTATTTTTACTGAACATTACTTTTTAGATGTATAGATATTATAAATAAACTTGCTGTGGGTGTTAAATCAATAAAGACAACGTATGTATCAACAGAAGATAAAACTTTAAATATAAAACTTTTGTAAAAATTTAACAAATTTGTAAACAAAAAATATTATAGTCAGATCTTTTTTGAAAACTAGCTTGAGATTATCATAAATAATGCAAGAATTTTCATGCTATTTACAGAGAAATTGCATAATTTTCTTTACATATCTATATTGATCCGGACATACATATAGACTTACATAAATAAGGTATTTTGGTACATGTCAAGAAAAGGAATTCAACTGACTAGACAATAATCACTTGAAATGATCAAAATATAAAAGGATATGGAAAATTGAAAAATATTGAATGAGTCTCAGCATGATACTATAACCATAAAAATAACCTATTGGCTACTGACCTAGAACATAGTACTAGGAAATCAGTAATGAACAAGTTGTTAAAATAATAATGACAGGATGAGATGATGAAATCATGAAGATGATGACTAACACCTATTGGATACCTCAAAAAGACAAGGCCAATATTGTAGGTGCAACAGAGATGCGGTCATTAATTATTAATAAGTGAGTAATACGCAAAAAGTAAATCAACTGAAATTTTTATACCATTTAACTTAAAAATTTAGAAACTTTACAATTGTTATCCGGACTCTACACCTAACCCACAACTCACAAAAAAAAAAACGTGTCTCCAACTAATGCGCAAAAATCTAGCAACAATAATCCCGTTAACAAAGACGAAGCGATAGCTATAATATATCCACCCGCGCAACGACAATAACAACAAAAGAACGACCGTCTCACCGAAATCGGAGCAAGCACACCTTCTCTCAGAGTAAAAATCAATAAACCGGAGCTCCGAAAAAATTTTCTCACTGAAAATCGAGCGATTGCAACCAGAAATTCCGAGTTTCTCACGCCCTGAAGGCTTTCGCGCATACAGCAAACTAGGCGAGAAAATATCGATGAGCAAACTGCGACGAGTCTTACTCACATTCACACAGCACAGACTCTATTGGGAGTTGACCAAATCGTGAGAGTATGCAGAGGTAATATTGAAGGATATGAGAGAAAATACTCGTCTAGAGGATAAAATAGCTACCGTTTCACGATCTTCGAGGCCGTGGATACAGGCGCGAGCTTCTTTTTGCGCGGTTCGGGCATCCGCTGCTCTCTTCCACAGTAGAGTGTTAATATACCAGAAAGAGAGAGAGGGAAATGCTATAGCTATATATACAGTACAGGGGTACAACGGAGCGTCGGTTGCACAGAGAGGCAGATGTGCTCGCGCACAATGAGACTACGTATACACGAGCAGGAAGTCGATTACTTTGCACAATATAGGTATATACTTGTATACAGGAGTAGAATAGAAAAACTGCAGGTTTTTTTCGTCGAAATCTCACCTATATCGTCCAGGTATAACGAGACAAGTGGTCGAGGGGTTGATGATGCCGCGGCGGCACTGCTGTCTGCTGTGCGGTCTGCTCTAATTTTCTATTGCGACAGATCGAATGCAGCGACGCCGACGACGGAAAGGTAGGTATGGAGCGCGCGCAGGATCAGAATGATCACA
This sequence comes from Pteromalus puparum, assembly GCA_012977825.3. Classification (NCBI taxonomy): domain Eukaryota; kingdom Metazoa; phylum Arthropoda; class Insecta; order Hymenoptera; family Pteromalidae; genus Pteromalus; species Pteromalus puparum. The sequence goes on from CM053172.1 coordinate 2,031,840, forward strand.
TATATTATGCGGGTGGGAAGTGGTGGGGGGGCTGTCGAGGCCACAGCTGATCTAATGGAGATTATGATTTTTATCAATTAGATGGAATTTTTTTAAGGTTTCATAAGGAAATTATGTTTATTTGTTGCTTTTTTTTTTCTTCAAGATAAAGATTAATCGAAGATGTTATACTCATTAGTTATTTAAACGAAAAAAAGTATCTCGAGTTTAAAAACTTCTCAAACAAATAAAAAAAAAAACTAAAACAAAATACTTATGAATTAAAATGAAGTTTTTCTTATGACTAAACAATTCAATGAAATTTATTACAAAAATTATCAATCTTCAATTTTCGCGCCAAAATAGATAACCGTAGCGTGCTGCCCTCTATTAGCAAACTTCCCATGTTTAAGGTTAGAATTTCCTAACCTTTTCAAATCCTGCAGTCAAAAATTCGCTTCGTTCGTGGTGGTGCCGCGCGCACACAAGCAAACGTAAACACCGCCTCCAGGGCTCCGGGCCCTCTCCCACATATTACACATATGTAGTATAGTATATACATGCATATATCCAATACGTGCAGTCAGTGTGCAATATATACAAGATGTGCGTGCCGCGTTCGCGTAACCCGTGCTGTGGACGTGTGTGCAACAACCATTAATCGTCTCCCCAGCCACCGCCGCGCCAGAGATACCGCTTGGTTATACATCCGTCCGTATAAGTAGTCGTCTCGTGCTTATAACCTGAAACCGTCGCCGCCGCCCGGATCCACGATGAGTTGACGTCGTCGCGCGTTTCCCCGTGTGTGCGTCCGTTTCCACCGCTGCAGATAGTCTATATAATTTTTGTTTAAAAAATGTGGCTCGCCCGTTGATTGAGCGAGTGCGATCTGCCGCGAGTGCGAGATTGTTCCCTGTACCGATCGGTTCCGCCAAGGCGCGGGACTGTGAAGGAAACATGGCCCAGGAAACGGACGAGATCAACCTCACGTCCCAGGAGCTCCAGATACTGTCTGAACTTGACAGGTTAGTTTGATTCTGATGTGTGTTTTAGTGGAGCGAAATGGTGGGAAATGTTTGTTGTCGTTTTTTTTCTTCTCTGATCTCAGTAGCCTACTGACATCCTTGCCTACATTTTGTGTATCAAGCTTGCTTATTGCAGTTGGTGTTCATTTTGGAGGGATATTGAGTAGTACCGGAGTTTTGCAAAGGTCAATGTAATTGATAGTTTTGGGACCTCTTTGATAGGGTTTAGTTTTGGAGCTAGTGTGTTATCAATGGATTTGATCATTGAGTAGTTGTATCCCCTTTCAAGACTGTTTGTAAAGGCTCTGTGTTATTGTTTACTCATAGTTATTTGGAAAATGAAATGTAAATCAATTGTATTTAATGAAAACTCGATAAAAGAACAGTTGTTGTGACAGTGCCGTATCAATTTTATTTTGATAACTGAACTAACCTTTGGTTGTATTTTTTCAGTCGTCAGTTTGGATTTCTGAAGCTCAACTCCCCTGAACAAGCCAAAAAGAAAGCTTTAGTGGTTCGTGCAATCAAATATTTGGAGCGAATGCTCATACAAGCCCAGTCTGAAAAGCAGCGCAGGAAAGCTGATAGTACAAAGACAAATTTAGAGGGCTCAAAAGATGATGATGATGATGATGATGATGAGGAGGAGGACAAAGGGATCAGCATTGATCCAAAAACTTATTGTAAATTGGGACATTTTCATTTGTTGCTAGAAGACTATGCAAAAGGTGGGAAGACGTTTTTCTATTCAAATTATTGTTTTAAATGTTGAAATTTCTGATTGTTGCTGTATTTTTATGTATTTTTATCAATGTGACTAATGAAACCATTTTTGTCACAGCTATGTCAGCTTATCAAAAGTTCTATGAGTTGAAAGGAGATTACTGGAAGGATGCTTCTTTTCTTTATGGACAAGGACTCGTGTATTTTCATTTCAACGCGTATCAATGGTGAGTACCAGAAAATGCTTGAGTATTTTGTATATTTAAATCATATTTTGGGTGATTGCAAACACCTTTGTCCTCATCACAATAGTCATAGCATTTAGCCTACAACTCTATAATTGGCTTTCTTTGAAGTACCATTACTGATTTTACTACTACTAGCTGCAATAAATATCGCAGCATCGTAAATTTACCCAATTGGCACCGCATAAGTACCATAAAACCATTCCAAGTTTTCAAATGCACAGGTGCATTCAATAACTTTTAGAATCAACATCCTGAACATTATCATTATCACGAGTACCTGCAATTTTTTAACTAAATATAATCTTACACATTCCATTAACGCATACCAGCCAGGCGTTTTTAAATTCTCCTACTCAGCGTAATCAGCACGACTGGAAAGAGGAAAAAAATCTCGCCGACATGTACAAGCCTCGGACTCATTTATTTATACAAAGTAACAAGTCCCAGAGAATGTTAGCAAGTCCGTCCGAGAAATTATCTAACCCAGGCTTGCTTCAGCCACGGCGTCTCTTGCGACTCATGAAGAGGGTGCAGAAGAAGGCACAAAGACGAAGACGAGGTGGAGAGCGAGCCAAGCCGGAAAAATGTTGTAATCTCCGATGGCAGAGAGTCGCTCACCTTGAAAAGGGGGCGTCGGCCCCAGACGGGGGTTCGTTCTCCTCTGCGGCTTCGTCGTGCTTGTCTTTTTTTGCGCTTTTTTAATTTCGCGCGGAAGTGACCCGTCGGTAAGGAAGACTACGATCTAGCTTAGGGATGGACTTTACCAACGGGGGTGTGGTAACTATATATAGGCTTGGATCGTCGAGGGGGAGCTAGATGGCAGGAGTGAAGGGGTTACAATGTTCGGCGGTGTAATTTACAGTTTTGGGCTTATTGATTGCCCTGACGGATTTGAGAATGTTGGGGTTGGTGTCTGGTTTTGGAAAATTTTATCAGAGACGGTTTGGAGTAGGTTTTTATTGAATAAATTGCATTTTACACAGGAGCTAGTTTCTAAATGTAATACTGCAATCGGAAATTCAATATTGATTCGCTCTGGATTCTACGATATCACAATCGAATTCTCTGATGCAATTACTAATTAATCAAATATATATTATCTGCTCTGAAATAAACAATTTCCAACAAAAGTTTGCATTTAAAACGAAATACAATAGTTTGTTTAGAAAACTGAGTATCTTACATAACGAAGCACCTGAGTTTATGCAGCAAATTTAATGCAGCTTTCTCCAAGCTTACGGTTATATAGGCACACAGAGAGTCATTTAGAAATTGGGTTAGATTCGCCGAGTCAGATTTCCGCGTGTTGAGTAGATTATATACCTGTAGTGAGTAAAAATTCGTGACTCGAGCGCGCGCATAATTAAAGTTCGTGCACATACACACGCATCCCATTGCATATCGGTATATCAGCTGATCGATTTACAACCTACGCTAGAATAGGCTTTCTATTTGACCTTTCGAGGCTTGTATACATTTAGGTATAGACACTTCCTGGCTCCTTTTTTGGAGCGAAGGAGCATTATATTTCACCGTTACAAGATTCGAACGTTTTCGTAATCGTTTTTGAAAATTTTCTACTTCGAAAGCCAAGCTATTTGGCAACCGAAATTTAGGTCTACTCAAAAACACTTCAAAGCTCAAATGTATAACAAACTTCAATTTAAAAAAAAAAAATTCGTCTACAGTCTATCCAAACCGGGCCACATCTAGCGCATAGTATATAGTCTCTCTCGCGTCGAGCCGTTGCAGCAGCAAAGGCTGCCTCGAGTCGAGCTACGTGCTTGGCTGCTATGAGCGCATGGCGGCTCGCCCCCACGCCCCAAAGGCCGCCGCCGCCGCCGCCGTCGTCGTTGCTTCGAAAGAGCCGACGCAGCGCAAAACACGCCGCTGCCGCTTGAGGGACGCCTGATGCTTGTGTGTAGCGGCTGCATTGTTCTGGCGCATACAGACTAGAGGCACACACGAGTGATCGTTGCTTAGTCGAGGTATTATTGGCTGTGGGGGTGTTATGTATGGGCCAAGGGTTTGAAAGAGAGAGGGACGTTTTTCGGGTGGAGAGAGTTTTATAGGGTTGAAAGGAATTGTATCGAGCTGTGTTTGGTGATGGAAGTTGATTTTGATAATGATTCCTTGTATACGAATTAGATGTACGTTTGACTGAAAAATTGAATTTTCGCGCATTTACCAGCACCGATATCCCGGCAACGATGCCGACTTTCCGCAATATACTTTCTAATCGTTAATACCTCGACAACCATATAGCAGTTAACAGGCGCGCGATCGATTTTTCGCAATAATAATGCAAAAGGATCTGCGTGCAACGCGAATTTGTCGCGCAACACACTCGACTTCTCTATATATATATATTGCCACCTCACGATATCTACACGTCACATTATTTCACCACTAGCTGTATAGCAACAGCCGGATATACTCGGCTGCAAAAATATCCCCGCGAATCGGGTCATCGGCTTCTGCAATGCGCGAACGTAAATATAATCGCGAGTGACGTTTCCAGGACTCGATGTGGTGCCCCTTGCCCCTTGATTATGCAGCTGAGAGAGCCGATGGAATTTGTTATTTATAGAGCAGGTTGAGACATTCTTTTTTCGTTTTATTTCAAGTCTATTATGGTACGATAAAAATCCATTTTTCAAAGTAATTCATTTTTTGTCGTACTTCTCATAAAGCTACGGATATAGAAAGCGATTTTTAATTAATCTCCTGATCAACACCCGATATCCCAAGGTCCCAATCAAAGACCGATATCACTTCCGCACAATAAGACTTCCACCCCAAGAAAAACATCATATATACTAAGAGACGGACCGTCTGCGAACCGGACAATAGCCGTCCGATCGAAAACAAAAAAGAAAACGAAAACCCAAAAGCAACGTTCTATAGTATACACACTTGCGACTTTCCGCTCCAGCACAAACTCTGCAAAGAGAGGCGGGAAAAAAATATCGATTTCCGTCGCTGCAGAACAGCAGCAGCCAGTCTTCTCTCCCTCATTGACCCAGATGAGGAGAGAGAGAGAGAGAAAGAACGGAAGGAGAGACTCTTTTGAGGAGTACGTTGCTACCTGCTTCTCACGGCTCTTCCGCGCGATCGTTCTTTCTTTCGACGATGCTTTGTTGCTGAAAGCAGTTTTCTAAATATTTGAATGCAGCTTCTATCTTTTTTTTTACATTTAAATACTTATTCATTAAAAATTCGATTCCCTCGATGCGATAACGCGAAAAGACTCCTTTACAAAAGAAGGCTTTCAAGGAGTGTCGAGTGTGTGTATCGACACCAAGCCCCCACATACCTTTTAATCAAATAAAACTCCCAAGATCTCTCTCCTCACCTTTCCCCGAGTATCTTATCTCGTTTCACGCTGGTTTAGGGTGAACGAGCTATACGGCGAACCCCTTGACGTCGTTCATTTACCCGCAACAAGAGAGCCCTTACAAAAATTATCCTCTCGTTTTCTCATCTTCTTTCCGTATACGTCTGTCCCTCAACCCTCCGTCCAATCGTTTCTCGACTGTTTCTACGTCGATTTTTCAATAATCATCATTATCAGTCTAACGAGAATTTCCTTGACGCTAATGTTGACAAAACCTCGTATACGACGTTTACGGTAGACTACACCGACTGATACGGGCCGCATTTTTCTTTCTCTCCAGCGCGCTTTTATCCGTCAGAGAGTTTATTTTGGCAACAACGGCAAAGTCTGTTAGCAAACAGAGAGCCAAGCGCGTCCACGGAAACTAGAGCAGGTGGCTCGATACTCGTCTCTTACATCGCAGCACATATACGTATACACACAGCTGCTCTCTGATATCTCGCCTGGAGACGTGTGTTGTTCGTAAAGAAAAAATGTGGGACTTGGCAACTATATCTTCTCTCTGTGTGCATTATACACTCTGAGTTATCTAATGCGAACGACATGACGAGACACTATTTCTGTTATTTCAACCATCAGGCTACTGCAACGAACGACGAAGCGCAAGACGTTTTTTGAGGTTATGTTCGATGGTTACGTACGTTTCGGTTGAAAAAATTTCGGAAAGACATCGGATATGTTGAGTTATGGAATAAAAAACGCAAGTTGCATGGGTCAATGCAAAATGTGTTGTTGCCGTGCACACGTGCGCGCTTGCAAGGAGGTGTGCATGCAGTGAGTGGCGGAGCTCTGTGACCCAGATCTACCAATCGATACTCCCTGGCCCAGATATTCGCGCGCTTCCTCGGATTCGCTGCGCTATTCGTGTTTTTTTTTTTTCAACTTTTTTACACGTACGCTCGTCTCTTTTCAATTGTGTGTGCTTGTATGCGAGAAAGTTTTATGTCATTTCGCGGCGATGGTTACTCGCCATTTCATTCAGGTTTATCGATCTTTTTTTCTCTGGTCCCATAACGAGTTTCATTAAGAAACCAGTATGAATTGATTTGTAGAGCGAGAGTTTGACTTTATTGTCACTTGTTGGTTTGCGAAGAGAGCAAATTGTTCATGATTGAGGTGTTTTTATGTATAATTTGAGTACGTAATTGTGGACGGTTCGAGTTGTGCAGGTTTAGCATTTTAAAGGGACGAAATTTCGATTACAAAAGCAAGTATGAAGATAAAAATCATGAGGAAAAGTTCAGAAGAGATATTTTTGTTATTACACGTTTTGAGTCGATTATCTCTATCATTATATTTGTAATAGAAATCGTTTTTAAGAAATTAGAAGCATTTAGTAATATAACTTGCCCTTCATTTTAATATCACAAAAAATTCAGGCTAATTTGATTGATTTGTCACTTTCGATTTTCTTTGCCAACGTTTATTTTTACGATCGTCATTACTCAAATGGTTGCAGTATTAACTTTGCAATTGTACAACACCAGGATTAGAGTTATTTTCTTCATCATTATCTTTTTTATCAATATTTTCATCTTTCTTCATAGAGCATTGCTTCGAGCCATCGCCTAAGGAATAATCGTATTTTGTACTACGTATAATAGATACTGAACAATGTGTTCGAATATTATAGCTGCATAAGCGTTCTTAAATTACAGTCTAATTGTTCTGGAGTATTTTTATTGATTTCTTTCCCTTCTAATTCTTCGTAATCGCCCTTATGGAGTATAATAAGTCATGTTTAGAAACATTTCTAACGTTCAGAAGTTTGTGTCACTCCTGGTGATTTTAACACTTCTCAGTACAGACATAGGTCGCAAATTTAGCGCAAAATGTATCTAACAATATTCGTCATTACTCTTCTTTCAAAAACTGTACAAACAATTTTTGAAATTCAATTACATGAACTTTCTACAAAGTATGATCACTTGTTTGAATGCATTACATCTCGCCGATATGTAAATAAAATAGTATTGTTGTTTGATGAAGATATGAAGGATCAAAACACGGATATACAATATTTTATCACGCAAAGTATGCCATATAATCTTCCAGTTCTTCTCATTGGATTTGATACAAAAAAAACGACTTCTGGAAGTTTTTGGTCCAGATTTTCGAGATTTATATTTTATTCGATGGAAACTTTATACGTGATAATTCAACCAAGGAAAGATAGAATTCTCAACTTCACAAAAATGAGTTTATTTTCTCACCTTAAAGCATATCCACAACTTTGCTGCTCAAAATTTTTGATAATTACTCACGAAATGGAGAACATCAGTGATATTGAAGCAACCCTACACCATGCTTGGCAAAATAAAATTTTGGATTTTACTGTTCTTCAAAGAAGAGAGATAGACACTTCTTGTAGATCAAACGCTGTATTCCACACTTATAATCCATTTTTTAGTATCTATCACGAGCATTGTCTTAGTCCTAGATCTACTGTTTTTCCAAGAAAACTGCGAAACTTAAACCGACACCCCATCAATGTGTTAATAATGGATTTTCCACCAATTACAAATTTAAAGTGTGATTTCGAGCCAAATGTTACGTGTGAAGTTGAGGGAATCGAATTTGATATCTTAAATATATTGTCGCAAACCATGAATTTTCAAATCAATGTTGTTCCGGCATTCTCTAACACTACTGGACCATTTATTTATAATGTTGGCTACGCTGACGATACAGGCCTTAGGGCAGCAAATATTGACTTACGTGGAAATCATTTCTTTCCCTTTGAGAATGACGAAACTTTTCATGCAAGAGCAAGTACTATGATTTTATTTGATGAGATTTGTGCTATAGTGCCAGTTTTACACAATCGCTCTTTTAACATAAATCCAAATAAAGTTGTTGTTGCAGTTTTTGTAATAGTTAGTATATGTATTTTTATTTATGTGTTAAAACATTGTCTGAATTTCGAAAAAGAATACTGGGATGTATTTTATATTTTGATAACATTTTTGAACGCTGCAAGTCTCAGAATGCCAAAAAGAAACTTCGAAAGATTCTTGTTTCTACTAATTATCCTTTTGGCATCCTTTTTTTCTTCTTTCTTCGTTCGGCAACTGATTGATTTTAAAATGTCCTCAGATGATGAAATACCTCTAAATACACCTAAAGATTTTGCTCAGTCTGATTTATCACTGGTATTTAATCATATTTTCATTCCAAAGATAGTTGATCGTGATGATGATGTTTTCAATCACCTTATAAATAAGAGCGTTTCAAATGCGGATGATAAAGATTGCATCAGTAAGCTAGGGACAAAATTCAATGGGGTTTGCATTACTCATAGAAAGTTAGCGGAATCCATTATTAAGAAAAATATCAGTTTCTATGGTAACAAAACTCCTGTATTTAAAATAGCAAAGCCATGCTTTTGGTCTGGAGGACTCGTCATGGCGTTAGAAATGAAATCTCCATACATCGAACGTATTAACAGTATTTTATTACGTATAGCTCAAGGTAATTTATATTATCAGTTTCAAGAGCTAAAATCATTTGACGAGTACAAGTACATAAAAGACGAATACGAAGCGCAAGATCAAGAGTTTTTGATTCAACTGAGACGTATTTTAATGTTTGGATATATTGTATCGATTTGTACTTTTATCACCGAGTTATTCAAATGTTGATCTTAAATCGACTGTAATTGTGAAATGTAGATCTATTGTTGCACGAATAAAAAAGTTTTATTTTTTTTTTAATTTCTACCGACTACTGTTATTTACACTGTTAGGTGTATCTATATTGCGATTCACAATAAACTCAACAATTTTTTCTATGTACACATAAAGATGCACAAGTTTGTTGAAATAGCTCTCTAATTTTGAAGTATTTATACTGTCTTTTATGAGTTTCCGATAAACGTTCTCATTAAGCATAATAAGTACGGCTTGGAACCCTTCTCAACATTTAAAAACTTTTATTATCCATGGTGATGTCTAAACATGAAGTGTCAGTGCAGGCTACTCCTAAAAAGTGAAAAATGTATTTAAAAATATTTGTAATTGCTCTTCTTTCGAAAACTGTACAAACATTAATTGAAAACCAAGTACACGAACCTTATAAAAATTATCATGGGCTTCAACACTTGTTTGAATATATTAATTTTCGTCGATATTCGGGCAAAATAGTATTATTGTTTAATAAAGATACAAAGAATCAAAGTATGGATATAAATTTTATCACGCAAAGTATTCCAGATAATCTTCCAGTTCTTCTCATTGGATTTGATACCAAAGAAACGACGATTAGAAGTTTTTGGTCCAGATTTTCAAGGTTTATTTTTTATTCGATGGAAACTTTGTACGTGGCGATTCAACCAAAAGAAGATACGATTTTTAATTTCTTGAAAATCATTTTATTTTCCCATCTTGATTCATACCCTGAACTTCACTGCGCAAAATTTTTGATAGTTATTCAAGAAATGGAAAGCATCACAGATATTCAATCAACCCTGTACCATGCTTGGCAAAACAAAATTTTGGATTTTACTGTTCTTCAAGGAAGGAATATTAACACTTCTTGCATATCAAAGGCTGTATTCCACACTTATAATCCATTTTTTAATATTTATCGGGAGCATTGTCTAAGTCCTAGTTCGAATATTTTTCCAAGAAAACTTGAAAATCTCAATCGATATCCAGTTAATGTATTAATGATACATTCTCCACCAATTACAAATGTACAGTGCAGTTTTGAACCAAATGTTACGTGTGAAGTTGAAGGAATGGAATTTGATATCATGAAGATACTATCGCAAACCATGAATTTTCAAATCAATGTTGTCCCGGCATACGTGAACGCTACTGGACCATTCATTCCTAATATTGGCTATGTTAACCGCAGAAATCTTTTAGCGGCAGATATTAACATGTTCGGGAATCATCTTTTTCCTTTTGATAATGATAAATCTTTCCATCCAAGACCAAGTACCATGATTTTGTTTGATGAAATTTGTGCTATAGTACCAGTTTTACGCAATCACTCTTCTGGCATAAATCTCAATAAAGTTGTGATTGCAGTATTATCGATAGTCAGTATATGTCTTTACATTTATGTGGTGAAACATTGCCTGAATTTCGAAAAAGAGTACTGGGATATATACTATATTTTGATAATATTTATAAATGCTGCAAGTCTCAGGATGCCAAAAAGAAACTTCGAAAGAATCTTGTTTTTATTATTTATCCTTTTGGCATCCTCCTTTTCTTCTTTCTTCATTCACCAACTGATTGATTTTAAAGTATCCACAGATGATGAGACGCCCCTTAATACACCTAAAGATTTTGCTCAGTCAAATTTATCGCTCATATTTGATCATAATATATATACTAAGAAAATAGTCGATCCCGATGATAATGTTTTTAATCATCTTATCAATATGAGCGTGCACAATGCGGATGATGAATATTGCTTCAATAAACTAAAAATGAGTTTAAACGCTATTTGCATTACTCAAAAATCGTATGCGGAACCAATGATTAAAAAATATAATAGTTTTTTTGGCAACGAAACTCCTGTAATTAAAATAGCAAAGCCGTGCTTCTGGTCTGGGGGTTTGACAATGGCGTTTGATGATAAATCTCCATATCTTGAACATATCAATAGTATTTTATTGTTTATAGCTCAAGGTAAATTATATCATCAACTTGAAGAGCAGAAATTGTTTCAGGAATACAAATATATCAAAGACGAATACGAAGTTAACGATATTGAGCTTGTGATTCTACTTCAACGTACTTTGATTTTTGGATGTATTATATCGATTTGTATTTTTATCACTGAGTTATTTTAATGTTGACCTTGAATTGATTGAAATCTTGCATTGTATTGCACAAATAAAAAATATAGAAATATATTTATATATATTTTTTTCACTTTCAATCATTGTTGCGTCAAATTTTCCCCTGTATTTTGTCACAATTATTATAATTTTTGCAAACATCTCATAGTAAAATTTAAACTGAACTCTCATTATACGAATAATTTGCTTTTCAAGTGATTTCGATAAGGTCACTCAATAGTTTACAATGTACAATGCACTTTAAAAGACCAATCTATGAAAATTGCACAATTACCGACTTTAGTATAACCTGTAAAACTACATCTTGTGAAAAAAAAAAAGAAAAGAAAAGAAAAAAAAATATAAAAGATTTCAAGAAATTGAATCTTTTTCTGCTCAACGAGCAAACATCCAGTTATAGAATTCTGAACGGGTCATCGACACGGCAATGACCACAAATTCAACAAAAACTCTCATATACCCGATAAGAGACCTTCCACAAAGTAAACCTCCGAAATAATCATACATCATTCTGTAAAAATCTCTTATCAGCATCCAATAAAACCTAAACTCGCACTTGTTCCGCTACACCTTACCGGTCGTTTCGAGGCTATCTTCGTCAGAGGTCTTCGCCTCGTTATACACCGGTAGCTGCAGCACACAGCCAGAAAATAGTATATAGAATCGTTCGCTGCTCCCTCTCCTGGTGTACACGCTGAGGAAGCAAAGAGAGAGAGATCGTTCGAGGCGAGGTCATGGTCAGCGGCTTCGAAGCTGAAACCGAGAGTCAACAAACTCCGCGAACGACGTCGTCGGCTGATGTGCCCGTATTATGTATTAACGCGTGAGGACTGCTGAAGGAATTGTCGTGAAGAAGCGAATGAGTCTTGGGACGCTGACCTCGGATTTTTTGTCGAAGCCTCGCGGTGAGTGAGTCGGTGCTCTTTCAGGTCGTTGAACGGGTGACAACTACTATACGATGGACGATTCGTGACCGTTAATTTTCATGTGCGGCTGTTGTCAATTTAACTCTTTGGCATTGAAAGCTTTCGACAATAAAATATATTTCGTGTCGGCTGTGTATATACGCTTGATCAGTTATATTGCTAAATAATCGAAAATGTCGCGTTATCTTATCGCTGCTCCGATAACCTTGAAAATTGATGTACACGTATATGGTTAATTAGCGGTACACAATGTCTATCAGCATCAGTGGTTTTATTGTCACGATTAGCGTCATTTACAACTCATCAGCCGATCGTCAAATTTAAAAGCCATTCACCAAATACAATTTCCACACATACATAAATCCAACTAGCGAATCTCCATGTCCCACTATTACTGTACACGACCTCACCCAAACAACATCAGTCTTCCTCCTTCAGTGGCACGCGACAATCGCGCCCACGCAATCCGTCGACTCTCACTCTTTCTCTCTTTGTTTCTCTCGGCAAAAATAGTCGCCGCTCGTGTTATTTATAGCCGAGTAGCCGTTACTTATATATACACACACACACATACACACATACACTCAAGTTCACCTGCGGAGGCTTCGATGAGCGATCGTCGACTTCCGGCTTTGGTGTTGTTGCATAAGCTGGGTCAGCAGCGCTAGTTGAGTGATTCCGCGCGATGTGTCGAGGCCGTGAAACGTTTTATATATACGTGTGGGCTGGCTCTTGATGTATCGCTGCTTTTGAAAATGGAAAGTTGTGACTTCTGTTGCAGCGATGTGTGTAATGGATTATAATATATTTTTGAAATATTGCGACAACTGAAATTTTACTCGAAATGGTGTGAGTGGACCGCTAGAGATATCAATTACCAAAACAAAGCAGTTTTGGACTGGTCCTTTTGTCACCGCCTAACCTTTTACGTGTCTGTGGCAGGTGAAGATAGGTGGCGCATAGGCGCTTTTCCATTTCCTTCATATAGAATATGCGCTTCGAGTCTAGATATAGTGGTGTGCCACCAATTGCTAAAACTGCCTTGTTCATTGGCCTGCTGCTTCGACCACTTATGCTATAACTGCTTATGCTTATTCCAATCAAAATATAATAATTTGTTAGTTTTTATTGTGATTTTTGTTTTCAATTGAGATAAGAAATTTTATCATATTTCATGCGCATCGATAAATTCAAGTTTGACTTGCGCTTACACTCTAAAACATTAAGTATTCCGTCGATTATATTGTACGTGAATAGAATAAATACTGCGTTACGAGCATGTGTTTTATAAAACTATGCTTCGAGATTTGAATCATCTTTTTGTACTATTATTTTATGTTTACACAATCTATTTGCATACAGTAGTACTATAATCAATGTTCATTTCTTACAGGTAAGTCACAAAAAATTTCACCGCATCTGATTAAGACCTTCACCTCGCGTAAGTCAAAACCCAATTCTCTATAATCTGATTCCTGAAACACAAAAAATTAGCCCTGATTACGCACGTCGTCTCGCCAATCAAATCAACCCTCCGGATTCCCGACAAATCACGTGTGTCCCTCTCGCAAAAAGCGCGCGACGCACATCTCTAATCCTCCCGACGTTCACCCGTTCACTCGTATAACACACTACGTCACAACAGCGAGTACACATATATAGCGGGTGTGCGAACCAAACGTCCAATCCTCTAGCGCCACGTCAGTGCACCAAATCTGCATCTGAAATTCTCGCTCGTCGGTACGGCAGCATCCACAGGATCGGCCTGACGTCACGCGCGAGAGCGCAAGCTCCGAGAGTTTAACGACCTCGCGCTCGGAGTTCAATACACCGGACGACGACGCTGAGAGCCGACGAGAAACTGGGAAAATGCGTGAAGAGGTAGAGGAATATGTGTATGGGAAAGCGATTGAAAAATAGAGCGGTATGTGGTATGTGGAACGGGAGATGATCGGTCAGGTGGCATGACGCGAGAAGTTCATGGGATGAGATGATCTGATATGGTTGGATTAGATATTTATGATTAATGGTGTATATACATGATCAGATTGTTAGTTAATTTAAAAAAACCAGACGCTGGCAGACTCAATAGCAAAGCAGGAAGCTACGTATATACGCATGCAAAATCAAATCTTCACAAACTGGTTCAATACAAAACGCTGGTCTAGGACGCGGAAGAAGGGTTAAGCCTCGTCGTCTCACGAGTAGCAGCAACCCCAACAGTGTAGAGAGAAAGCGAATAAAGCCACTGTACCATACCGTCGTCTCGAACTTTGGACGAGGGGCAGGAGTATAGAGAGTTTTTTTCATCACGAAGCGAAGGGTCCTTCAGAGCTCGGTCATTTAAACGCGCAGCACGCACACGATCTTCAGACTCGGTTGCCGCTTCTTTTTTTTTTTTTTTTTATTTACCAAGAGCCTATCCCGTGAGCGATACTCCCTTTTTTTTCGTGGCTTTTCAACGGACTTATACATTCAAGCGAGCTGTATATTATGTATCAGACGCTTTTGTGGTCTAAAATATCGCTCGACGATTTTTGGGAATATGACTGACGTGCCCTGCATTTCCGACTCTGATAAAACTCGATTGCTAAATCCGTCAAAGTATAAGTCAGACCTTAAAAGCCGACGTAACCATCTCACTCTGAATTTATATACGTATAGTATATTTTTAACGCCCGAAATTTCCCTTTCCCAAAAAAAAAAAACCGAAAAGAGTTGAAGCGCAGTGGATTCAAAATTAGAACACACGCAGGCCGATGCAGCATTCCACGCTGTGTATACGAAAAAGAATTAATTATGCGCGAGAGCTTCGACAACGAAAGTAGCTAACACTGCTTGGTTATTCTTAGCTTATACCCTCCTCTGTCTCTTCGTGTGTTTGTGGAGAGTGGATGTTCTGGCTTTTGTTGCTTTTTTAGGCACATCTTCTGGGCGTGTCTTTGCTCTTTGTTTTTTATCGGCGAGTTTGGCGCTTTTTGCATACTGGTCGCGCTATAGGATAGCTTTTCAAGTCGATGGGATATTGCGTACTCGTAAATAAAATTAAATTATCTATCATCAACACCTTTCCAAATTCAAATTTCGGACACTCCGATATACTCGAAAATTTTACAAGCCACTTGCCAAGAGTAATATCGCTCAAGATAAAGCTAAACGGGCCATTAGATCCTTTGATCCTCTCGAGAGTCCGATCAACCGTTAAAAACCCATCGGCCATCGATGTATTATATATACCATATATACACACACACACACGGTCCCCCTTTCACCTCTTCAAAAGCCAACGACTGTCGCATGCACTCGAGCGATGTCCGGCGACGATAAAGGGCGCGCCGGCGCGCGATGAAGACGTTTTACGCGGAAGCCTTTCCTTCTTTTTTTTTTTGGACGTGCACGTGTGCCACGCGCATCTGATAAGCACGTGTGTGCGTGCGGGACTTGTACATACGGAAAGTGCTGCTTTCTTTTTTAAACGCCGCGACGATATGAGGCTTGATTTTTATTGAGATAAGGCGAGGATTGTTGGTAGGTTGTGGTTTATATGGGTTTATTGAATTTGTGGGAGGTCTGGGCCGTGTAGTTTAAAAACAATATTTATTTTATAACTCTGAAAAAAGAACTTAAAATGTTCTCCAGAAATAGAACAGCAATTAATTATAACTCCGGCAAAATTACAGCTAGACACTTCTCTCTCACTCGATCCAATTTACACCACAGAGCTGGAGAGCACAACTCGTCGAGTAATCAAGCTAGTAAATCGATAGTAAACAACAAAGGAGCAAAGCGACATTCAAATTACAACACACTCTAGGCTGGTAATCAACGTTTTTATCATCCGCGAAATACCTCTCGCTCCCCGCTCTATAATTGAATGAACACAGCTCGATCCTGGCACCTGATAACCCACACCACGCAATAATTCCCGTCTAAGCTCTGGTTCACTCGACAACCGGATAGTCTGATAAAAAAAGTCTCCCGCATGACGACGAAAAAGTCGCTATATTTAAATGGAGTAAAAAAAAGACGTGTATATATCACTACGTGTATAGTAGAGCGAAATCGGTCAACGCCTCCCGAGAGTACGTATATATGACATAACTTCGATTCGACGTGATGTAAGCGCTATATACTCGAGAGAAAGTGTCAAGGACACGACACGACGTACACTGCCATCGCTTCTGCCCGACACACTTTTTTTTTCTTCTTTCGACGAGGCTAATCGCACGCGTAGGTCAGTATAACTGTATTAAATGCCTTCTGAGTGTGTGTCGTGCGCTTATAGATCGTTGGGATTTCACTGTGACTAACGGTATAAGCTTTAGTGGGAGTTTTTTTTTATTGATCCGTTTATTTTAATTGAATTTATCAAATCAATCCATTCGTGCTGTCATTTCGAGCATATTTATTCATTCAATCTTATACATACCTAAAACCTTGTCGCGCATACCTTTCCTCCGCAAAAATATAAAACGCATCGATTCCACGTATAACGCAAGTAAAACCTCGCACGCGCACCCGCACGTTTATTTTTCCCCTTTGTCCTCTTCATCCTCGGTTAAAGCAACGACGAACGCATTATACTCAACGACTGGCTCGTGTATATATATATATATATCTTCCTATATTATATAGATCTAAGCGTGATTTTAAGCAAAAATCCCCTCCACCCCCCTCCACCCCCCTCCACCAGCCCCTCCATGTTGGAGAAAAAGTTTGTACTATTGGGTCTATATGAAAGTCTATAATTATCAATATTGCTAAAAGAGTCAAGTATTAAGCTTCGTTTTGGTTTGGAATTAGAGGTAAGATCTTCAATATTATAATCGTTTCTTTTAGAATCTGGTTTTTTATGTATCCAATACTCCATCCCAAATCACCTGATGGAAACATTAACGGAAAAACCATAGGATCATACGTGATGTGACAATTTGTTCAAATAAATATTCTTATGTTCACAATTCAAGTTATTTTTGGGATATACGCAAAGATCATAGTTTTCAGGAGTTGATTTGGAGACAATAATAGCGCCACATTTCTGGTTAATGGTTCATTATATCTGTGGTTTTGTTTATCGTTTTACGAATAAAAATAATTTGTAATTTGGTAAGTTTTGTATGTTAGATATTTGATTTAAACATTTAAAATTCTTGGCGTATGGATTTCTATTTAAAATATTTGTTAAAATCTGTAAATTGTATGTTCAGTCAATTTCCATTAGTTTTAAGTCTTCTTTTTCTATAGAGTTATGTCATCATAAATCATAAGTTGTCCACAATATAGTTCATTATTTATAGGTATTCAATGTAGATGGTGTAGTGTGACAAACTTGACCTTGAACTTTTAAATTATAAATAGCTCTCTGTTTTTCGTATTTTACATTGGCCACTAAAAGTTGCGAAAGAGAATAAGTTATTGTAAATATCTTATTAAGTGTCTGAAATGATTATCATTAAAGTAAAAGCTCTTTGAGATCTTTGTTATATTTGCTTAAAGGTGATAACCTAACTTTTCCGTATATGGCAACAAGTAGATTTACTTTTTTCCTCTTGCCAATATACTGCTGAACACATTTTACATGTAAAACTCATTTCTCCAAAATCTGAGAAATCTTTTACTGATATTTGTTTTTTTAACTCTACAACGAATTTTAGTTTGAGATCTATGAGACTTAACTTTTTTATATGGAATATTTTCACTTAATTTATTTTCTAAAGCTTTTTTTTTCAGAATATTTTTTTTTATTAGGCGT